>LPNX010748874.1:67609-149447 GCA_001517045.1 Pseudotsuga menziesii | reverse complement strand
TATATATATATTGTTGTTGTTATTATTTAAGTTTGTTACATATGATGTGATTATGATGGTGATGATGGTCAGTCACCGGAGCGTAAGACCTCATAATGGCACCCATGGGCCTAAGAATAATGTAGTGGTGAAGACTATATTGTAAAAATACTTGTACATGTGTGAATACGAATACATTGTTAAAGAACATTAGTCATTGAATGGAATAAATGTTAGTGAGTAAATGTTAGGCAGAAGCGCGCACGTCTCTTTGCGCGTACGTGTTAGTACACGTGCATGCTATTATACACGCATGCATGCTCATAAATACATGTGTGCACACCTGTTACTAGTTTAAAAAAATAGAGATCTGGATTCCCGGGGTTGGTACCAATTTTAATGGGTTTTCTACAACTATTCACACATTTTGTGCTACTAAACTTTGTAATTTGGCTAACACTCAATCATCAATTGAACACTCTTTGATCTATTTGATAGAAGATCACTATTGGAATTTAACAAACATATTCTATGGTCTTGGAAGTTAGTGGATACATTCAAACTACAATTTTTCATTGCAATAAGAGATCATTTTGAATAGGTATGGTGAATTGTAAGTAATTGTTTTCATTCACAAGATTTCAGACCATTTCATTGATTTGTGTTTTATCTTATTCCTACAACAATATCTCTCTCATAGAAAACAATTAATTTCACAAGAAGAATTCCCAAATTCACATCTAAACAAGTATCATATTCTCCATACAAGATGAAGTATGCAATCTTAACTAATTTACATTTGCACATGAATATATTTTGATTTCAAACAATGATGGCATAGATGAAGTTGTCTCTTGAGACTCTTCAATTTAGAGAAAAACCTTTGAAGAAATCATGTGAGAGGGTCCATATTGAATAGTTCACCAAGTTGTCCATATTCTCTATACAAGATGAAGTATGCAATGTAGACAAAAATCATTTGCAGATGAATATATTTTGATTTCCCACAAGGATGGAATATATGAGGTTCTCTATTGAGACTCTTCAATTTGTATAGAAACCTTGGAAGAAATTATGGGAGAGGATCCATATTAAATAGTTCACCAACTTTTCCATTCTCTCCTATTCATGCTAGATTTATCATAACATTCCTTTGAGCTTGACAGGGATGCCTCTACCTCAATGGTTTATCTTTTTTTCAGGGGATTTGCAACCTCCTCATTGTGTAATTAGTCAATTTGTTCTCTTAGTTAACTTGTAATACCTCTTCATTAGTTCACTCATATTCTTGTGACTGCCAATACTTTTTGAACACAAAGGAAGTCATAATCCTATAGATGTAATACCTACAAACTTCACTCTCGTTACTTGACTCAAATAGAGTATAGAAATGAAACCTTAGTTTGAACATAAAGAGTTGGAATGCATCATTTTTCTTATATAATAGAACTAATACCTTATTTGTTCCTTCTTATGTAGGGGTATACCTCATATTTTTGATAACAAAACTTTTGGATATGGGAAACTCACGTAACAGAGTAAGAAAAACTAGAAGGAATATGCCCATTGGAAAGGAAAATGAGGCAAGAGAAAAGGCCAGGTTGGCAATGGAGAGAGTGAAATATGGTCCAGACATTTCCACTGATACTACAACCGATCCTAATAGAGTTGATGACATAAACACCTCTACTTCAGAACCATGAGTGAAGCGGTTGTGTCCAATGGACTCAAATCAAATTCCAACATTAAAAGAGTCTCTAACCAACAATCCATCAACGCACCATTTTGAAGCTCTTGAAGACATAGGTATATTGAGAGACGTTGAGTATCAAGCATTGGACCTAGGAGAAATGATTAATTTTCAATCTCTCCAAGAAGACCACAACCATGTTGAGCACACTCCCAATATGGATCAACATGTGAATGAATCACCACAACAAAGAAGCCTTGGGATTCATAGCTCATGTCCATCTTCCCTACCTCAACTATCTAGTGCAAGAAAAAGGACTCCTAGATGTATCCATGTGGATGAAAGTTGTATGTAATGCCTTGAAGGTAAGTTGCCCAAACGCACTATTGATTGGAAATGTAGCAAATTAATTAAGGAATATTTTGAATCTGAAGGCGATTAAGGTAAATGTCAATTATTACTATGTTTGTTAAAGTCAAATTGTTTAGTTGTTGTTAGTAGAATTTTGGGCGTAAATATTGTTAGAAGTTCAGAGGCTAACAATCATATTGTTAGAAATCTCCAATCTGCTTTTAATGTGATTGGGAAGATGTATCGTACTAAATATATTTTTGCGGCTCATCGTGTGTTATCAGAATCAGTTTTAAGCAAATTTACACGGCAACGTAGTCTCCTTTCACACACTTCTCACATACTTAAATTAAATAGAAAAAATGTTAAGAAGTACTCTATTATAAGAGAAAATATTCAGACTCCAGGTGGAAAAGATTGCTAGGATTTTGTTGGTAGGTTTCCTCATCGAGAGATGAAGCTAATTGATGTTGTTAATGGCTTAGTACAAACGTTCTGGAAAGAGCATACCAAACCTTCATCTAACCAAAGAGATGTGCTAAAGCTAAGAAAAGGATCTACTAAACATGAACCCCACGTCAAAAACTTCCTTAACAAAACACAGACTAAACTCTATGAGATATTCATGAATGAGCACAAACAATTGAACCTGAGCCAAAGGTCCTTTGAGAAATGAAAACCATGGTATGTTCATATATGCATTGATAGAAACACATGTTGTTGTAGATACCATGTATTTTATGACACATATAAACATATATTTTTTGATTTGCATACTAACCTTGAGCAGGGTTGCAATGAATCCGTAATACCATCAAATGCATCGAGAGATTTTATTGTTAGCATCATGTGTCCAAGGCATCAAGGACAAAAATACTATGGAAAATCATGTCTATATGGGAATTGTTCCAGGTGTAGTGGGTTTTCTCTTTTGAACCATTGCGTTCATGGAAGCGATGAGTGTCAATTTGGAAATATGAGCATGGAGATGCAGAGCTTCAAGTATGTAACCTATCAATCAGATAGTGTGGAGGAAAGTAAAAATATTGCATTGGTGAAGTCATAGGTGTAAATGATTATTTCATGCTCTTCTTTTACATGTTCAATTTCTACATATACATTCTTTAAAGGTCACATTCTAATAGGACCCTTGTTTTCATGGAAACAGGTACAGGTATGTTATTTTTTTACAGAGTTCTACAAGAAAACCGAGAATTAATGTCAACATGTGCATGTAGCGCGATGGAAGGATGAGAAGTATAGAAAATGCAAGAACAAATTTTCCATTGGGACCATTTTGTCAATTGTGGATTTTGCAGAAAACTACACCCTTCAACCACAAAATGAAATTCAGAGTCAATACTACCATTCTAACCAAGTCATCATCATGGTACATATTACATATAGGAAAAGGCACTGAGAGAAGCACTAACAATAGGATAATACAGAAGGAGACAAACTTTTACATAAGTGATTGCAGATGCCATGATATGCATTATGTGCAACATTACTTTCAAATTTTCTATGATCAGCTAAAGGAGGGAGTTATACAGATGGATCAGCATTGGATATGGTCAGATGGTTGTGTAGGGCAGTTCAAAAATTCCTGAGTCTTCCAATGGATGAGTATGTTACGTAAGACTTAAAATGTGCCGCATATATGGAACTACATTAAGACCGGGCACAAGAAAGGTTAGCATGGCGGGGTCGGTGCATGCATCAAGACCACACTACAAAGGGAGGAAATGAGGTTTACAGTTTCGGTGTGTTCTACTATCTTAAATACACCTAATATTTAGTTATCGACTGGGGTTGGTAGGATTAGAGTTGCTACAAAATATATGCGAAGGTATAGGGGTTCCTAGGGAGTTGTAGAAATACTTTAATAAACAAAATATTAAAAGATATTTCAAAATGAAAAACCGAGTCAAACTCTAAAAACATCGTACTAGGATAATATCAGACTACTCATTAATTAACTTTTCTTCTTCTTAATCTAAGAATGGGAAAACTTTCATAAACAACTTCAGAAACTGAGAAAAGTCTAATTTATGAATAAGTAGAAAAAATAAATAAAGAAGCAATTAGAAAACTTAATTAAGAAGACTTCTCTAATTTTCTAGCCTACAAGCATTTTTAGTAAACATACAATTTAAAGGAATAAATCCTATGCTAGTATCAATCTACAAAGTATTGTTGTATTTAACACGTCTAACCCTAAATTCAATATAAATAACAATGAATTAAGCTAAATTAGAGGAACAATTATCAGATATTACAGCGATGATAAATGAGGAAAACAAAGACAAAAAAAACAAATCAAATCATAATTCAAAAACATGCTTTAGTTGAAAAGAAATACAAAAAGGGCTTTTAATAAGTGCTTTAAAAATAATCTAACCTAAGATTCTAGAGGCCAATGTAACTATTACCTAATTACCAAAACATAACAGAATTCAAAAATCCAAAGAAATCAAACTGAAAACAGGTTAAAAATAAACTAAGAACACTAAAGGATGGATGGAAGGCTGGACAACAGTCTGGAAAGAAGGTTTGAATGACAGTCCAAACACAGATTCTGAATGAGATGCTGCATACAGAAAATAATAAAAACAAACCTAAATGGTTTAATTATCAGCTGATTTTTTCCATATGAAAACAAAATGCACAAAGGACAGAATTTAAACCTAATTAATAATTTGAAATAATTAAAAAGACTTCTAATACTAATCTATGCTTTGAAAAGGAAAAATAAAACAAATTGAAATATAACTGAACTAATCTATATTAAACAAAAGTTAACGAAACTAATTCTGACTACAAATAAGACCCAAGACTAAATAAGTTTTATCTATCTGCAAATATAACATTAAGCATTTAACTAAAAGGAAAACTGAAAACAAAATACACGTGACTAACTATATTCTATCTATATGTAAATATAACATTAAGCATTTAACCAAAAGAGGAAAACTGAAAACAAACTACACATGACCGGTCACTCTAATTCTATAGGAAAAGACTACATTAACAACATAATGTAAATTACATTAACTACAACAAACATATGTCACAAAAAGTAAATAAATGGAAAATTACAGTAACATAATCACATGAACAAATTAAAACAAAACTACTTATATGCGAAAAAGAAAATAACAAAAACACATACGGACATGGAAGCCACTGGTTGTTGAGGGGCCCTTGTTATATTTTTAACATTAAGATAGCATTACATTAGGATATTTAACTGAGAGAATAACAACCACAATAATCAAACATAAGAGACAATGAACACACTTCTTTTCCTCAAGGAAACCAGAAAGGAGAAAACCCCACAACTTCCTCAGAGATAGAATCAGCACCAAAAGTAAAACCCAAAACAGTAAGATGATCTCCGATAGCAGTAACCTTCTTTCTTCCTTGCCCCGGTGTCTTCCTCTTCCTCAGCTATGCACTACAACTGAGTGTGAGTGAGTGTGTGATAAATAGAGAGGCTAGCTCTCTATTTATACTAATTCTCGACTTGACTAAACCCAACTAGGCCCGAATTCACTAGGTGAGTCTAATAACCCTAGTGCCTCGAAAATGTGGGGACTTTAACCCTTAGACAATAGGAGGGTTACCCACCTTGACTTGACATGACTCGTTTACATACTTCCTTTAGCAAAATTTCCAACCCAGTTAAAATAATTGAGTAGAATTCCTGGATCCCACTGCCTCCTCTGCAAGGACCCAAATTTTTCTGCCACCTTTTGAACTCTGTCATTCCTAAGAATGCCTGGATCCCATGGTTTTATCTGCCTCCTTCCACCCATCAATAAAAACAACAGAATTTTATCATTGTAGAGGAGTAAAATGAGGTTATGAAAATCATACCACCACACTGGGATCTCATCTCTCCGCATGCCAAAATGAACATTTTTTAAACTCTCCCACCAAACATGGAATTCCTTAATGCGGGACCAAATCATCTTGAGCCTCTCTAAAGTATGAAAATCCATGTGCAAGCTAGCACTAGAACTCGTGCCACTGTTGTTATGAATACACATGAGGTTATCCCATGTCCCTCCATGTATACTAAAAGAATCATATAGAAGCCATACATGCTGATTCCATTGTTCATACAATTTCTTTGATGTGTCCAATGTCTCTCCATTGATGCAAGCAATATTTTTACCCTCCAGTGCACACATCTCAATCATGTGTCTAGCCACCCAATCAATGGACGGACACAATTTCATGCTAAATGATTCAGGTGGGAATAATTCAGCTACTACTAATGCACTTGTCAAACCACATGGTTTGACCATCAATACCTCAACTGGAAGAGTTAAAATATCAAGCTCCTCTTGTGGCATCAATAGAAAAAATCCTTTCACCCAATTTTCATCCCCACATGATGTGGCTGAAATAGAAGCGTGGGGTGAAGAATTGTGAGCCAAATCCCTACAATGCTCATCAATCAAAATAATGGATCCACAATTTCCTCCATTAGTTTTCTGAGTGATAGTGTTATCATGTGCCTCCTCCAAAATTGTACAACATTTTCCTAGAGGCAACTCATAATCTCTTAGGAACCATGCAAGTGCTTGATCTTCATATTGCTTGACCTCAAACTCCTCAAGCACATGCAAATCGGAATGCACCTCATGTGCATGTGTATGGGAGGTATATAATAGCTGCAAAATAAGTCTTTGTTGTTGTTCACGTGTCTTTGTTTCTGTTCAGTCACAACAAAAAAATTAATGCAGAAATAAAAAATATTTCCTCCCAAGGTCTTCATTCCAAATATTTCTCTATGGAACTCAACAGAGGCTCCCCTCTTCATCCAATGGATCAACTCTCTGCCATTGATCCAAGGGTTCAAAAATCCATCAATTGACCCACACATTGAAAGTATGTGTAGATATGATGCCTTCTTATCAAAAGTGGCCGCACACACATGCCTTTTCTGCTGCTTGTAAATCATAGAAAAATCAGCAATATTAAAAACAATTTTCTTGCAACAAGACATAAAACTTTTACCTTCCATATTTTCCTCTTCTGTGTTTCTTCTATCCAACCATCTAGTGGATGAACCAGAGATATTTCTTTCTGATTTATATGATCTATAATCATCCATCTCTTCTGCAATAGGATCTATCTCCCATGGGGACAAATCATGATCCCCCTATTGTGCATGAGACACAAACCAAAAAAAATTCTTCACCCACTGTTCATTCCCCATTAATGTTTCTGAATCTAGGACATGTGGGAAAGAACTGTGAACCTTATTTTCACGTCGTTTGCAACCTTCAGTAATCAGACTTATGGCTACAACTTTTTCATTATTGGCTGGCCCAAATTGGGTGCTCTCATCCCACTCTTCCATGGGAGAGTGGTTGTCTTCAAGGAACAACTCAAGTTTCCTTTGAAAGAAATCAAGTGCTTGGTTCTCATAAAACTGTTCTACACACTCTTTAAGCACATACCAAATAGAATGCTCCTCATGGTCCATCCACTCATGAGGTTCCTCCATGGATTTTTTCATGCCATTTACCCAAAAGGGATGACTCTCAGGAAATATTGAGCGTTCACTCAATTCTTTCCACTCTTGTTGGAATTGTTCTATCTTCATTTGTGATTCTAAGAGGGAACTTTGAGTGTATCTCAAAGAATATTGGGTGGCTAGTAAATCACCTTTGAGCTTGTAGTTATCTTATTCATATATGCAAATACTTTCTTCATCATACAGTGATTCTTCTCGCAATAACTCAACAAGCTCAAACATGTCATTTTTATCTGAAAGCAATTGTGATAAATGACCTTAGATTGTGGACATTGCTTTCTGGATATTCTCCATGGCTTCAAAGGAAGATTGGTATTCAATTAAAGTAGCTTCCGAACACATATTTGACACTGAAGCATGAGTGTCATGGATAATTTTTAGGGCCTCTTGGATCTTCTGTCCATCCATCTTCAATGACCCTGCAAGAAGATGAGGTTCTTGTAGATGTTCCTCCTCTTCATTTTCCATCACCGGATCAATTCCATGCAATGCACTCGAGGTTTTGAAATCTAATCCATATGTTGTTTCTACAATATATTCATATTTTAAGTCAAAAACATAATCTGGGATGCAAATTAAGTGCTCATTCATCCTTGGTGCACCAGAAAGATATTCTCTCAAAGATTCATCCTTCATATTGCATTCATTTTTTACACCAGAATACTGAACCTCATCACTAGGGGAATCAACCATCGTGAACTCATCACTCGAAGTGCCTGCCATATCAAACTTACAAAATGACACATAAAAATCATAATTTACTAACTTTCCATGTGTGATGTTCTCCTCCTTATGTGGTGGAATTATGATGGCTTGTTCACCAACCCATTTCTCTGCTTCACACCCTACTGAGATGTGCTCAAATTTTGCTTCCTTGTGAGGCTCAAGGGGTGGCTATAAATTTGAATCATGTTTATATTTTGGATCAGATCCAAAATATGTCTCCCATCATCAATCTTCCCTATCTCTTCTGTACTTATCTTGAAATCAGCCACAAAGAAATTTGGATTCATCTCACCTTTTACCAACAACTAGATGTTGGACTATTGGATATTTAGTTGTGCATGGATCTTCTTCATCTCCTTCTAATGGAGGATTTGGTGATTCATCATCCTCATGGGTTCTCCAAATACGCTGATCTCTATTTTGGGAAAACCCAAATAATTTCTCAATGAAACCATGTGCAGAGGGTTCTAATGAATCTTCACTTTTGGTCCTCTTTTCTTCCCCTTTACTTTGAGAAATGGAACAACTTAGTTCCTTTATTGATAGTTTCTTTGTATTAAAAGAACCTACATGTATTAATGTTTTCGAAAATATAGACTCTCCAACTTTATTTCCTTCACGCTAAGAAACACTACTACTCCCTTCTCCATGTTTGCTTGCCAACTGCTTGGCAAGGAATTCTCTAGTCTCTTGATCTGACGGGATGATGCTTTGAGATACATATTTCATCCATTTCAATGTTATTTGCATCAAAATTATTAAATATTCTCTATCATCCAATTTTGAATGCTCTCCTTCCTCATATAGCTCAAAGTATAAATCTTCCATGACTGGAACTAATTCCACAACTGCAACTTGAAGATATTGCTAAGCTACTTTTCCACTGAGAGTTACTTTCCACAGGCTGAACCAAGGAAAGTGCTCTGATACCACTGTAATGTCCCAAGTATGGTGTACAAAATTGAACACTCTTCAATTCTGTAAATTATATTAAAATTTATGAACTTGAATTAATTTACACAATGACTTCTCGGACTGGGCAAATAAGGGGTTTATTCTGGGAAATTTTGTAGGCAACAGGAGTGAGTAGCGGGAAGCAACCAAAGACAATAAGAAATATAATTAACTCTATTCTATAAAATTTATATCTAGTGCCATTTAGTTTTCAAAATCCTCTCCGCGGAAACCTACTACCACGCTTCTGGGTAGCCAAACCGTGAAACTAAGGAGGGTAGTTCGGTCTGTTTTAACTAGGGGCTTCTAAAAAATTGAAAAGGGTTGTTCCAGACTTAATATATTATAAATAAATTTTTTATATATTTTTCAGAGATTCTGTAAGGTTTTGAGAAGTTTTGGATGAATTTGGGGTTTTACGGTAGTTTTGGCCAAGGAAAACCCTGCGCAGAGGAGGATCCAAAAAGGTGGTACAAACTCAAATAAAAATGGTTTTGGAGTTTTATATGGGAATTTGGTCCTGTTAGTGACCCACAAGAATTTACAGAGCTCATATTGAGTTAACAAAAATGGTTTTACATCAATTTTACCAAAACTAGTTATTAAAAGCTAGTAATCTGGCTAGGGTCTAAAAAAATAGTTAAATCATCTCAAATGCATTTTTGTAAAACATGAGAACTATAAAAGGGGTAAATATCAGTTCATTCAATATGTAAAATCCCTTCAATTAATTCCCCAACCTGACATATTCCTTATAGCACTCATTTTTATTCAATTTCCCCCATACATTGCTAAAATAGGCCTTTTAGGCAAAAATGAAAACAAGAATATTTATGGGAAGAGATGTTTCAACCTGATACATATAATTTATAGAATATTATGACCCTACAGAACATAAATTACATCATTTACTGACCATTACAAGGATGCTCCAAAAACAAGGGGCAGGAGGCCGAGATCATGACTAGCAAGGGGTATGAGCATAAGTGAAGCCAGGGCTTCATTGGATATGGACCTGAACTTGATGGAGGCCAAAAATAACTCTAAAAATCCTTCAATTCCTGAAATATAGCGCTCCACACCTGCAATGGAAGAAAAGGGGATAGAAGGAGAGGGAAATGGAAGGCTGCGGCTTATCTCCCAGTAGTATGAGGCACAACACTTAGAAATAATGCTCACATAAGCATTCAACAATAAAATCATCAACCAAAATGAATCAATGGGTTATAATTTATATTTTATATACTTATGGATGATATGCTTAGTAAGTTGAGGCCAATGGTGACCTATGAGAGCAAGTCAACCCCATGGGTGACCTAACCCTAGCCAAAAAAGTGCTCCATTGGGGAATTAGGCAAGTAGTACCATGTGGAATTGTTTCCAATTCCAAATCATCCTTCACAATTAGAAATTGCACCCTCCCTTAGTCAAAAGCTTCCTCTTTTGAGTTATGACAGCTTTCTACTTTTCTTCGGTCATAAGGAAACTCTTTCTTTCCTTAAAAAACTTTCCTGCTTTTAACTCTATCTGCTTTTTCTGCTTTTAGGAAACTTCCCTTTATTCTCTTACTTGATTTTTTCATGGACTTTCTTATTTTTACCAAGGAAAGTTGACTAGCTTTCCCCAATGCACCCTCCTGACATGGCAGCCTTAATTCCACGTCATTATTGTGCATAATCAATAAAATTGTTGAAATAAAATTAAATACATGCCTTAGAACAATTATTAGGAAAAAATTATCCTAGGAGGAATAATTAATAACAACTTGAGCCCCTAGGACCTTAGCATGGTCAACACTTTTAATGGTCAATTTGAGGGAACATGACAGAGACATCTTAACTGAGAACCTCAAATGGAAATACAAAAGATTTAGATCTTCCCAGGTCAAGATGTTCGATCTGGATTTGGAGCTGAAATCCTGTAGTGTTGGTTCAGGAGTAGATTAGGGTTTTTCTTTTCCAGAGTTATATCCAACCAAATGATTTGTTCCTAATCCCTAACTTTGATTTTGAGTAGGAGATCAATCTAGGCCTGGGCTCATTGAAAAATTCCACTTCCATTAAAAGCCCTAATTTCCGACAGTAGTGTCAGGTTTAAAACTAAAAAACCTCAGAATCAGATTCAGCTTCGACATAAAGATGTGCCCTAGGGAGGAGAGTTATTCCAACCTTCTTTTGCTGAAAATATGTGGAGAGAGATCCACAAAGTAGGAGGCTCTAGTTCCCGCAATTGCATAGTGTCTTCTTCTCAGGTTAGCTCTGATACCATGTTAGATTTTTAACATTAAGTTAGCATTACATTAGGATATTTAACTAAGAGAATAACAAGAACAACAATCAAACACAAGAGACAATGAACAAAGTGTTTTTCCTTGGGGAAACCATAAAGGAGAAAACCCCTCAACTTCCTTAGAGATAGAATCATAACCAAAAGTAAACCCCAAAACAATAAGATGATCTTCTGATAGCAGTAACCTTCTTTCTTCCTTGCCCTAGTGTCTTCCTCTTCCTCAGCTATGCGCTACAACTGAGTGTGAGTGAGCGTGTGATAAATATAGAGGCTAGATCTCTATTTATACTAATTACCGACTTGACTAAACCCAACTAGGGCCAACTTCACTAGGTGAGTCTAATAACCCTAGTGCCCCAGAACCGCGGGGACTTTAACCCTTAGACAATAGGAGGGTTACCCTCTGTTATAGCTGATTTTACCACTCCAGGTGAATCACACTTGTATGGCCTTCCCCTGTCCCTCTGCAGACTCCTTAGAACCCTTGGACCATTTTTTGTCCTTTGATGTTTCCTTGACCATCCCTATAAACATGTGAAAATTAATACACTCGACTTTTAAACCCCTAATCGCGTATATACGCAAGTTTGACCACTAAAATCGCATACATCGGTATGTGTGCGAAATCCAAATCCTTTTGGAGTTTCCCTTGACTTGGATCCGAATCACTTGACTCCTGGCCTTCCATATGCCTTGATATCACTCGGATTCAACCTCTCATTACCCCTTTGAAAATCTATATAAGGAACTCTTTGGTACATTGAAGGCATATGAGAGAAGTGAGAGCAAAGAAACTATAGTCCATTGTTGCCGGAACTTGTACTTGAGTCTGCATCCCTTTGTCCCTTGGAGCACTTTTGTGTTCTTCCCAAGCTTGCATTTTGGTTGTGAGCGTGCTATTGAGAGATGGAGGATTGAGGTGGTGCCCAAGTGGGGGATTCATTTTCTCCGATTTGCAGACGTACTGACAAAGGTTGTATCCATTGTAATCTTTGATTTTATATTAATAGAAATATCTTTTCCTATCCAATAATGTATGTTTGAATGAATATTTTATCGATGGATGATTTCAAATGCTTATACATTGTTGATTATATATGTTAGAATAGATCTAACACCAATAAATATAGTATGCTTGTCTTTTTTACTTGTTGTTGAGGAAGTGATTTATCAATTCAAGCTGAAGTTGGAAAGCTCAATGGGGATCTACATCAACCATCTGGAATAAGGTATGAGGTCTGATCCTTTAGTGTTAGATATTTGATTTCTATTGCATATTGGAATGGATTGATTTCTAGAGTCAAGCTGTCTGTTGTGGTACCCCCAAGCCATAGGAACTTCTCTCCATAACAAAATTGGTGACTCTACTGGGGACTTCCTAGTAGTTGTCCTTTGCGGGTTTTCTATTGGCATTCAATGACTTTGAATTGCTTTTTATCTTGTTTCTGTGTCGGGTCTGGGGGCATGTTTTCCTGGTAGTGTTTGATTAGTGTGAAGTTTGTCTCAACTTATATGTTTGCCTTTATTTTTTATGCACCTTTCTTCCTGTATGCGAGTTTTTAACTCACAGTCACGTATATAGGTGGGTTTCACTGCTATTTCCGCGTACAAGCACGGTTTTACTGCGAACAATCGCGTATGCCCTTAGTTTTGCCTTCTAGAGGAAGTTGGATGGTTGTTGGGTCAATTTTGATGATTGCTGAGTCTCCTTTGATACTGCTAGAGTCTGTATACACCTCTATTTCTGACAAGAGATGTTTTTTTAGGGTAAAATTTCTTTTTTGTAGAATGTTCTTGACATTGCATTTTCGATTTTTTGTTTTGGGGTTAGTGCATTAGATTTATTTTACCTTAGTACTTTGCTTGAGTGCTGCTTGAGTGTGCTTGCAGAGTCTAGGGGTTGTAGAGCCATTATTTTGATTTTATATCTTGTTTTTATTTCAAAAAATCCAAAAAATATTTGCTTATCATCATGCATTGCATCTTGCATTTTGCATAGTACTCGCACTAGATTTGCTTTGGAGTATTAGTTAGGATTTCATATAGGAAAGATTGCATTTACCATTTGAAGAAAATTGTGCATTTCACGTAGTAGCATACCCTGTTTTTCATGGACACAATGCATTTGCATTGATTGTTAGGTGTGCATTTTGCTTCATGTTGTGTCATAACACCATTAGTTGCATGACCATATACCTCTTTTGAGTAATAAAGCCAATTAAAATCAACGCTTAATTAAAATGAACTACACTATTTTGTTTGATAGGGTTCACCGACAAGATTAGGTTTTAGGGTCTTGGAATAGTTGATTGTGAGTAAATTCTCCAAGACCACTAAACAACAACATGTATGTGTCTGTCCAGGTGAGTGTGTAATATTCCTTGGTATAACCAGTGTTTCTCAGGATCCTCCTCTCAAAAGGGAGTTAAGCACGAGGCAGTGTGAGCAGTTATTGATTTGGATGACCCCTAGTCATAACTGAGTAGCACCGGAGATATTTCTAGGATTGTATTCATATCTGGGGGCTCTTTCGAGAGTTTTGGGATTTTCTACCCTACCCATACGATCAATCCCACCTATGACTGTCTGCTTGAGCATTAATTATATTGAGGTGACCTTGTTGGCCTTACGTAGGATATCGAGGGGGTACTTTGCAGGGGTTATTCTGCAGGTGTACCGTCCAGGTTGGGGTCAGACAGCACAGTCGCTTTACGCATTGAAGCTGAGGGCCACAATAATTGGTTACGTACCTCCGCTTGTTCTGTATGGGAGTCTCAAGCCTCTCCTAGGTGAGACATACTTGCTTCATTCGGGAGCTCACTTATCCTACCCTTGATTGCTTGTGGTTGGCTTTAGATTTTCTTGGTGATTGCTCTGTGCACGTTAGCTTTCCTAGGGTTTGTGTAGATAGAGATTCTTTTATTCTTTTTAAGTCATTGTGGATTCGGGTGCGGCTCCTCGCCGTTCTCATAATTTAGTAGGAATTTTTCCTTCTACTTCTCCTCCTCCTTTGGGAGAGAGAAATAGACAGTCAAGGCTGACTACTTTACACATTGATTCACACAGGATGGGAGACCATGTAGAAGGTATTCCTAAACCACCTTCTCCCATTCAATTGGAAGATGGGGAGTTTACTCCTAACTATGATCCTTCACCTGATTTGACAGAGTTAGGTCCTGTAATTTCTGAGATAGGTACTTTTCATGATAGACCTACTTACTCTATTTTTGATCCCCCATTGACCCATCGCTGGTATGGAATTCCGGAAGATGATGAGACTCATTTTGAACCCGTGAGCACTAGTTATGGTAGTTATGGTATGTCTGGTTTTCCCACACATGATTTGGCATTCCATGTTGAGTCTAAGTTTGAGCCTAACACTATGCCTAGGGGCACTCTCATTCCTTATCATGCGGAGAGTTTTGGGAGCACAAGTCACATTGCACCTTCCATCTCGGCGGTGGAAGCTACATCACATATTCCTCCTAGGTGTAGGGTTAGTGATCCTATTAGGATACCAGATCCGAGAGGAGTGACTATAGGAAGTAACATGTACATAATTACACAGGTCCCTTCATTCTTTGTCCCTAGTTCTTCGAATGTTCACCCTCCACCTCATTCACATGGTCCTTTGGGCCGGAACGTTGCTACGAGTCATGTCCATACTTTGGTTACTCAACCAGCTGTGTCCCAGGTTCATGCACCGCCCGTGTTTTGGGAGGTCATGTTCATACTTCTAGATGTCATATTACTACTTTCGGAGCATATATTCCTACTTCCGGAATGTATATTCCTACTTCTGGAGCGTATATCCCTACTTACAGAGTGTCTCATGGGACATCTCATGCGATGACTTATGGACCCTATTATGGGACATAGTATGGATAGGGTTCTTAACCTTATGGGTGAGGGTATCAACAACCTGCTTACTCTCCAAATTATGGCTTTGTAGCTCCAAATAGTCAACATACAACACACTATGGTGCTTCCATGCCACCCTATACGAGTCAAATGGGAGGAGGGAACTATGGCCAAGGCCATGGTGGTTATGGTAATCAGACCTATGTGAATCAGAACTATCAGGGACTGGTCCATCGACCTAATTATCCTAGGCTCCCTTTCTTCACAACGCTGAATCTTATTGACTTGTCAAGATTGACGAATGATCCTATAGCTCATGACCCGGCTTGGCCGGCTGTCCCTACTAAGCTTCCCTCGGACATACCCAAATTCAAGGGAAAACAAGGAGAGGATATGAGCGAACATGTTACTACCTTTCACCTATGGTGCTCTTCGAATTCCTTACACCAAGACTTAATCCGTTTAAGGTTGTTTCAACGCACCCTTACAGGGCTTGCCATGAAATGGTATATAGAGCTACCTAAGGGGGCATTTTCTTTGTTCGATGACCTAGTGATGAATTTTCTTAACCACTTCTAGCTACCAGTGGATTAGGATGTTGGTACAGAACTCTTGTCGACATTTCAACAGGATAAAGCCACACATATCTCGGATCATATCCAAGAGTGGCGTAGACGGAAGAGGTTAATTAAATCCTTTATACCACCGGAATTCCTCCTCGAATGGTTCCTTAAGTCATTATTGCCATATATAACGAAGGATGTTTCTACATCCGGAGTGCAAAATGAGGAACAAGCCATTTTTAGGGTGCAGGAACTGGATTTGATTTATGCTCAATCCGGTTTGTTATATGATATCATTCCCAATGCTCCGCGTTCTAATTTCGACCCCAAAGTTGAACCTGGACCACATGCCGATGAAATTGTTGGTTGTGTGAGTGCTAAACCTGCGGATTCGGTTGCAAAACAAGTCAGTCAATTGTCATTCAACCAATCTGCTTCAGGACAAGCCACAACTTCATCTCAACTCGCCCAAATGATGAGTGTACTTTCGGTGCAATCGTTGGACCAGAAGGGTAACCAGCAGCCCAGACAGAATAAAAAGAAGGGTAAGAATAATTGTAAAGGTGGGAATAGCAATGAAAATGATAATAATAATGACAAGAACACCTGTAATGATGGAGGGACAAGTAAGCTAAATGTAAGGTTAAATTCCCTTACAAGTTGTGTAAGGACGATCACCTCACTTACTTATTCTCTCGTATCAATGAAGCCTTGAGATTCTTGGCACAGGGCCTAGCTGTGCTGACTAACCCTTTACCTCATAATAAAAATATGAACTTGAGGACCCATGATCAGTCTGGTGGTGATCAAGATCCATCGGAGGGTAGTGGTCATGGTTTCATTAACATGGTACGTGCTGCGAAAGTTGTGACCCGTGTGAAGGACTATGGTTCATCACAACCCAACCCAGGAAAGGAACCTTATCCACCAGGGACTCTTTTGCATATTGAAAAACCTATGGATAAACCTGAAGCTGTACCTCACATTTCTAAGGGATTCCTTAAGCATTCGGGGCACAATCCTAATTCCTGAGCCGCCCAGAAGTATTCTGTTGTTGAGGATTTGGGCCACACTCCTTGTGTGATGTCTGCACTAGAAGTGCTTCAGAGTTGTCCTTCACAAAGGAAGGATTTTATTTTTTCCCTTGGTGTGAATGATGATAATTCTTCCTCTGTGATTAAATTTGAAACCGCAGGACTTCAGCCTCACTTTCCTTACTATGTGTCTCTTTTGATTCACGTAGAATGTCTTAACATTACCATCAAGCGCACTGTGATTGACAAATACGTTGCTGCTTCTGTGATGTCATTATCATCTTGGAAAGATTTAGGTTCCCCTGAGTTGTCTAAATCCACGACCATGTTAACTGTGTTTGATGGGAGATCGTTTAGTCTACACAGGATCCTTCCCTCCCTTAAGGTCCATTTGGGAGGGAAGACCGTTGCAATAGAGGTCGCGGTGGTTGATGCGCCCCTTGACTACAATCTCTTGCTGGGTAGGAATTGGATGTATAGTATGCAAGCTGTAGCTTCTTCCCTATTTTGCGTTATGTGCTTTCCATTTAATGGGAAGATAGTTACGATTGATCAAACATCATTCAAGAATCCGTCAGTTACCGCATCTTCGGGTGATTCGATCCCGATTGTAGAGCACTCTCAGCCACCAACTGGGAGTGTGGGTGTGGGCATGTATCCATCCCTCATGGGAATTTTTAGTTGTCCTGCACCTATCCTTATGATAGGGTCTAGTTCTAGTGAGGCTTCGACATCTATAAGATCGATGTCTTTTTGCACGAGTCATATGGAAGATCCTTGGATTCTTCCTACACCGAATACTTTGAGTGAGCTAATCGTGACGGATGTGCCATTGCTTGCAACTATGGTAGCTTATCAAGCTAATCTTGAGTGTGTTACAGAGCTCAGTCCTTCCTCTTCATGAATGGAGGAGGAGGACCCTTATGTGCTGCTTGCATGGGCAGTACAGTCTTCTCACATGCATGACTGCCTTGATAGTGTTTTCCCTTCAGACGAAGCGATTATTGAGGCCATGTTGGGAGTTGAGACACCATGGGAAGAGCTCCATCATAGATCTTACTTTATTCTCGAGCTTGATCGCTTGTAGCGTGAGGAATTTAGGGAGGTTTTTAGTGAGAGACTTGGTATTTCTATGGTTCCATTAAGCTCTCCTGGTCCTATGGTTGATGGAAACATGACAAATATATCTCCAACGATTCCTATCAATATCTCTCGCGATCCTTGCAAGATAGAGAATGTCTATATTGGGGCAGAATGTTCCCATGCTAAGATTCAAGAATACACTAAGTTGTTTAAAGAATATCATGATATATTTTCTTGGTCTTACGATGAAATGCCAGGTATCGACCCTTGCATTGTTGAACACGAGATTAAGACTTATCCCAACGCTAAGCCTGTTCGACAACGCTTGCACACAGTGAATCCTAGGAAAGCACCCACGATTAAGGCAGAGATAGAGAAAATGTTGAAAGCCAATTTTATCTATCCTGTTCCCTTGACGCAGTGGGTTTCAAACCCCATTCCAGTTGACAAGAATCAGGGAGCGATCTGCATATGTATTGATTTCCATGATTTGAATCGTGCCTGTCCTAAGGAAAATTTCCCCACACCATTTATTTATCAGATTTTGGATGAATGTGTGAGTAGAGAGGTTTTTTCCTTTATGGATAGCTTTTGTAGATACAATCAGATAAAAATTAAACCTGAGGACCAACATAAAACTGCATTTATTTGTCCTTGGGGAATTGTGGCATATTGAAAAATGACTTTTGTCCTTAAGAACGTCGGAGCTAATTTTCAGCGGGCCATGATCTTCATCTTCCACGATCTCAAATCAATTATCAAAGTATTTTTGAATGACCTTGTTGCTCATTCTCGTATGACAATGCGTCATTCCTATCATTTCAGATTGGTATTCGAAAGGTGCTGCCATTATTTGGTCAGTTTAAATCCTCACAAGTGCATCTTTTGTGTGAAGTCTGGTCGCTTGTTAGGATTCATTGTGTCTAAAGAGGGTATAACAGTCAACCCTTGGAATGTTGAGGCAATACTTCAGTTGTCTCCCCCAAAAAATATTCGTCATCTTCAATGTTTGCAAGGCATGGCAAACTTCTTACGGAGATTCGTTGTCAATTTTGCCAATTTGACTAGATGCTTCATGCATCTTTTGAAGAAGGACACCACCTTTTGTTGGGATGAGCGAGCCCAGGAGTCCTTTGATGTGCTCAAGCCAGCCCTAGCACTAGCCCCGGTGATTAGTCCCCCAGACTATAGCCGTGATTTCCTACTTTATGTGGCCGTGTCCATGGAGACGATTGGTATGGTTTTTGTTCAAGAGGATGAGGAGCTTCAAGAGCATGTCATATACTATCTGAGCCAGAATATTATTGACGCGGAGATCCATTATTCTCATGTTGAGAATCTTGCCTTAGCTACTATACATGTGGTTTAACGGTTGAGACATTATATTCTCCTTCGCCAGACCTTGGTTGTAGCCCATGTCAATCCATTTCAATTCATCCTCACTCGAAGGATAATTGAGGGAAAATATAATAAATGGTTTGTCATCCTGCAAGAATTTGATCTCGAGTTTGTTTCAGCAAAATCAAAGAAATCATTAATTTTTGCAGAGCTTATATCGGATTTTCCAAGCGAGGCCAAGGAGTTGGTTTGTAAAGATACGTTTATCGATGAGCACATCTTCTTAATATCAAATTTAGATCCATGTTATGGGGATATCATTATATATTTACAAACATTGAAGATCCCTACTCACCTCTCACAGGATGAACAACAACGATTACATCATGTGTCTAAGAATTACCTCATAGTGGATAACACTTTGTACCGCCGTGGGGTAGATTCCATTTTACGACGTTGTTTAACTCATGAAGAGGCTAAGGTCGTGCTGAATGACTACCATGGAGGGGCATGTGGTGGTCATCTATCTGGGCTTTCTATAGCCCAAAAAATCTTAAGAGCAGGTTATTTCTGGCCGTCAATCTTTAAATATTGTGTAGATGCGGTCAAGAGGTGCCACCCTTGCCAGGTGTTTGCACGTAATATGCGCTCGAAACCTGCCCCATTATATCCCATCATCACCGCCAGTCCCTTCACTAAGTGGGGGCTTGATTTTATGGATTGCAACCCAACTTTAGCTGGGGGGAGTCATCATATCATAGTGGTTGTTGATTACTTCACAAAATGGGCAAAGGCTATGCCTACAGTTAAATTCAATGGTGAGACATCCGCGCACTTTGTATTCAACTAGATTATTACTCGGTTTGGGATTTCGAAAGATATTTTCAGTGACCATGGTTCGCACTTTTAGAATCATATGATGGAAGATTTGGCATCAAAGTTAGGGTACAAACAAGAGAATTCCTCCTCTTACTACCCTCAAGCGAATGGACAGGTAGAAGCAGTGAACAAATCACTCAAATCCATTCTCCAATGAACCATTGCACAAAGCAAGAATAATTGGCACATTATGTTATATCCTGCTTTGTGGGCTTATAGAACCGCTAATAAGACTGCCACGGGTTTTTCTCCATATCAACTTGTACATGGAGTGGAGTTGGTATTTTCGGTTGAGTGCGATATTCCTTCTTTGAAGCTAGACGTAGAGCTCTTACTAGACACTTCACCATTGGAGGAGCATTTGGTCCATCTTGAGAAACTTGATGAGTAGCGTCAAGATGCCTTCGTGGCTCTAGAAGTAAATAAGCATTGCGTAAAGGTCCAATACGATAAGTCAGTTCATCCAAGGAGGTTTAGTGAGGGAGACTTGGTCCTTTTGTGGGATCAACCAAAAGAACCCTTAGGGGCAGGAAAGTTTAACCCCATGTAGCGTCGTCCTTACATCGTCAAGCGTCGTCCTTACGTCGTCAAACATGTGTTAGAGAAGGGTGCTTATGAGTTAGTGGATTATGAGGGAACGACCTTGGCAGAGCTTAGAAATGGGCTCTATCTCAAAAAGTAATATGCATGATTTTCAGCCAAGGCTGTTTATTGTATATTATTGTACAATTTTTCATAGGTAGGTATTTTTCTTATAGTGATCAGGTTTGTGATTAGTTTTTGTTTCTTTTGGCATATGTCAATGGAATCTTCCACCTTCATAGGATTCACGGATGGTGCGATCCATCACACTCAACACTCAACCTTTGTTGCTTGGGTGATTTATACTCCTATGGGTCAGGTGTTGTCTTCAGGAGGTGTATGTTTACGGCCATCTTCAAACAATGTTGTTGAATATAGTGTCGTTATTGAGCTTCTACGAGATTCCATTCTACATGGCATTCTCTCTCTTGAGGTACGTCTTGATTCGGAGTTAGTTGTGTCATAGCTTAATGGTTTGTACCATGTTAGAGATCTAACATTATTAAGAAGATTCTTACGTGTGAGGTTATTAGAATGGAAATTTGACAATATAACATACATACATATTCCAAGAATAAATAATCAAGTTGCTGACTCATATGCTAACTACATGTTAGATTGGCATTTGTTTCATACACAATAAACTCATCACAAACACAAATTTTTACACATGTAAATAAATAAACTGATCATCATAAAAGTTTTTATAAACATCCAAAATGTGGTAATACATAGTGTCATAATACAAAAATGGGGCTCTTGAGCCACCAAAATATAATACACGGTAATACAAAATGTATCACTCCCAAGTATCTAAGCCTGTGGAGGAGGAGGGGGGTTGTGATCATGGAATGTCACCATGAATCTAGCTAGCCGTCAAAATAATTGCACCCTTGCTCCTGGTACACCCACCACCTGGTGCTCCATGGCCTCAGGAAATTCCTCAACTTGCACCATGAGAACTCTGTGTGTCAGCCCCACAAAGTTGGTATGAATGCTTTGGAGTGTCCGCTCCGCATCCACACCCATGATATCGTCTCCTCTTCCCCTCCGTCTGTGATGAGGGAAGCCTTCAAGCCAACATGGTCCCACATCTACATGCATATGGTAGATGTCACTATGTATTGTCACCCAAAAACATGTCTTTTGATTCCATATAATCAGAAAACACAAAAAAATTAAATAACTCAAAAATTTAAAGAGAGGGTCAAGATTCGTTACCTATGTCACCGTATGCCGATCCTGGTGGTAGCGGCATATCCGGTTCCCCCTAGAAATCTATCCCCGCATAGGGGTAGTCATCGATGGAAACTATCTATCGTCACCACCATGGAAAGAAATCAGTTGGATAGGGGTTGGACACCATACCTCCACCCAGTCTACGCATCGCATCCATCCAATGCCATTGGGTAGGATCTCAAACCTCGTGTAGAGGAATGTCAACTCTAGGGCTCAATACTGGAACACGCTTGAAGAAAAACATGTTTAGTATGCTGCTGAAACTAAAGTTTCACACTCTTCCCATCTTACATTCACTAAGCTAATGTTTCATATTGCCCAGTAGTGCAGTGCTCCAATCATATACTATGGGTCTCATGCACTCCACCGCATAGAACATCAGAGGCCGTGAGGCCTGATGGAGTGAAGCGAAGCCTGCTATCCTGCCTAGTGTCAGTAGGATGGCCTTTAGGCCCAGTACCTGTATGGAGTTAGTTGGTATTTGACTCCCCACCTTCTCCGTGTCTGGATAGCAGTACACTGTAATGTACTCATCTATAGTTAGGCCACCTCTGGGTCCGCGAAAACGTAGGTTCACTACTTCCCCCTGTCGGGAAAGTCCAGTAATAAAGTATACATCCTCCACCTCTATTGTGAGGGACATCCTATCTATCTGGAACAACTCTGAGTCTGGATCTCAGTAGTCCACCAACATATGCAATAGTCCTGGTTTGGCCCTTAAGCCACCAAGACACCAAAATTTGTAGAGCCCACATGCACCTAGCGCTTGTTGAGCCATTAGATTGGCCCTTACTACCTCTTCTACATCACCATGTTCATGTTCTCTCCATTCTAAGACCATCCTGCATAAAAATTTTGAATTTTGCCCATTAGAACACTTGAAAAACCTTAAGCGCGACCACATATGTGACTGTTTTCCAAACAACCACGTATGTACGCGACTGTGAGGGCCTTTTCTGCATATATCCAGCCCTATACGTGAAAAAACCCTCGATTTTCACATGGGCTGCAATGCCTAATTTAGAATAGCCTAGAAATACAAAATCACCATGGAATTTGACAAAATTTGCATCAAAATGGAAGAGTAGATCATGGGTAAGTACCTGGAAAAAATGGTAGTGGATTCCGTCGGTTGGATATCCTGGAATTCACTGTTGAAGTTTTGAGCTCAAATGGGTAAATTTTCAAATGTTTTATAATGTTTTGAATTTTTTACTATTTATAGAAATTTTTCAAATTTTTGAAAATTTTTACCCCCTTTCCTATAGTTTGGATTGTTTCTAATCCTTTTGGACCATTTTTGGACTAATTTATGATGTAGGAGACCTTTTTGAGTGCCATTTCAGCCGTTGGATTGACCCATTCATCTCGATCTCAGGTATCATGTCTAAACTGGCATATAGGTTAGGTTTCATCACTGTTTTCATTTTGCATGACTTTCTGACCGTTTCATTATAGCCTTATGTACGAACACACTCTATTATGTCATGGAACTGTCTTGTTGTTTTAGAAGTGGCATGATATGAGTGGTAGAGCTTGACCTTACATGGGTACCCTAGTTAGTGCCTTATTTGCATTTTGTGCCCCTGCTAACGTTTTGTCTCTTAGGGTGTGGGAGTCTGTTGTATAGTATTGCCATGACATTTCACAAGAGCCTCATACTCCTCTTGATATTTTGCTGGCCTATTTCCTTTAGGACTCCCTTATGTCAAGTTGTAATTGCATTATCATGAGATTTTCCTACCTTATTGAGCCTTACGTCAGCTTCCCTGACATTGAGTTTCAACCATATAACCTGAGCTTGTCTCATGTCTAGCCATGCAGAGCCATTTTATATATCCTTTCCAGCTTGATTCCCTATTTTTACCAGGAGGGGATTTTCCCCCGAGTGTCGCTATCCTACACATGTATCCTTGCATTGAGCATAGGTATGTTTCACTGCTTGGAACTAGTTTGTTTTCCCCTATGACACTCGTCTCCTCCTAGTCTGTAACTATAAAGCAATTTATCCTTTTTCAAGATTTTTAAATATTTGAAAAAGTCCAAAAAAAACCAAAAAGTCGAACAAGGAAAGATATTATCTTTTGGCAGCTGTAGAGTCATGTCACCTTCGAACAAAGCACTATATATCACATATGTTGGTTGGGTTTATAGTTTGAATTTAGGAGCTGTACTCGTTTATATGAGTTTATCTCCACCGACTATTTAATATTCTAGTCCCCATGGAGCCTCTGTCGATGCCTCCTATGTCACAGAGATGTCCCAGGTTTGTATATCGAGTCTATGCTGCCTTCATTTAGTCACCATTTGTTGTTATGCTCTTGTTTGAAGGAAGTTGAAACCTGAGTCAACCATTCCTCAGTTATCTTGACTTTGCATGTCGGCCATTCCCAGTACAGTTACTGGTTCGTGCACCTTATGATTGAGTCCTTCCACATTATACAGCTTTGTTGAGTACCTCATTTTGGATGATGGGGGATGCCTTAATGCCCTCCTTCCAGCGGATTTCATCCCATCGAATTCATATCATTTATTCTGGGATTGGAATCTAGAGTCATTTTTGAGTGCCTTGAGACTTGTAGTCATCAGTGGCAGGTTCTCTCGCCATCGATAGTTTTTGGGAATACATCAATGTCCCCTGATCAATGGATCCTCTCAAGTGTTTGACCTCAACACATTTATTCACACTTGTTAGTTTGCACTCTATTACCTTGATTCCCATTTTCATTATCAGTGGGTGATCTCGTGTCTGTTAACGGTATACATCAATGGCCGGTAATAAGACGATGGCCTACTATGTTCAACCTTGACACCTCTATTAACATAGTAGGGCATGTACTCGTAGTGGTTTGTGTAGAAGACCTTCCAGATTGGTGGCATCTCTTATATGCTACCTCCTTGATCATGCCAGTGTTCATGAGATTTCAGCTCTCATGACTTGATTCCAGTATATGTCAAACATTTCTAACTATTATGGAGATCTTGATCAATTGTATATCTTCAGCCATTATGGATATCATGGTCCTTTGTATAACTTCATCATGGAGATTCTGATCTATGCATATTGTACGTGGCGATGACCACTTATGTGATTTTTTGTATCATCCCTATTCATGGCCATTGTACTCTTATGTATCCGGGGCTGCTATATGTATTTGGAGTTATGTGCATAGTTGTATCATTGTACTATGTTGATTGGGTGGCTGGTCTTCCATTTTGGATCCTTCATCACTCCATTTCTGGGATGGACTTATAATTTATTTCGTTCATCGTATGACCCCTTTGACCTCACACATTAGGGGGCATCTGTTATAGCTGATTTTACCACTCTAGGTGAATCACACTTGTATGGCCTTTCCCTGTCCCTCTGTAGACTCCTTAGACCCATTGGACCATTTTTTGTCCTTTTTTGTTTCCTTGACCATCCCTATAAACATGTAAAAATAAATACACGTGACTTTTAAACCCCTAATCGCGTATAAACGTGGGTTTGACCACTAAAACTGCTTACATCGGGATGTGTGCAAAATCTAGATCCTTTTGGAGTTTTCCTTGACTTGGATCCGACACACTTGATTCCTGGCCTTCCATATGCCTTGAGATCGCTCGGATTCAACCTTTCATTACCCCTTTGAAAAGCTATATAAGGGACTCTTTGGTACATTGAAGGCATATGAGAGAAGTGAGAGCAAAGAAACTATAGTCCATTGTTGCCGGAACCTGTGCTTGAGTCTGCATCCCTTTGTCCCTTGGAGCACTTTTGTGTTCTTCCCAAGCTTTCCTTTTTCTTGTGAGCTTGCTATCGAGAGATGGAGGGTTGAGGTGTTGGAGGCCCAAGTGGGGGATTCTGTTTCTCTGATTCGTAGACGTGCCAACAGAGGTTGTATCCATTGTAATCTCTGATTTTATATTAATAGAAATATCTTTTCCTGTCCAATAATGTATGTTTGAATGAATATGTTATCCATGGATGATTTCAAATGCTTATACATTGTTGATTATATATACTAGAATATATCTAACACCAATAAATATAGTATGCGTGTCTTGTTTACTTGTTGTTGAGGAAGTGATTTATCAATTCAAGCTGAAGTTGGAAAGCCCAACGGGGATCTACTTCAACCATACGGAATAAGGTACGAGGTCTGATCCTTTAGTGTTAGATATTTGATTTCTATTGCATATTGGAAAGGATTGATTTCTGGAGTCAAGCTGTCTTTTGTGGTACACCAAGCCATAGGAATTTCTCTCCATAACACCCAGCTTGACTTGACATGACTTGTTTACATTATAGAAACTCCTGATAGGAACATCATGGCATGACATGACTCAAGTACATTACAAATACATCTTGGAATAAACATCAGGTTACACTACATAAGAAATACAAGTGAATACATTCTGAAGTTACAATTACATTAACAACCCTCTCAGCAATCAAGGGATGCCTATCTAATGCGTACACAAACGCAACCATGAACAATAGAATCTATAGAATTTTATTCAAAATATGGAATGGAATTACATTGTGTTTAAGAACAACAAATCATAGTCTAAACTAATAAAATTATGAATTCTCTAGCTCTCACGCAGAGGATGGTTTATATATTTGTTTACAGAGATGATCAGGTCGATCCTTTAGTGGTCGGCTTTTCTCTAAACTTAGTCAATAATAAAGTCATATAATAAATCTCAAGCCAACGCATAAGCATATCCCTTCTTTGGCATAAATCTGGTTTTCTTCAATGTGAATGTGGCATGCAGGCTCCCTCTCCAGCGTGGTTGATAGCGGTGTGTTGGGCAGCGAAGAATAAACAGTAGCAATTCTCTAGAACACAGGTGTTATGGAGAAAAATTTATATGGATTGGGGTACAACAACAGACAAATTAACTAGATAAATCAATCCTTTCCTATATGCAAGATAAACCAAACATCTAACACTAAAGGATCTTGAAACATACCTTATTCCGGACGGTTGATGTATATCCCCATTGAGATTTTCCACTCTCACTTGTATTAGCAATTTGCTCTCTCAACATTCAACAAACAATACAAGCATGCTATATATAATTGTGTTAGACCTACTCTAGCATATATAATCAATAACATATAAGCATTTAAAATCATCGATGGATTCAATACTCATTTAAATACACATTATTGGATAGGAAAAGATATTTCAATTAATATAAATCAAAGATTACAATAGTGACAACCTCCGTCGGCATGTCTGTGAATTGGAGAAACTGAGTCCTCTACCTAGGCCTCCACCACTTCAATCCTCCATCTCTCGATAGAAAGCTCACAAGAAAAGGCAACCTTGGGAAGAACACAAAGTGCTCCAAGGGACAAAAGGATGCAGACTCAAGTATAAGCTCCGACAACAATGGACTATAGTTTTCTTGCTCTTCAATTCCTCCCCCTCAATGTATCCAAAGGGATCCTTATATAGTACTTCAATGGGGTAATGAAAGGTAAAATATGAGCGATCTCAAGGCATATGGAAGGCCAAGAGACAGGTGACTAGGATCCACATCAAGGATAACTCCAAAACTATTTGGCATTTTGCACACATCCCAATGTACGCGGGTTTGAGGGTCAAATCTGCATATATAAGCGAGAATATGTTTAAAAGTCGCGTATAGAGAATAATTCATTTTTTAGGGATGATCTTGGAAACATCAAAGGTACAAAAATGGTACATGGGGTCTAAAGAGTCTGGAGAGGGATAGGGAAGGCCATAAAGGTGTGATCCACCATGTGTGGTAAAATCAACTGTAACAAATGCCCCCTAATATGTGAGGTTAGAGGGGTGATATGATGGTATAAATACATTATAGGTCCATCCCAGAAGTGGAGTGATGAAGAACCAAGTGGAAGAACCAACCATCCAACAGTATAATACTATGATCAAACTTTGCACATAACTGCAAGTAGATATAGCAGTCCCGGATACATAAGAGTACAATGGCCATGAATAGGCATGATACAAAATATGACATGTGTGGTCGTTTCCATGTACAATATAAATAGATCAAAATGTCCATGATGAAGATATACAAAGGATCATGATCTCCATGAAAGATGAAGATATATAATGGATCAAGATCTCCATAATGGCTAGAAATATCTGACATACACTGGAATCAAGTCACGAGAGTTGAAATATCATGAAAACTGGCACAATCAAGGAGGTAGCATATATGAAATGCCACCAATATGGAAAGTCTTCTACACAATCGGCTATGAGTACATGTCCTACTATGTGAATAGAGGTGTCAAGGTCAAACATAGTAGTCCATCATCTGATTACCGGTCATTGATGTATACTGTTAACAGACGTGAGATCATGCATCAATAATGAAAATGGGAATCAAGGTTCTAGAGTGAAAATTAACAAGTGTGAATAAATGTGTTGAGGTCGAACACTTAAGAGTATCCATTGATCAGGGGACATTAATGTATTCCCAAAACTGTCGATGGTGAGAGAACCTGCCACTGATGATTGCAAGTCTCAAGTCACTCAAAAATGTCTCTAGATTCCTATCCCAGAAAAATGATCTAAAGTCGATGGGATGAAATCTGCTGTAAGGAGGGAGTTAATGCATCCCTCATCATACAACATGAGGTACTCAACAAGGCTGTATAATGTGGAAAGACTCAATCATAAAGTGCACGAACCAGTATCAGTACCGGGAATGGCCAACATGCAAAGTCAATAGAACTGAGGAATGACTAACTCAGAATTCAACTTCCTTCGAACAAGAGTGTAAAGGAGAATAGTGACTGAATGTAGGCAACATAGACTTGATATACAAAACTGGGACATCTCTGTGACACAGGAGGCATCGACAGAGGCTCCATAGGGACTGGAAGCTTAACCAGTCGGTGGAGATAAACTTAGAGAAACGAGTACAGCTCCTATAGTCAAACTATTAACCCAACCAATGGATGTGATATACAGTGCTCTGTTCGAAGGTGACACGACTCGAATGCTACCCAAGATAACATCTTTTCTTGTTTGTCTTTTTGGTTTTTTGATTTTTTTGGACTTTTTCAAATATTTTTAAAATCTTGAAAAAGAATAAAAGTGCTTTATAGTTACAGACTAGGAGGAGACGAGTGTCAATGGGAAAACAAACTAGTTCCAAGCAGTAGAACATACCTATGCTCAATGCAATGACACATGTGTAGGATAACGACACTCGAGGGAAAGTCCCCTCCCAGTAAAAATGGGGAATCAAGCCGCAAAGGATATATAAAATGGCTCTCTGTGGCTAGACATGAGACAAGCTCGAGCTATATAGCTGATAATCAAAGTCAGGGAAGTCGGCATAAGCCTCAATGAGGCAGGAAAAACTCATGATAATGCAATTACAACTTGACATAAGGGAGTCCTGAGGAAAAAGGCCAACAAAAAGATCAAGAGGAGTATGAGGCTCTTGCGCAAAGACATGGCGATACTATACAAAGGACTCCCACACCCTAAAGGAAAAAATGTTGACATGGGAAACAAATGAAAAAAAGGAGCTAACTAGGCCACCCATGTATGGTCAAGCTCTACCATTCACATCATGTCACTTCTAAAACAACAAGAAGGTTTCATCACAAGATAGAATGGGTTCGTACCTAAGGTTATAATTAAATTGCCATAAGGTCATGAAAAGTGCAAATGGATGTGAAATCTAACCTATATGCGAGTTTAGACATAATACCTGAAAGTGGCACAAACAGGTCAAAACCATGGTCGAAACAATGCTCAAAATGGACTCCTACATCATCAAATTATTCCAAAACGGTCTAAAATGGTCAGAAACGGTTCAAAACTATAAAAAGGGGGTAAAAAATTTCAAAATTTTCAAAAGTTTTCTATAAATAGTAAAAAATTCAAAAATTACATATCATTTGAAATTTTTACCCATTTGAGCTGAGAACTTCCAATGCAAATTCTGAGAGCTTCGTTCAGCGAAATTCGACACCGTTTGTTCCAAGAAACTTCTCATGTCCTCCTTTTCCATTTTCATGCAAATGTTTTCAATTTCCATGGTCAAATTTTATTTTTAGGCCAGTCTAAATTGGTCGTTTTGGCCCACGTAGATATCAGGGCTTTTTCCGGGTAAAGGGCTAGCTATACACAAAAAATCGCCCAAAACCGCGTACATACGTGGTTGTTTTGTAAACAGTCGTGTACACCGCCACCCATAACATTTTTTAAGGTAAATATTGACCAAAAACTAATTTTAATGTGCAGGATGGTTCTAGAATGGAGGGAGAGGGAACATGGAGATGCAGAAGAGGTTGTTCAAGGTGATTTAATGGCTCAACAAGCTCTACGTGCATGTGGGATATACAATTTTTGGTGTCTTGGTAGCCTGAGGGCCAAACCAAGACTCCTGCATATGATAGTAGACTACTGGGATCCAGACTCAGAGTCTTTTCATATCAACGGGATGTCCCTCACTATAGAGGTGGAGGACATATATTTCATTATAGGATTGTCCCAATGGGGAGAGGTGGTGAACCTACACTCTCGCGGGCCTAGAGGTGGACTTACAATTGATGAGTACATTGCAGTATATTGTTTTCCGAATAAGGCAAAGGTTGGGTGTCAAATCCCGAAAAACTCCATCCAGGTACTAGGAATGAAGGCCATACTATTCGCGCTCGGTAGGATAGATGGTCTAGCATCACTCCACCAGGCCTCACGGCCATTGATGTTCTATGAAGTGGAGTGCATGAGGCCCATAGTGTATGACTAGAGCACTATGCTATTGAGTAACATGAAGCAGCATATCAGTGACTGGAATATGGGCAGGGTACGAAACTTCAGTTTCGGCAGCATATTAAGCACATTATTCTTTGAGCGTGTACTGGCGCTAAGACCTAGAGTTGACGTTCCTCCTCACAGGGTTTGATATACGACCCAACGACATTGAGAAGATGCTATGCACAGACTGGGTGGAGGCAGGGTGTCTAACCCCTACCAAGCTGACTTCTTTCCATGGTGGTGGCGGCAGATTATTGCCATTGATGATTATCTCTATGCAGGAATATATTTTTGGGGAGATCCGGATATTCCCCTAGCATCAGGAGCAGCATACAATGATATAGGTAATGAATCCCAAACTCTATTTTTAAATATTTTTGAATTATTAATTTTTTTTGTGTTTTTTGATATATTGACTCAAAAGACATGTTTTGGTGTGACGACACATAGTCACAATTTGTCATGTGTATGTAGATGTTGGACCATGGTGGCCTCATGATTTCCCTCGTCATAGATAGAGGGGAATAGGAGATGATATCATGGGTGTGGATGCGGAGCATATGGTCCAAAGAATCCACACAAACTTTGTACTCTTGACACACATGGTACCCATGGCGTAAGTCGAGGACTTTCCTGAGGCCATGCAGCATCAGGTGGTTGGTGTACCATGAGCATGGGTTCGATTATTATGAGGACTAGCTAGAGCCGTGGTGTGCTACCGCAATCAAAACCCCGCTCCTCCTCCACAGGATTAGAGACCTGAGAGTGCTTCATTTTCGTAATACCGTGTATTATATTTTGGTGGCTCGGAATCCCCATTTTGGATTATGACACTTATGTATTATGACATTACATTTTGGATGTTTAATGAAAAACTTTTATGATGATCTATTTTATTTATTTACATGTGTGTAAAAATGTATGTTTTTGATATGCTTATGTTCTATGAAACAAATGCCAATCTAACACATAGTTAGCATATGAGTCAGCAACTTGATTAAAAATTCTTGAAACATGTATGTATGTTATGTTGTCAAATTGTCGATCTAACAATCTCACACATAAGAATCTTCATAATAATGTTGGATCCCTAATACAATACAAGCCATTAATCTGTTACACTAATAACTGTGAATCAAGATGTACCTCAAGAGAGAGAACACCATGTGAAATGGAATCCTGCAATAGCTCCATAATGGCACTATACTCAGCAACATTGTTCGAAGAAGGCTGTAAACATACACCTCCTGAAGACTATATCTGACCCGTAGGAGTATAAATCACCCAAGAAGCAGAGGTTGAGTGTTGAGTGTGGCAGCTAGCACCATCAGCAAATCCTATGTAAGTGGAAGACTCCATTGACATCTGCCATAAGAAATGAAAGCTAATCAACAAACCCGATCACCATAAAGAAACCTAACTATGCAAAAAATTGTACGATAATATACAATAATCAGTCCTGGCTGAAGGTCATGCATAGTAATTTTTAAGATAGAGCCCATTTCTAGGCTCCGCCAAGGTTGTCCCTTCATATTCCACCAACTCATAGGCACCCTTCTCTAACACACGTTTGACTACATAAGGACCATGCCACATGGGATTAAATTTCCCTGCCCCCAAGGGTTCTTTAGCTTGATCCCACAAAAGGACCAAATCACCTTCACTAAACCTCCTCAGATATATAAAATTATCATATTGGACCTTAACGTGATGCTTATTTACTTCTAGAGCCACTAAGGCATCTTGCCACTACTCATCAAGCTGCTCTAAGTGGACCAAATGTTCCTCTAATGCAGAAGTGTCTGGTAAAATATCTATACCTAGATTCAATGAAGGGATTTCGCATTCAACTGGAAAGACAAACTCCACTCCATGTATGAGATGATATAGAGAAAAACCGGTGGTAGTCTTAACCGCAGTCCTATAGGCCCACAAAACAAGATATAACATGATATGCCAATTTGTCTTGCTCTGTGTGATGGTTCGTTGGAGAATGGACTTAAGTGATTTGTTCACTGCTTCAACTTCTCCATTCACTTGAGGATAATAAGAAGAGGAGTGCTTCTACTTATAGCCTAACTTCGAGGCCAACTCTTCCATCATTCTATTCTAAAAGTGCCTACCATGGTCAGTGACAAGCTCTTTCAGAATTTCGAACCGAGTAATGATTTGGTTGAATATGAAATGCACGGTTGTCTCACCATTGAATTTATCCATGGGAATAGCCTCATCCCATTTCATGAAATAATCAACAGCGATTATAATATAATGATTCCCCCCAGCCGAAGCTGGGTTACAATCCATGAAGTAAATCCCCCACTTGGTGAAGGGAACGGCGATGATAATTGGATGTAACGTGGCAGGATGTGAGCGCATATTGTGTGCAAACACCTGGAAAGGGTGACACTTCTTGACCGCATTGACACAATCTTTGAAGATCGACAGCCAAAAATATCCTGCTCTCAAGATTTTTTGGGTTGTAGAAAGCCCAGATAAATGACCACCACATGCCCCTTCATGGAAATCATTCAGCACAACCTCAGCCTCCTCATGGTTTAAACAACGACGTAAAATGGAATCTACCCCACGGTGGTACAAAGTGTTATCCACTATAAGGTAGTTCTTAGATACGTGATGTAATCGGCGTTGCTCATCCCGTGAAAGGTGAGTAGTGACCTTCAATGTTTATAAATATATGATGATATCCCCATACCATGGATCCAAAGTTGAGATAAGGAAAATATGCTCATGGACAAACGTATCCTCATAAACCTCCTCCTCCTCCTCATTTGGGAAATCAGAAATGAGCTCCGCAAAAATCAATGATTTCTTCGAATTTGTCGAAACAAACTCGAGATCAAATTCTTGCAAAATAAAAATCCACTTATTATACTTTCCCCCTATCATCCTTCTAGTGAGGAAAAACTGAAATGGATTGACATGAGCTACCACCAAAATCTGGCGAAGGAGAATGTAGTGTCTCAATCTTTGAACCGCATGAACAGTAGCTAAGGAAAGTTTCTCCACATGGGAATAATGGATTTCTGCATCTATAAGGTTCTGAATCAAATAATATATGACATGCTCATGGAGATCCTAATCCTCTTGAACCAAAACCATACCAATCGTCTCTATGGACGTGGCCACATAAATAAAAAATTCACGGCTATAGTTGAGTGGACTAAGCACGGGGGCCGATGCTAAGGATCGCTTAAGAGCATCAAAGGACTCTTGGGCTCACTCATCCTAGAAAAAGTTAGTGTCCTTCTTTAAAAGATGCATAAAGCCTTTAGTCAAATTGGCAAAGTTAACCATGAATCTCCGTAAGAAATTTTCCATGCCTTGCAAACATTGGAGATGTCTAATAATTCGCGGGGGAGACAATTGAAGTATTGCCTCAACCTTTAGGGGTCAACTCTTATACCCTCCTTGGAAACAATGAACCCTTGCAAGCGACCAGACTTCACACAAAATATGCACTTATGAGGATTTAGCTTAACTAGGCAGTGACGGCATATTTCAAATACTAATCTCGAATGGTATGGATGATGCACTCCCAGCCGAGAATGAGCAGCAAGGTCATCCAAAAAAACTTCAATAATCTATTTGAGATCATGAAAAATCAAGGTCATATCCCTTTGAAATGTGGCTCCGGCGTTTTTAAGACCAAAAGGCATCTTCCGATATGCAAACGTATCCCAAGGACAAACAAATGCAGTTTTTTGTTGATCCCCAGGTTTGATCTAAATCTAATTATATCCGAAAAATCCATCCATAAAGGAAAATACCTCGCTTCCTGCACACTTATCCAAAATTTGATCAATAGATGGTGTGGGAAAATTATCCTTAGGACAAGCATGATTTAAATCATGAAAATTAGTGCATATACAGATCGTTCCCTGCTTCTTATCAACTAGAATGGGGTTTGAAACCCACTCCATCAGGGGAACGGGATAGATAAAGCTTGCTTTTAATAGCTTCTCTATCTCATCCTTAATCATGGGTGCTTTTCTAGGATTCACTGCACGCAAACATTGTCGAACGGGCTTCACATTCGGATAGGTATTAATTTCATGTTCGATAATATTAGGGTCGATACCTGGCATTTCCTCGTATGAACAAGCAAATATGTCATGAAACTCTTTGAATAGCTCGGTATACTCCTTAATCTCATCAGGGGAACAGTCCTCCCCAATGTAGACATTCTCAATCTTGCCGGGATCGTGAGAGATATTGAGAGGAATAGTAGGTGATATATTCACCATGTTCCCATCAACCATTTGGCCAGGAGAGCTCAATGAAACCATGGGACTACCAATCTTCTCACTAAGAATATCCCTAAAGTCCTCCCTCTCCAAACGGTCAAGCTTGGGAAGAAAATGGGATCTATGATGTAACTCTTCCCAAGGTGGCTCAACCCCAAACATGGCCTCAATAATGGCTTCATCTAATGGAAAAACACCATCAGGGAAATCATGTGAGTGAGAGGAGTCAACTTCCCATGTAGGCAGCACATATGGGTCCTCCTCCTTCGTCCACAAAGAGGAAGGACTAGGATCTTCAACACAATCAAGATTCGCTTGATATGCTATCATTGCTGTAGGAAATGGCACGTTCGTTTTGACAGGTCCATTTCGAGGACTCGGTGAAGGAAGAATCCAATGATCTTCCATATGGGTAGTGCGAAAAGACACTGAACTCAATGAAGATGAATCCCCACCGAAACTAGATCTGATCATAAGAATGGTTGCAAGAAAACTAAAGGTCCCCATAAGGGATGGATACATACCTACATCCAAACTCCCAGTTGCCGGCTGAGAATGATTGATAATTGGGATATAAGCTCTCAATGATGCATTAAAACTCATATTTTTGAATGATGTTTGATCAATCGTAATAATATTCCCATTAAATGGAAATCATACTACTCGAAATAGAGAAGAGGCTATGACTTGCATACTATACATCCAATTCTGACCCAGTAAAATATTGTAATCAAGGGCCACATCAACCACCTCAACCTCGATCGTGACAGTCTTCCCTCCCAAATAGACCTTAAGGGAAGGAAGAATTTTTTGTGGTTGAAACGATATACCATCAAAGGAAGTAAACATGTTATCTGATTGAGATAACTTGGGAGAATCCAAACCCTTCCAGCATGACAAAGACATCACGGAAGCAGCAACGCCTTCATCAATCACAGTGCGTTTGACGGTCATGTTAAGATACTCTACATGAATCAAGAGAGACATGTAGTAAGGAAAGCGAGGTTGTAGTCCCATGGTTTCAAATTTGATAATGGAAGAATATCTATCATCATTCACCCCAAGAGAAGAAAGCAAAGCTTTCCTTTGCGAAGGACAACTCTAAAGTACTTCAAGCGCAGACATCGCACAAGGAGTTTGGCCCAAATCCTTGACAACAGAATAGTTTTGGGTGGCTCAGGAATTAGGATTGTGCCCTGAACGCTTTAGGACTCCCTTAGGAATGTGAGGTGCAATCTCAGGTTTATCCAAAGGGTTTTCAATACGCAAAGTATTCTCGGTTGGAGTGGGTTCTTTCCCAAGGTCTGGTTGTGATGAACCATAGTCTTTCACATGAGTTACAACCTTAGTAGCACGCACCATGTTGATGAAACCATGACCAGTACTGGCTTCCAGTAGATTTTGATCTCCACCCGATGCACAATGAGGATCATGGGTCCTTGATTTCATATTTTGATTATGGGGTAAAGGATTGGTCAACACATCTGGGCCCTATGCTATGAACCTTGAGGTGTATTCCATATGAGGGCACGAGTGAGTGAGGTGGTCATCCTTACAAAATTTGCAAGGAAAATTAACCTTACATTTAGAATACTTATCCCCTCCATCATTGCGGGCGTTCTTTTCATTAAAATTGGCATTTACATTCTTGTTCCCACCCTTACGATTGTTTTTACCCTTTTTCATATTCCTTCCGGGCTGCTGGTTACCCTTTTGTTCTAACAATTACATGGAAAGTACACTCGCTGTTTGGTTGGGTTGATACGAAGCTGTGGCTTGTCCCGAAGTGGATTAGTTAATAGATAATTGACTCACTTGTTTCACACCTGAATCTGCAGATGTGGCACTTGTACAACCCACAATGCCACCATCATGTGGTTCAAGCTTGATCTTGGGATCAAAACTAGAATGCGGAGCATTAGGCATGATCTCATATAACAGTCCGGATTGAGCATAAATCAAATCCAATTCATGTGCCCTAAAAATTCCTTGTTCCTTGTTCTAGACTCCGGATGTAGAAACATCCTTCCTGATGTAAGGTAGCAATGATTTAAGGAACCACTCAAGGAGAAACTCTCGCGGTATGAAATCTATAATCAACCTCTTCTGTCTACACCACTCTTGGATATAGTCCAAGATATGTGTGGATTTTTCCTGTCGAAATGTTGACAAGATTTCTGTACCAATGATGTAATGCACGGGTAGCTAGAAGTGATTGAGGAAAGTCATAGCAAGGTCATCAAACAAAACGAATTCCCCCCTCGGTAACTCTATGTACCATTTTGTTGTAGGCCCAGTGAGGGTGGGTTGAAATAGTCTTAAACAGATTGACTCATCGTGTAAGGAATTGGAAGAGCACCAAAGGTGAAAGGTAGTGACATGTTCACTAGGATCTTCTCCTACTTTGCCCTCAAATTTGGGAATGTTTGAGGGAATCTTGTTAGGGACAGCCGACCAAGCCGGGTCAAGAGATACCAGATCATTCATTAGTCTTGACAAGTCAGGTAAATTTAACGTTGCGAGGAAAGGCAGCCTAGGTTGAGCCGGTCTATGCCATGCTCCCTGATAGTTTTGGTTCATATAAGGCTGACTACTGTAAATACCATGGCCTTGGCCATAATATCCTCCTCCTTTTCGACTCGTGTAGGGATGCATGGAAGCATTATGATGTGGTGTACCTTGACTATGCGATGCTACAAAGCCATAATTAGAGGCATAAGCGGGTTGTTGATACCCATACCCATAAGGTTGATAGCTCTGTCCATACTGTGGTCCATAAGATTGTCCATGAGAAGTTCCATAAGATGTCCCATGGGATGTCCCATGAGAAGCTCCATAATTAGGGATATCGGGAACTCCTTGTGATGGACCGTAAGATGATCCAGAAATAGGAATATGACCTCCTGAGACAACTGGAGGTACTTGAATCTAAGATACTACTGGGCAAGCAGTTCCAGTATGAAAATTGCTAGTAGCAACATTCTGACCCAAAGGACCACATGAATGAGGGGGAGGAAGGGTTGTTAAAAATGCATTTGAAGGATTAGGAATTGAGGACGAAGGGAAATGTGAAGGGATGTAAGTGGTATTCCCTATGGCCACTCGTCTCGATTTTGGCATCTGCATATGACTACTAACACTAGATCTAGGACAGACATGTGAGGTAGCTTCGACCACTGGGATGGAAGGTGCAATGTGACTAGTGCTCCCAAATCTCTCCACACGGAAAGGAATAGGAGTTTCCCTAGGCGTAGTGATAGGTTCAATTTTTGACTTGGCATGATGTGTCAGATCATGTGCAGGGATATCAGGCATTCCATAATGAACATGACTAGTGATTGTGGGTTCATGATGAGTCTCGTTGCCCAGAAACCAATACTAGTGACTTGTGAATGAGGGATCATAACCAGAATGTGAAGGTATTTCTGGTGAAGGATCATATACAGGAGTAGGATCTTCCTCCCCAACCTCTTGAGGTGGAGAAGACATCTCAGGAATCTCATCCTCACGATGTCCAATAGTGTGTGAATCAATGTGAGAAGTAGTCCATCCGAACTATCTGTTTCTCTCTCCCAAAGGAAGAGGAGATGTGGAAGGTGGAATTCCTGCTAAACGACCAGAACAGTGAAGTGATCCACCCAAATCCACAATGACCCAGAAAATGAAAAAGACTCTTTCTAATTACGCAAACCCTAGGAAAATGAGCATGCACAGAGCATACACCTATACAATGTAAAGCAAAATCACAAGCAAAAAAAGGGTAGGATATGTGAGCTCCTGAATGAATCATGTATTTCTCTCGTAGGAGAGGATTAAGACTCCCATACACAACAAGCAGAGGTTCGTAACCAATCATAGTGGCCCTAAACTTCAACGCATATAGCGACTGTGTTGTCCGACCCCTACCTGGCTAGGACACCTGTAGAATAACCTTTGCAAAGTACCCCCTCGATAACCTAGGTAAGGAAACTAAGGTCACCTCAATATAATCAATGCTCAGGCAGGCAGTTGCAGGTGGGATTGACCATATGGGCAGGGTAGCATAGCCTGAAACTCCCGAAAGAGTCCCCAGATACGAATACAATCCTAGAAATATCTCCCGTGCTACTCAATTATGACCAGGGGTCATCCCAATCATTAACAGCTCAAACTACCTCGTGCTTAACTCCCTTGTAAGAGGAGGATCCTAAGAAACACTAATTATATCAAGGAATTTCACACTCTCACCTGGACAGACGCATACATGTTTCGTTTAGTGGTCTTGGAGAATTTACTCACAATGAACTATTCCAAGACCTTGAAACCTAATCTTGTTGGTGCACCCTATAAAAGAAAAGAGTGTAATTAATTTTATTATGCGTTGATTTTAATTGGCTTATTACTCAAAAGGAAAAATGATCGTGCAACTAATGGTGTTATGATGCAACAAGAAGTAAAATGCACACCTAACAATCAATGCAAATGCATCGTGTCGAATGAAAAATGGGGTATGCTACCACATGAAATGCAAAATTTTCCTTCAAATGAAAATGAAATCGTTCCTATATAAAAATATGACTAATAATTCTCCAATCAAACCTAGTGCAAGTACCATGCAAAATGCCAAATGCAATAATGCATAATGATGCAAAAAAAAAACAAATATTTTTGTATTTTTTGAATTAAAATGAGATAATAAAGTAAAAGAATGACTCTACCACCCCCAGAATCTGCAAGCACTATCAAATAGCACCCACACAAATCACTAAGGTAAAAGAGACCTAATGCACTAATCTTAAAACAAAAAATAGAAAATGCAATGACAAGAACATTTAAAAAAAAAAATCAAACTAAAAAGCATCTCTATTCAGAAATAGAGGTGTATACAGACTCTAGAAGCATCCAAGAAGACTCAACAATCATCAAAAGTCACCCAGGAACACTTAATCTTCCCCACAAAGGCAAAACTCAAGGCATACATGACTGTGTGCAGAAAACCCGCGTATGTATGTGGATATCCCAGTAAAAACCCGACGTACACGCGGCTGTGAAGACAAAACTCGTGTACATGAAGAAAAAGAGATAAAAAAGAAGGCAAACAGACAATCTGAGACAAAATTTACTCCTATCAGACACTACCAGGAAAACATGCCCCCAGACCCGACTCAAAAACAGAGAAATCAGAGCAATTCAAGAACATTGAATGCCGATAAAAACCCCCAAAGGAAATGACTAGGAACTCCCCAGTATGGTCACCAATTCTGTTACAGAGAAAAATTCCTATGGATTGGGGTACCACAATAGACAGAGTAATCACAGAAATCAATCCTTTCCTATATGCAAGAGAAACCAAACATCTAACACTAAAGGATCTCAAAACATACCTTATTCCAGACGGTTGTTGGAGATCCCCGTTGAGCTTTTCCACTCTCGCTTGTATTAGAAATTTGCTCTCTCAACATTCAGAAAACAAGATAATCATGCTATATATAATTGTGTTAGACCTACTCTAGCATATATAATCAATAACATATAAGCATTTAAAAGAATCCATGGATTCAATACTCATTTAAATACACATTATTGGATAGGAAAAGATATTTCTATTAATATAAATCGGAGATTACAATAGTGGCAACCTCTATCGGTACGTCTACAAATCGAAGAAATTGAGTCCTCCACTTGGGCCTCCACCACTTCAATCCTCCATCTCTCGATAGCAAGCTCACAAGCAAGGGAAATCTTGGGAAGAACACAAAGTGCTCCAAGGGACAAAGAGATGTAGACTCAAGTATAAGCTCCGCCAACAATGGACTATAGTTTTATTTCTCTTCAATTCCTCCCCCTTAATGTATTGAAAGGGTTCCTTATATAGTACTTCAATGGTGGAATGAAATATCAAATCTGAGCGATCTCAAGGCATATGGAAGGCCAAGAGACAAGTGACTCGGATCCACATCAAGGAAAACTCCAAAACTATTTGGCCTTTTGCACACATCCCGATGTACGTGGGTTTGAGGGTCAAATCTGTGTATATACGCGAGAATAGGTTTAAAAGTCACGTATAGCAAATAATGCATGTTTTTAGGGATGATCTTGGAAACATCAAAGGTACAAAAATAGTCCATCGGGTCTAAAGAGTTTGCAGAGGGACAAGGTAGGCCATAAAGGTGTGATCCACCATGTGTGGTAAAATGAACTATAACAACATGTTGTTCATCATTTAAATGCACAGAATGGTGGCGAACATAGTTAGCATGAGGGAAATCTTCCAAAACGCAGGTCGTTCATCATTTTAAATGCACAGACTGGTGGCGGGTTTGGAGGAGCCCACGACCGATCCTTCTAGACTGGAGTCATTCTTCCCTTTGAACACATGGGTGATAAACAACGTGATGCAGATCTTAGGCTGAGAGCTTCTTCAATCATCAAACACATGGACAACAAGCCGTTTGCAAAACTATTTCAACATTAAATTCTTGAAATCTGTTATGGATAGTGCACAACATGATTAATGAGCTACACAATGAGCTGCATGATGAGATGAACAATGATTGCACATATCGGGTTGAATGGTAAGCTGAATGCATTTTGTTTATAAATTTAGCCCAAACATACTATATAACCTGCAAACAAATACACGTATTAATTAATATTTCAAATATGCTTTAAATAATATAGATTTTAGTTAATAAAATCATAAAAAATGATATTAATAACCAAACTTGGATAAACATTAAATTTGTTCTTACCTCATGCTAAATAACGATCTGCATGACATAAAATACATGAAAGATAATAAAATATGCATTTAAATGTGTTATTCTAATGCAAAAAATGATAACAAAATGAGGCTCAACATTCCCCCGAATCGGAGAAATGCCAGGTCCCACTGAGCAACAAAAAAGATAAGAGATCATACTGTCAAAGTAAACTTTGAAATGTGAGCCCACAACAGGGATATGCATGAATGAATGAGTTCAAAAAGTTTATAACTAGTTCAACCATGTCCAAAGTAAAACTTTGGACAAGTTGAACATATCACACAAAAGGTATAAAATTAATCATTTGATAGTTTACATACATGATTGAGTAAAAGGATAGGGTTACTAACAGTGAAATGATAACTAAATTTTTTTTTAAGGTCAAAGCATTCTCATGGAGGTAAAAACGATTTGCAAAAGACAGAATTTGGTTAGAAAATTTTAATCATAAGTGCTATAATATCACCAAGTTTAGATCGTCATGTGGTATTTCATTTGGATTATCCTTTGATCCTTCATATAGTCCTCCATATTGATCTTCTGTAAAAATATACTTTATGCTATAACCAAGTTCCATTTCTAGATTATCCTGAAAAACACTTATCATTTTTTCAGAGAAAATAGATCTGTCATAAATAATAAAAATAAAAACAGTCTAATTTTTAAAAACATTCTAATTTTTCCTAATCCTCCCCCCCCCAAACCAAAGGTATGGCATGTCTTCAAGCCATGAGAAAGAAGATTTGATTGTTCCATATAAAAAGAGTGCTATCATGCTGTTTTATTATTTTGTAAAAGAAAAACTAACTAGTAAATGGAAATGATTCAGATATGTATATTCATGAAAAATATAATAGTGCTTAGAAAGACCTCTTAAATGGTGATAAGAGAACTGCAAGCATGACATAGGAAAAGCTAGTCATCCATTCCTTATTTTAAAGATATCTTGTCATCATAAGATATTTTGAGTTTACCTCGGAGTGTGTGAGACTTTATAGCTATGGGTCCCATTTCTAGGATAATGACATCCTAGGTATTTGTTGAAGTAGATAGCTAGGTCCAATCCCAACTTACAACGATTCTCAAATGACATTAAAACAATCGGCCTTAAAATAAAATTTGAAAACGTTTCTTCATATTTATCATTATTCTCTGAATCATGTACATAGTAGTGCATTAACCAGATCTCTTTTATCTAATATTTCCTCACTACCAGTAAGCCTATTCAATACCTTGAAGGGTTTATCTTGGTACCATGCAAGCATAGTCCCGCTGCCAATGAGCCTATTCAGTACCCTGATGGGTTTACTTGTATTTATCGAGCTTCCTTGTTCTAAGTTTTTACTTAGCATTGACCCGCTACCAGTAGGTATTTTTAGTACCCTGACGGGTTTGCCTTGTATAATGATATTAAGTATATGGAAGCCAATTGGTACTAGAGCGTGCTAAGCCCCGCTAAAACAAAGAATTCAATTTTGCAAAAATAAACTTGAAAATACTTTTTATACTAGCCTTAATCATAAATCATTTCAAAAGAGAATAACTTAAAGTTGTTCTTTGACTTTATAATCCTTCTTCTTTGTGAAAGATAAATAATGTTCCCCGTAGGCAAAAATTCCACCTACTATCGAGTAATCACACAAAGATACTCAAGAGACAAGTTTTGATAACAAGTATAGGATAAACTAGTAATCCATAGGTATAAGGTAATATTCGAAAAATATAATAATGAGAGTAAGTCTTATCATGCAACTGTTTAAAATAGAAAATCAAAGATATACATGTTTGAATCAAAATACCAAAAACTATTTGAATCATAAAAGGAATGATTAAGAATGATATACACATAATCACTATAAGCTGCAATTTTTAAGAAAGGTTTAAGATATCTTACGATCATAAATTGTCTTTCAGATAATACTCCATGAGCTGCTTATAGATAAAATTATAATCAGACTGCAGAACCACTTGTTAGATGATTCATATTTATTTATAAAAACATATATAACAATATGGAAAGAAAAATAGTCACCTATAGTAACTCTCATTTATTTAATAAAACAAAAATATATTTACATAATATCCTACTCTACTAAAAAGAAAGAAAATAATTCAAGTATATGAATTCTTCCAATGTAACCATGTTCAAAGAAAAATTAGAAATATACATTTATCCACATATAAGAAAAATGTTACAATGATTACCGGGATATGAAGAATCAACCGAGCTGTTTGATTTAGCAGCAATAAACATTGAAGAATACTCATGGTACTGTGGCTTGGTTCCCTCGTGGAACCATATTTCAATGTGGCTTATGTATTCTATATTTTCTTCTTCATTTGTTATGTTATTGAACTTTAGGATACATAAAGAATCTAAGTTTGGTGATGGCGAATATTCAGGTTCTAATGTTCCTCCCTCATCGAATGAGAGGTATTCCAGGTTGATCTTGTCTTCTTGTGGAAAAGGCCAAGTAGAAACGTCACTTTCTTTCATATTCTTTACAATCCCTTGATTTATAACCTCTCCAAATCTCGTATGAATTTCTTGCAATAATGTTGGTGAGGTAGGTAAGGTGGAAAATGTTGCAGTTCAACACTGTAAACATATTGTACTGCTTTATTGTTGTTAGAATGTGGAATGGACTGAACAGGAATGTGCATAGGGCATAGAGGAGGTTTATCAGAAGGTAATTGTGGTAGGTGTAATTGGATAGCTTGTGTGGTTAATCCTGCTTGGAAAATGGGATATTATTGAAAATATTGTATAACAAGAAGTGTTGCATCATAAGAGAGAGTATCCCTATGATCATCAGATGAGACAGAAAGGATTTGTGAACAAGGTTGATAGGGGTTAAGATGAGGATGAGAAGAGGGTATATTCTTACTAATCTTGAATTTTCCTCTTGAATACCTTCTACATAATTCACAAACATTATTATATGATAAATGAAATACGTCACTTGTTCCCAACAAACTTAAAATTTCTAAATATTTACTTTTTATGCCTTTAAGTAAAATTATTTTCAAGGTATATTTTCCTGACTGTCTTAGTTTTGATCTTTGAAGGTTGTATTGAAAGCATTTGACATAATTTTCCAAATTTTCTTCTTCTCCGTGTGTTATTTCAAAGATGTCCTCATTGACCATGGAATAATCTTGGTACCTTTTCAAGAACATATATTCCATGTCTTCCCAAGTTTGAATGCAATTCGCACCTAGGCTCATGAACCATCGGAGGGCTGCTCCTTTCAAAGTAAGAGGAAAAAAATTCATATTTTGAACATTATATGCTCTACAAAGTATTTCCAATTGAAAGAAAAATTCATTGGGGTCTTCATTCTCTATTCCATGAAAATTTGGAAAAATGGATGGGGGAACGTATGTATTTGTGCCACTCCTCTTGGATCTCTAATAGGGAATTCAAAAGCAACAACTTCTTCATCCTTCTCTCCTACCATATCTTCCCACAATATAAATAGTTTTTCATGTGTTATCTTAAATCTCTCCTTTCAAATATTCCTGTTAGTTTGTTAGAAGGATGGGTGGCACTTACAACACCACCAAGTGATTTAATTGTAAAATAAGTCCTACACTCGCATACAAGTAAAATGTATGAAAGTAAATTACCTAAAGGCACACATTCATCAAATTGGACTTATGAAAAAGTAAACTATCTACATCTACGAAAAAGAAAAGTATGCTTAAGGAAAATAAATCAAACTTTACGTAAAGTAACACACTTGTGAGAAAAATGAACAACAAGGATTTGGGGCAACCCACTAAAGTGGATGCGTTAGGCTGTCACACTATGGAAATTCCGTAGTAAAGTCAACTTTGCATCTTACCGTTCCCCCCCCACCTTGTTGTGTAACGTAAAGGCAACCTATCTATCCTTATCTATATAGACTATGTTCATGAAAAACTAAAAGGAAACCTAGACTACTACTATTGTTGGGTTTGGGGGCGCCTGTTATAATAGATGCGCAGGTTCTTACCTCTTGTCTTACTGCTCCCCCGCCACCAACCTATCACTAAACTTCATAAGCAAATTCTATTTTTTCTACGTTACAGAACAACTCCTCGACAACGATGCCAAAAGTTTTGGGTGTGTTCTACTATCTTAAATACACCTAATATTTAATTATCTACCGGGGTTGGTAGGCTTAGAGTTGCTACAAAATATATGCGAAGGTAGAGGGGTTCCTAGGGCGTTGTAGAAATACTTTAATAAACAAAAGATTAAAATATCTTTCAAAATGAAAAACTGAGTCAAACTCTAAAAACATCATACTAGGATAATATCAGACTACTCATTAATTAACTTTTGTTCTTCTTAATCTAAGAATGGGAAAACTTTCATAAACAACTTCAGAAACTGAGAAACGTCTAATTTATGAATAAGTAGAAAAAATAAATAAAGAAGCAAGTAGAAAACTTAATAAAGAAAACTTAATTAAGAAGACTTCTCTAATTCTTTAGCCTATAAGCATTTTTAGTAAACATACAATTTAAAGGAATAAATCATATGCTAGTATCAATCTACAAACTATTGGTGTATTTAACATGTCTAACCCTAAATTCAATATAAATAATGGTGAATTAAGCTAAACTAAAGGTACAATTATCAGATATTACAACGATGATAAATGAGGAAATAAAAGAAAAAAGAAACAAATCAAATCATAATTCAAAAACATGCTTTAATTGAAAAGAAATACAAAAAGGGCTTTTAATAAGTACTTTTCAAAATAATCTAACCTAAGATTCAAGAGGTTGATGTAACTATTACCTAATTACCAAAACATAACAGAATTAAAAAAGCCAAAGAAATAAACTGAAAACATGTTAAAAATAAACTAAGAACACTAAAGGTCGGATGGAAGGCTCGACAACAGTCTGGAAGGAAGGTCCGAATGACAGTACAAACGCACAGTCCGAAAGAGAGGATGCATACAGAAAATGATAAAAACAGACATAAATGATTTAATTATCAGCTGATTTTGTGCATATGAAAACGAAATGCATAAAGGATAGAATTTAAACCTAATTAATAATTTGAAATAATTAAAAATACTTCTAATACTAATCTATGCTTTGAAAAGGAAAAATAAAATAAATTGAAATATAACTGAAACTAATTCTAACTACAAATCAGACCTAAGACTAACTAAATTTTATCCTTCTACAAATATAACATTAAGCATTTAATTGAAATGAAAACTGAAAACAAACTACACGTGATCGGTCACTCTAATTCTATAGGAAAAGACTACATTAACAACATAATGTAAATTACATTAAGTACAACAAACATATGTCAGAAAAAGTAAATAAATGGACAATTACAATAACATAATCACATGGACAAATTAAAAAAAAACTACTTAACTGTGAAAAAGAAAATAACAAAAACGAATACGGGCATGGAAGCCACTGGTTGTTGAGGGGCCCTCTCAACAATCAGGGGATGCCTGTCTAATGCCTATGCAAATGCAACCATAAACAGCAGAATGTACGGAATTTTATTTAGAATATGGAACAAAATTACAGTGTGCTGAAGAACAATAAATCACAATCTAAACTAATAAAATTATGAACTCTCAAGCTCTCACGTAGAGGCTGGTTTATATATTTGTTTACAAAGATGAGCAAGTCGACCCTTTAGTGGTCAACTGCTCTCTAAACTTAGTCAATCGTAGAGTCATATAATAAATCTCAAGCCAATGCATTGATCCGAAAACAAGATCTTTGCTACTCTATGACGTTAACATGAATTGCATAAAGAGCATGAATGAAGCTCGCAAATCCATAAGAAGAGAACCAAACAGCATAGACAATACGCACATAAAGACAACAAGTTGATAACAGAGTTCATCTAGGATGGACTACGTCTCCGGGCCTGCTTCTCAATAGGAGGGTCGATCTATAATCTCAGCATAAGGAAAAATACATGGCAATGATACAATGATACCTTGGCGACAATGGTCAGGAAGAGAACTGCTGCCCAAAACGCAACAATACTGCTTCCAGCAACTCCGAAGCTTGAAGACGGTGTAAAATGAGTATAAACACTTGTACCTTCCTCCTATAGAGCTACGCAATCTCCCATATCTCCTTTAGCTACAAAGTCTCCACTCCAAAGCATGCTTGGCAAATATAGCTTGAGTAGACCCCCTTCACATGTTTCTCATGAATTCTTAGTTATAACAAATTTTCCTAATTGGGCACATGGTTGAAAACCTCCAAGTTGGTTAGGCTCTTAAATTATGTAGTTGTGTTCTCCATTTAATATTCCAACCATTTAATATTCCCACCACATAATATTCCAACCATATAGTTGGTTATAGTTTAAAAATATACCACGTATAGGTTAAAACCCATTACATGGCATAACATTTTCGAACCCACTTTGAAATCCATAACCAAAGTTTTTTAAAAATCACATGTGGTAAAGAGTGGCTGGAATGGTGGGCTCCATGCGTAGCGCTGCATTGCTCGGAGCTCACGTTGAAGGGGAGAACCAGGGGTCAGGGCTAGCCCCAGCCCCTTTTTGCGCCAATACAAACTTTAAATAAATTCTTTTCCCATACCTTATACATGAAACACTTGTGGGCTAACGGTAAGGTGGAGCGCTTATGCAGGAGAGGTCACAGGGTTGAACCTCATGGAGGCCATAATTTTTGTATTAGACATATTGGCCAATCCCATGCTGCCACGTGGTGGCCTGGGATTGGTCCACCTCATGCCTAGTCGGTGTCTAGTCAACTGCCAAGTCACTACCTATACTGCCATGTGTTCAATCTCCATTGGTCCGTACATTCCATGTCACCTCGTCCGTACTGTACGGATGCCATGTGTCATCCTCTCAGTGATGCCATGTGTCATCTTTTGGTTGGTCCGTACACCTACCATGTCATCTTGTCCATACTGTACGGATACCACATGTCACTCTGTCAGTGGTGCCACATCATCAGGTTTGTATAGTACAGATGCCATGTGTCACCCTGTCAGTGGTGCCACGTGGCACCTCTTTTTGCCAATTTTGCTTGTTGACCTTATAGAACAGAACGTGATAACTTTCTCATACGGAGTCCGTTTGAGGTGAAATGAACACCGTTGGAATTGTATCGACGAGCCCCTCGATCTAGTGCTATTTTGCAGAGATTTGAGGACTTCAAAAAAATTTCCTTCTTGGATCCTCCTGGATCATTCCTTCCCACTGAGAAGCTTTTGGCCTCCAAAAGCCTTTACTAATCAATAGATAGGTGAGGGAATTGCTCCCTCACTTTCTCCTTCTCAATCCACTTGGATTTTCTTGGATGAGTGCCTCTGATGCCCACTCGAAGATAATCAACATCACCTTGACGAGAAGTCCTTGTTCTTCTGTCCAAAATGACATATTCCTTTAGCTCATCCATGTACTCAGGAGAAAATTCATCAACCGATGGCAATGAGACATTCTCCCTTTCATCCATGATCATGGGAGGCTCATATAGTTTCAAGTTCTCCACATTCACCACTGAGTAGATCTGCATGTATGGCGGCAGCTCTAAGCAAAACGCATTCGTCCCAATCTTCTCCAAGATGGTGAAGGGACCATATCTAATGGGCTTGAGCTTCTTGCCTTCTCCGTTCATCCTCTCCTTGCTGATGTGAAGCCACACTTGATATCCTACCCAAAACTAATGATCAACTCTATGCTTGTCATGGCGATGCTTGTACTGGGCTTGACTCTTCTCCAACTGCTCTTGCACTACTTGATGTACCTGTTGAACTCTCTGAATGAACCTGCGAGATTTGTCTTCATCCTTGGAAGCGCTTGAATCAACCTCTATCCCATAAGTCAACTCCGATGGAGTCTTTGGCAAGTACCCAAAGCATGTCTCAAATGGAGAGCTCTGAGTGGAAGAATGCATAGCCCTGTTGTAGGCATGTTGCACATATTGGATCTGTTCATCCCATAACTTAGGATGCTTGTTGCAGTAGCCTCGAAGCAAATGGAAAACTGTCCTATTGACTACCTCTGTCTGTCCATCGGTATGTGGATGGAAATTGGTGCTCCTCTTCAGCTTGGTGTCCATCATACACCATAATTTTGTCCTAAACTCTCCAAGGAATTGGGAGTCCCGATCCGAGATAATGGACATAGGGAGTCCAAAGTGAACCCATACATGCTGAAAGAAGAGATAAGCATCCTACTCTGCAGTGACCTACTTTTTATAGGGCATAAGAATACACATCTTGCTAAACCTATCCATGACCACATATAAGTAGTCATGACCCCTCCTAGACATAGGCAAACCCCCCACAAAATCCATGGAAATGCTTTCCCAAGGATGGGAAGGAACAGGAAGTGGTGAGTACAACACCAATTTTCTATTAGTGGGCTTACAAGTAGAGCACATCACACACCCCTTTACATATTTTGTTACAATGTATTTCATGCAAGTCCAATACACAAGTCTTTGCAAATGAGCCAAAGTCTTACCTACCCCAAAATGCCCTGATACAAGAGAATTATGAGCTTCTCGTATTACATGGACTCTTTCACTGATAGGAACACATAGCTTGCCCAAATGAGAGAGCAACTTTCCCTGCAAATAGTATTCTTCCACCTGTGTGCCATTGGTTAGCTTCTCATAAATCTCCTTGAAATCATCATCAGTAGCATACTGCTCAATATAAATTTCATGGGATAAAGAAGCATTTTTCAAAACAATAGATGCAATAATAGGAGGTCTAGAGAGCATATCTGCCACTTTGTTACTAGTACCCTTCTTGTACTTGATCACTAGATGGAATTGTTGAAGGAATCCCATCCACCTGAAATGACGAGATTGCTGGAGCTTAGTTTGGGATTGGAGATACTACAAGGGCTGATGATCGGTATGGATGATCATCTCCTTACCCATCAAGTAGTGTTTCCACTTCTTGACACTCTGAACCAAATCATACAACTCTTTGTCATAGGTGGGGTAGTTGATCACTGCTTGAGTAAAAGTCTCTGAATGGCAGCAAATAGGCTTGTGGTGCTGCATCAATACTGCCCCCATGGCATGTCCACTGGCATCTGTCTCTATCTCAAATTGCTGCTGCAAATCGGGCAAGGCTAGGACTGGGGCGGTGCTGATCTTTCCCTTCAATGTGTCGAAGGATGTCTACTTCTTACCTCCCCACTGGAAGGCTTTCTTTACACTTGTTAAGGCACGCAAAGGATATGCTATGTATGAGAAGTTCTGAATGAACCTCCTCCAATATTGAACAGCTCCTAAAAAGATTCTCACATCAGTAGTGTTAGTAGGCTTAGGCCAATTGATAATTACATCAACTTTTGAAGGATCAATTTTTAAATTTCCACCTCCTACAATATGACCCAAGTAAACTAATGAATTTTTGCCAAATTCACACTTTGACAATTTTACATACAATTTCTCCTTTTTCAAAGTATCTAATACTTGCTTTACATGCCCCACATGTGCTTCCCAAGTTTTGCTAAAGACCAAGATATCACCTAAGTATAAAATGAGAAAATCATCTAAGAATGGCAGGAAAACATCATTCATTACCCGCATGAAGGTTGGAGGTGCATTGCAAAGCCCAAAGGGAATCACCAACCACTCAAATAGACCTTGCTTGTTCTTGAAGGCTCTCTTCCACACATCACTTTTTGCAATTCTGATCTGGTGGTAGCCACTGTGCAAATCCAACTTGGTAAAGAACACAACATCTTTCAACTGGTCGAGCAAGTCATCTATGTGAGGAAGCGGGTATCGATTCTTGATCGTGATCTTGTTGAGATCCCAATAGTCAACGCACATCCTCCATGTGCCATCTTTCTTCATCACCAACACAATCGACGAACCACATGGAGAGGAGCTGGGTCTAATCACTCCTTGGTCCAACAAGTCTTGAACCTGCTTCTTAATCTCTTCCATTTCAACTATGGACAACCTGTACATGGACACATTAGGAAGAGGGGCATCCTTCTGGAGATGGATCTCATGTTGAATCTCCCTTTTAGGAGGCAAACTTGTAGGTTCCTGAAATATTTCATCATAGTTAGCCACAATATCAATCATAGCCTTTTTATGAGAAGGATCACAACCTTTGAAAGCATCGGATGCTTCAGCATCTTTTGCTCTTACAACCATGAGCATGTATCTCTTATTAGTGTTGATGAGTCTCCTCATCTATCCTGCACTAACAAGAGTGGTGTTAGCCTTCATACTATGAGCTCTCATGATGTACTCCACCCCATTTTTGGTCAGATGGTACTTGTTCTCGTGACGGAAGAATACTGCTTTTCAATCATACAAGTATGGGCTTCCCAATACGATACCGCAGATGTCAAGAGGAACAACATCTAAGTACACCTCATTGATAAACTTTGAAGCAATTGCAAACCTTAACCTACATTGCTTAGTCGCCTGTATCTTAGCATTATCACATACCCATCCAAGAGGATAAGGCTTGGGGTGAGGTTTAGTCTATATGCTCAACTTCTTAACAACTGGTTCTGAGATCAAATTTACTTGAGAACCTAGATCAAATAATGTTTCAATATTTGCATCTTAGACACAACTCTAATGTGAAACAACTCACTTCTTCTTTTATCATTTTCTTTAGAAACATGAGTAGAACTTGAACCAGTATGAGGAGTTTTGTTACCTTGCATTCCCACGGCTTTAATCATGGTTTCGTCACCTGAGTCGGAACCCAAATCTCGTTGAGCTGTTGCAATGGTCTTTTTCTTCTTTTTGCCTCCATAATGCTTTGGCCTTTGTTCAGGATGCAACTTCCAACAACTTTCTTCATAATGCCCATCAGTATCGCAATGTTTGCAATGGAGCTTTCCTCCTTCCTTCTTGGCAGTAGCTATCTTCTTGCTCTTGTCTTTTTTCTTGAACTTGTGGTTGTTGTTGGGCTTGAAAGGCTTCTTCTGATGGTATTCTTGCAAATGATTCCCCTTGCTCTCAAGATGAATATCCTAAACACTTGCTTCATCCACACTAGTAGGATTAAACAATAGCAAAGTATGGCGTAGATAATGATGAATAGCACCAATGTACTTCAAAAGAGTGTCAGGAGAATCTAAAGAAATATTCAACTCTAGAGCTTTCTTTCTAAATTCTTCAGTAAAATTCTAAACACACTGACCCTTGCCTTGTCTAAAACTTTTCCAATCCATCATAACCTTTTGAACATAACCCAACGGATAAAATTGCTTACGTAAAGCAGAAATGAAATCAGACCACGATGAGAGAAGATTACCCATTTGTTTGCTACCTTGCTGAAGCTTGCTTTCCCACCATACAAGTGCGGTGCCTGTCAGTCGAAGTGAAGCCAACTAAATCTTCACATATTCTTCTTTGATCTGCTAGACTCGGCAATAGACCTCAATTTGCCTTATCCAATTGTTCAACCTCTCTGCATTCGCTTCCCCATTGAACATGGGCAAATCAAACCTCACATCGAGCTTCAATAAGGGATTCTTTTGAGGCTCTTTGTGAGGAACCTTGGAATGCTGAGAATGAGATGAGGAAGAAGCACTTGAACTTGTGCTTGAAGCTGAAGGTGAAGAGGGAGGCTTAGGAGGCTCTTCGCCACCTCCTCCTTGGTTAACTAAAGCGTTGCCTTCGTCCTTCACTTCTTTGTCTTCCTTCTTTACTTCACTGCCTTTTCTTTCTTTTTCCATGCGTCCTTCATATTCTGCAAACAAGTTTTCTACCTTGTCAGCCATCATGTAGAAGACGTTGTGAAAGTTTGCCTCCATCTCGATGCGGGCATCATTAGCATCCATCTTCCTCCTTCAGTGTGCACGCCCGATCTCGAAATTGTAAGGCTATAATGTACCCTCACCAGCTTGCAGTTTATCCCTCATGAGCATCCACACTCACAATCCAACGTCAAATAGTCCTGCTCTAATACAACATGATCTGAAAACAAGATCTTTCCTACTCTATGAAGTTAACATGAATTGCACAAAGAGCATGAATGAAGCTCACAAATCCATAATAAGAGAACCAAATAGCATAGACAATACGCACATAAAGACAACAAGTTGATAACACAGTTCGTCCAGGATGGACTACGTCTTTGGGCCTGCTTCTCAATAGGAGGGCCGATCTATAATCTCAGCATAAGGCAAGATACATGGAAATGATACAATGATACCTTGGCGACAATGGTCAGGAAGAGAACCGCTTCCCAAAACACAACAAGACTGCTTCCAGCAACTCCAAAGCCTGAAGATGGTGTAAAACGAGTATAAACACTAGTACCTTCCTCCTACAGAGCTACGCAATCCCCCGTCTCTCCTTTAGCTACAAAGTCTCCACTCCAAAGCATGCTTGGAAAATGGAGAATAAGAGGGTTTATATAGCTTGAGTAGACCCCCTTTACATGTTTCTCATGAATTCTTAGTTACAACAAATTTTCCTAATTGGGCATATGGTTGAAAACCTCCAAGTTGGTTAGGCTCTTAAATTATGTAGTTGTGTTCTCCATTTAATATTCCCACCACATAATATTCCAACCATATAGTTGGTTATAGTTTAAAACTCTACCAAGTATAGGTTAAAACCCATTACATGGCATAATGTTTTCGAACCCACTTTAAAATCCATAACTAAAGTTTTTTAAAAAGCACATGTGGTAAAGAGTGGTCAGAATGGAGGGCTCCACGCACAGTGCTGCATTGGTCGGAGTTCACATTGAAGGGGAGAACCAGGGGTCGGGGCTAGCCCTGACCCCTTTTTACGCGAACACAAACTTTAAATAAATTCTTTTCCCATACCTTATACATGAAACACTTGTGGGCTAACGGTATGGCGGAGTGCTTATGCAGGAGAGGTCACAGGGTCGAACCTCGTGGAGCCCATAATTTTTGTATTAGACATATTGACCAATCCCGTGTTGCCATGCGGCCGGCCTGGGATTGGTCCACCTCATGCCCAATCGGCATCCATTCAACCGCCAAGTCACTGCCCGTACTGCCACGTGTTCAATCTCCATTGGTATGTACATGCCATGTCACCTCGTCCGTACTGTACGGATGCCACGTGCTGTATTTTGGTTGGTCTGTACACCTGCCATGTCATCTTGTTCGTATCGTATGGATGCCATGTGTCACCTTGTTAGTGGTTCCATGTCATCAGGTTTGTATAGTACGGATTCCATGTGTCACCCTGTCAGTGGTGCCACGTGGCACCTCTTTTTGCCAATTTTGCCTGTTGACCTTATAGAACAGAACGCGATAACTTTCTCATACGGAGTCCGTTTGAGGTAAAATGAATGCCATTGGAATCATCTCGACGAGCCCCTCGATATGGTTCTAGTTTTGCTGAGATTAGAGGACTTAAAAATATTTTCCTTCTTGGATCCTCTTGGATCATGCATAGGCATATCCCTTCTTTGGCGTAAATCTGGTTCTCTTCAATGTGAACATGGCATGCAACATCCCTCTCTAGCGTGGTTGATAGCTGTGTGTTGGGCAGCGAAGAATACACAATAGTGAGTCTCTAGAACACAACTTGTTCATCATTTAAGTGCGCAGACTGGTGGTGAACAAGGGTAGCATGAGGGCGATCTTCTAGAACACATTCCGTTCATCGTTTTAAATGCATAGACTGGTGGCAGGTTTCGAGGAGGCCATGAACGATCCTTTTAGAATGGAGTCATTCTTCCCTTTGAACACATGAGTGATAAGCAACATGATGGAGACCTTAGGCTGAGAGATTCTTCAATCATCAAACACATGGACATTAGGTTGTTTGTAGAACTGTTTCAACATTAAATGCCTGAAATCGGTTATGTACAATGCGCAACCTGATTAACGAGCTGGATGGCGAGGTGCGTGATGAGCTGGACAATGATTGCATAGATCAGGATGAATGGTAAGCTGAATGCATTTTGTTTATAAATTTAGCCCAAACATACTACATAACCTGCAAACAAATACACGTATTAATTAATATATCAAATATGATTTAAATAATATATATTTGAGTTAATAAAATCATAAAAAATGATATTAATAACCAAAGTTGTATAAACATTAGATTTGTTCTTACCTCATGCTAAATAACGATCTGCATGACATAAAATACAAGAAATATAATAAAATATGCATTTAAATGTGTTATTCTAATGCCAAAAATTATAGCAAAATCAGGTTCAACATTTACCAGAAACCCCCATATCAAAGATACAGAATCCATAGTTCAATGGTGTTATGCAACAATGTCAGATCGAACTAAAGTGAAACATACATCAACAGGGGAAGGAAGGCCAGTGAGGAACTTTTGGCATGTGGTTGAAATATATAGATCTCATTCTGATAGTTGTGGAACAGTACAAGGAACACATGGATTTCATTTGGTTTGAAGCTCAAACAACCCCCTATTTGAAATATGGAGGAAAAAATTTTCTTGTTTTTGCAGCCCTTGTGGTAGTGGTGAATGGGATGAATGTGAATGCATGGATTGGGTTGATGATTGGGACTGTGTGTCACTTACATTAGACCCACGTCTAGTCATTGAAACAACCCACTTAGAGTAGGGTCAGTCAGGGATTTTGATAGACTATGACCATATCTGAGATCTTGTACAACCAGGACACATATATGCAGTTGTTGCCCTGAAAGACAATGAATGGGGCACACATTCTTGGTTGGAATGAGGCATTCATGGTAGGCAAATCCTGAACGGATCATTGATTGATGATGAAGGAAATGAATTTCCTATTGGCTTGATGGTGGTTGATGGTGAATATCTTACACTAGATGGGAAATCAAGAAGAACTAGTGGGCATGTATTCGTGGATTATGGACCAAGTTTTGTGGTCTATCACTTCACAATATTTATTGTTGGCACAAACATCCATCTATAGATAATTTCAAACAAGAACTCAACCAAGGTATGTTCATTCTTGCCTCATTTAGAGCGTGAGAGATTGATGGAGGAAATTAGCAACAGAGAGGATTAGATGTCTATATTGAATGAGATTGGGTAATTGTGCTTACACTCCACTTTAGAGAAACCCTAGTTTATATAATATGGCCTAGAGGAATTCCTGGACCGAGTAGAGTCAAGGGGAGGCCACCCTGGCCATAATCCCATGCCACGATCCCAATGGAACTGACTATTCTTCAATTGGATCCCCGATCAATGTTCTATGGCGAGTTGCAATAGGCCTGCAAAACCCATTCATGGATTCTTGGGCCAATTCAAGGTCGGGGTCCAAAAACCAAATCGGGTGGCAATTTCCAAATCCGTTGGCACCTACAGGTGTGTTTGGGCATGCCACTCTCGGCCACCCACCACATGGTTTTGCAGGGATGGTGCACCATTTCCAGGGTTGCATGGACGCCAATGGGGCGAAAACCTAGTTTTCAAAATCTGACATGGAGTCCTACCCGATCCAGGCAGAGTCAAGTGGGATACCACCCTATACATAATCCCATGCCATGATCCCAACGGAACTGACAGTTCATCCATCGGATCCTCGGTGAACATTCTATGGCGAGTTGCAGTAGGCTTGCAAAGGTCGTTCAGGGATGCCTGGCCAATTCAAGATCGGGGTCCAAAAACCAAACTGGGAGGAAATTTTTGATTTTGTCATCTCCCACAGGAAGTGTTCAAAAATAAACCCTTCACAACCTTTCCAAAGGGTTCTAACCCTTCCCAGAAGTGTAAAGTTAAAATTTGCCTTAAAAAAAACTTTAAAATCTGAATTTTACCCTTCCAATCAAGAGGGGCGTAATTTATATCAACATTTCAAAAGAAGGGAAATATTTGAAATTACCCATCCATATAAATTTCTCAATATGTTGAAATTCCTATGCTATAAATTTCAACTCATGATTCAAAATATTGGAAATATGATAAATTATAATCATTCACTCACTCATGTCATGCACGCACTGCTTAGTTGTGCAAGATGGCTAGAAATCATTGATGACTACGAGTCACTAGCCATCAAGATGTGACTCTGACTACCAAGTCACTTGGGGCTACAATCTAAAGTGTGACAATGTGTCAACAACTACGACTATAACAAAAAAGTACAACTACTAGTCTACTACTAGGCCCAAAACGAGATCAAAACTTTGTGCCTACTATCTATGTAAACCTCAAAACCAATGTCCTCTCTTTTTTTGTTAAAATGAAATTACAAAGGCCGGTTTGATAAGTCCTCCTCTACAATAATTCATTTCTTGCATGAATATTATGGACTCATGACAACTATAAGTAAATGCAAATAATGGCATGTAGCTAAGATCATAAATTGCGAAGAGGTCGATTTATGCATTGCTATAGATAGGTGTCATTGGGCACACGATATGGAGAAATAACGGTTATTAATGAAATGAAAAAAACAATTGTTGGCTCAGGAATAGTCTTTAATTTGATCGGTGGCATGATCATGATGTAATCTCCCTCCATCATTCCAAACATTTATGGTTTCTTACAACATTTGTCCTTAGCGCTACCAAAATACATGTAAAATTTACTTGTGTTTACATCCTCTTCTCTTTAAATCCTCATCTCATAGTCATAACTAAGGATTATTATGCATGGAGATCCTCACCTTATAATACAAATTGATGCAAAGAATAAGAGACAACTATAAGTAAGTCTTATATTAACTTTACCATATAAGTCTTTAATTAACACTATCAACTAAGATTTGGCACGTTGCATTGTTGTGATATTCTTATTACTACTTACCGATGTGATTCAAGGAATTATTTGAAGGTGAAGTCCATAATTTTAGGTCTTCTTCCTCATTATCATGCCTTTTGGTAAGACAATAAAGAGGGTAGTGGCCTGCATTAGCATGGAAAACACTTTCAACATAGAGGTTATACACATTAATTCTTTTCATTAAATAACCTAAATTACTACCCATGACTATCGATTCAGTGAATCATGGACTGGTATGAAACACAACAAATTTTATAGCCCAGATCCCTTAATTACTCGCACCTAGAACTTCTGAAATCTAGCCATTAATAAACTTATTTTGGTATTTTCGTTCAATCTAAAAGGAAGACTATTGAGACTCAGACATGTAGTGAGTTTCAATTGAATTAGGCTTGATTCAATTTCCCCTTCATTCCATATGTGTATGCTTTCATGACAAGTATTGAAGAAAAAAATTTGATTCCCAGACCCTGGTTATGCCAAGTTTGCTAACTTGCTTGGTATGTAGGAATTTTTTTTTAATGTTTGTTTAGTTGTGTATTATTTTTTCTTAGGTTCCCCATCCTTATCATTCTTACATATCTCAAGCATGGACCCCATTTTCATGCGAATTTCAACTCGACATAACTAGGCACCTAGAAGTTGGATCGATGAGTCATTGACTCCATTGGTCTCCTGGCATGCCGTTACCTCTAGTGGGCCCTCTTCACCGCATTTGCATGGCCCAGTGAGTTCATTATGCATTGGTTTCGTAAACTAGGTCTTTTCTTAGTTTCCTTCACTGCAACTCTCACATTGGTGGATCAACTTTGAAAAACCCTCCACCGTGCCAGTATTGGTAGTGTTCCCATATCGACGTTTCCCATACACACTTTGTGGAGCCGATGGCATGCAATCTTGATGCTCTATTTGGTTTTTTGCTACCGGACCGAAAGTCACCAAGTGTCCCTAAACTACATTTTCATGCAACTTTCAACTAGAAATAACTCAACAACCAAAGCTTAGATCGATGAGCCGTCAACTCCGTTGGTCTCCTGGCATGCCATTACCTTTAGTGGGCCCTCTCCACTACATTTGCATGGCCCAGTGCATTCATTTTGCATCAATTTCATAAAATAGGATTTTTCTCAGTTTCCTTCAGTGCAACTCTCGCATTGGTGGGTCAACTCTACAAACCATCCACTGGACCAGTCTTGGTAGTGTTCCCATATCAAAATTTCTTATACATACTTGTCGAAGAAAACAACATGAAATCTTGCTGCTACATTTGGTTTTTCCCTCCCAGAATGAGAGTCACCAAGTGTCCCTAAATGAAATTTTCATGCGACTTTCAACTCGACATAACTCAAAAACTAGAGGTTGGGTCAATGAGTCATTGACTCCATTGGTCTCCTGGCATGCCATTACCTCTAGTGGGCCCTCTCCACCACGTTTGCATGGCCCAGTGAGTTCATTGTGCATCGGTTCCATAAACTAGGGTTTTGCTCAGTTTCCTTCAATGCAACACTCGCATTGGTGGGTCAACTCTGCAAAACCCTCCACTGTTCTAGTCTTGGTAGTGTTGCCATATTATCATTTTCCATACACACTTGTTGAATCCAATGCCATGCAATCTTTCTTCTCCATTTGTTTTTTCTCTCCCGGACCAAGAGTCACCAAGTGTCTGTGAACGACATTTTCATGCGACTTTCAACTTGACATAACTCGACAGCCGAAGGTCGGATCGAAGAACCATCAACTCCATTGGTATCCTGGCATGCCATTACCTCTAGTGGTCGCTGTCCACCATGTTTTCATGGCCTAGTGAGTTCAATGTGCATCGGTTTCATAAACTAGGGTTTTGTTCAGTTTGCTTTAATGCATCTCTGGCATTGGTGGGTTAAATCTACAGAACCCTCCATCATGCCAGGCTTGGTAGTGTTCCCATATCGAAATTTCCCATACACACTTGTTGGAGCCAACGACATGCAATATTGCTGCTTCATTTGTTTTTTCGCTCCTGGACCGAGATTCACCAAGTGTCGCTGAACGATATTTTCATGCGACTTTCAACTCAACATAAATCGACAACCAGAGGTCAGATTGAAAAACTGTTGACTACGTTGGTCTCCTGGAATGCCATTACCTAGTAACCAATAGACCATATACCTAAAATCTATGCACCTACACTACAACAAAGAAACTAGAATTTCATGAATTGCAAGTAGAAACACATAATTGTATGAATTAGAAGTAAAAAATCTAGCCAATTAGGGTTTCATGGATTGAAAGAAATTCCAATACATAGAGATGTTATGTTATTTTAGTTTCTCTTATGTAGAACCACTTAAACCATATACCTAACCTACAAGAGAAAATAACAAAAAAACTAGGGTTTCACGAATTAAAAACCATAAACCTAAAAACTAGGGTTTATAAATTTACACATATAACTACAAACTAGGGTTTTATAAAGTAGAAATTCACATACATAGAGATAATGTTCTTTGTTAGTCTCACTTATGTAGAAGTACTTAAACCACCTACCTAAGCTACATGCATAAATAGAAAAAAAACTAGGGTTTCATGAATTACAAACCACAAACCTAAAAAATAAGGATTACAAATACCTAGACCATAGACCTGATCTATAAGAACAAATGTCAAGAAATATAGGGTTTCTTGAACTAGAAAGCACAAACTTAAAATCTAGGGTTCACATATTTATACATAGAACTACAAAATAGGGTTTATGAACTCATTATATTTATATCATTATATTTGTTAGTCTCACTTAACTAGAAACTAGTAGACCATATACCTAGAAGTTATATACCTGCATTACAACATCGCTACAGTTTCATGAACTACATTGGATATAATTTTCCTTTCAATTATGCATGTGGTTGAAGCATGTTATTGGTGTTGATGGGACGTTATCATCATATCGTATAAATTCAACCTCTTTTGCAACCGACATACATTGACATAGAATCCAATCAATCCACTTTTCATGAAGATAGGACTGTCAAACTAAGAATGATTTCCAAACAAGTTAAAATGATTATGATAGTCCAAAACACTAATTTCCAGATTGCCAAAATGAGTGTACAATCCCAAATGCAAGTACTAATGATAAACAAGAGTTTAAATGGCAGTTTGAATTAGTGAAACGTACTTCCAAAACAAAAGTATTTCCAGCCAAGCATTTAGCATTATGACAGTCCTATATTTCACTTTTTAGCTTGTCAAGACAAAGGTACAATCTTTTAAGTAAACATGAGTGATAAACAATTTTATAAGTGCCAAGTTTCGAATGCAATGGGACTCTTAAACCAAATCAAATTTCCAGTCAAGTAAAATGTCTTATGACATTCCAAGATGTAATTTCCAGTCAAGTAGGAATGATCACAAGTATATTCACTTGGATTTTGATGACACAATGAATTGCAAGCAATTCAAGGCCTTTTCTTGTATTTTGCCAAGTTATGGATGTTTATATACCACTATCAAATTTGTTTAAGTATGGATGGGAATGATTGTTTAGAGACAGTCCTTTAGGGTGTCTTTGTGCCACTTTAAATTGGGTTTTTGACAAATTTGAGGTGAGGCGTTAGTGAGTAGGTAAGATAGGAAGGAAAGGAAGTGACCTTAGGCTAGGATAGGTGGGTAAGAAGGATAGTAGGGCTTCCCTAAATAGGATATTACAGTCAAGAATTAGGAAATCTGATAGGAATTTAAAGGACAAATTAATGACGAAGTTATCCTTGCGTTAGGGTCTTAGCATGCTAGGAGGTTAGGGATATGGCTAAGGGAGAAGATAGGGTAGCTTAGGATGATTTAGTGGTGTTCTAGGCCTGTCCAAAATGGATATTATAGTCAGAGATATAGGAAATGAAAGGAATAAGCCTTTCTTTAGAGAGAGGGAAAGGTAGGAGTCTAGGGAAAGGGTTTTAGCAAGGGTTAGGCTAGAATATAATGGTTTAGGTGTGTCTTATGGCTGCCTAATAGGTATTATTATAGTCTAGCTTTATAGACAGTCCTATGGTTAGCAAATGTTAGAAAATGGAGTAGAAGGCCTATTAATATGGACACGGTAAGTCCAAAACACACGGAATAAATTTTTAGCTTCTTTTCACTATGATGCTTGCATGGTAACTATGGTCTAAATATAGTGTTGATACTCTCTATGCATTCATTTCCCATCGTTTCCTTCATTCCTTCATCCATTGCATGTTAATTTATTCTTATCAACTCTAGGCGTAAGCCTATTATAGAGACTCTTTCTCTCATGATTTTTTAATGTATGAGTTGTGGAAGATGAGCTATGTTTTACTTATTTCACTATGTTATATAAAAGGAGTGCTCATGAAGCTCTAACCCTAGATTATGTGAAGTAATCCATGCTTAATCTTTGAAGTATTTCATTTTAATAGTCTATAAAGAATATGTGACATATGACTACAATCCGAGGAATGTTCATATACAAACAAAAAGGTACTTTATAAGAGGCCGCAAGAGATGGTTAGGTAGGGTTGGTGTTAGGTTTTCCCTCCTAGGTTTAAGGTTTCATCATTGATTCTAAACCCTAGGTTATGCAAGCTAAGCCCAAAACACCATTTGAGTTATGGTTTCCTCATTGATTATAAAGGCTAGGTTATGCATGCTAAGCTTTAAAGTTCAGTTAGGGTTACAATTTCCTTGTTGATTCTAAACCCTAGGTTATGCACGCCAACCCTTAAATTGTTAAAATTGCAATAAGTACAATAGATCATTAAAATTGCAAGTGCTCAACAATAACATAAAAAATATGTATGTGTTCACTGAGAGTAAGCAATGCCAATTTCATCTTCAAAAGATATGAATTTCTAAATTTATCAAAATCAATGTTTGCCAAGTAGATGTAACAAATGCAAGCCAACAACAATCATGTTCAATATGATTCTCAACTCATCAATACTATGAAATTTCCATTCAATCAAATGGTAAGAGAAGATCATTCCAATATCAATCTCTAGCTTGCAAAATGAGACAATAATTACTATGTAAATACCCAAGGAAAACATGTGCTTTCTATTGCAATTTGGAAAATGAATAAGACTCTCAAACCAATGATAACTCTTAGCCAAGTATGACTGTCCGAAAATGTTATTTGGTATTTGGTATTTAAAATTATCATTGTTATTGTACACGTTTATGCAGTTGTGTATTTTTTTGTTAACTAACCTGCAATGTTATTTTTTTTACGCATTTTATTGTGAACATATAGACTTTATTGCTTCGTCAACATAAGTATTGCAAGCGCATCAACTGTAAACTAGTACCACATTTGACATAATGTATGCAAATCTATAATAAAATACAAAGTAATATAAAGAAGTAAAAAATGATATAGTAATATATACAAATTTCGAATCATATACAGTAGTAGTGAAAAATGGAACATCGTTTCCAATGTCTATACAAAATATGGCAACTTGTGCCCTATACAAAATATGGAAAATCGTGCCAAAATGCCACATCATGGATAGTGTACATAGGAGGGTCTCTCGATCCTCCTGTACACCCTCGGATCTCCCAGGTTCACCTCCAAAATCGATCTCCTCTTCTTCGAGCTAGAGGAAGCTCGTTTCTTATGGCCGCTTCGACCACCTCCCCTTGGGCTCTAAAATGACATCAATCAAAATGTCAATTCCTACATGAAATTATACAAGTATAAAACACAATTTAAAAATCAAAATTATGTTTTCAAATCTGAAATAGCTCACCTCAGATGAGACTATAAGTGGTGAGCGAGATACCCTCCTCAGTGATTCAAGTTTGTCGGCAATGCCACCCTGCAATATTTAAATAGTAAGATAAGTCATACAATTTACTCCCTATGTTAAATTTTGTTAATATTGCATGAGATTTTCATAAACTAATCAATATCACCATGAACAAAACAGGCTGGTCCTGGGGGTTAGCAGGTGGAGCAATCGACTGGTCGTCAAAGGTGGTAGGTGGAGTAGTTGGTTGGTCCTCAGGGGTGGTAGGTGTAGCAGTGGGATGGACAACCTGCTCTGATGCTAGGTTGTATGGCATAGTGGATGATGTAGCCACATCGACGTTCACTACAAAAATAGGGGGCACGGTGAGAGAGGGAGTGGACTGGAGTGGGAAAAGTGGTGATGTACGATGATAAACCCCAACTGGCTGTAGAATGGATCAAGCCACCCTGGAAGAAGAAACAAGGGTTGTGGGGGAATATGGGGGAGGGGGATGAGGTCTCGGATGGAGTGGAGGGATGGGTGAATGTGGATGGATGGTTTATCATGGTTAGAAGGGAGAGGGTGGAAACATGGGAAATTGCAAGGGAGGGGGTATATGGGTGGGGTAGGAGGGAGTGATCAAAGGTTGTGTCAAAGAAGGGGGCGCTGGATGGAAGTGTGGTGGTGGATGGCAGGCAGTGGATGGATGGAATGGGGTGTAGAGGGATGCAGGGAAAGGGACATGTATGCTAGGGACTACACCTAACATATATGGTGGGGAAAAGGCAGTCGATGGAGAGATAGTGACACTGACGTGCCTATGTACTCAGACGTGCATACATATTCATGGCCTCATATATTATTACATAAAAAATATAACTATAAAAAGCTAAGACATGAAAACTTAAATTAAATTTATACTTTAATACACGATACCTACTCACGAGGGGATCTGTTGATCCCCAGTGGGGATGGCTAGTCACTCACTCCTGCAGAAACCTATGTAAAAACAAAAATATTTAGATTCAATTACTAAATATTAACTACATTGGACGACAATATTAACTACTAACATTAAATTTAATTACTGAAAGAAAACTACCTATGTGTATGGTGTCACGCTGTCCTCTACAGCTGACATGGCTCCATATAGGTTGAAGGAACCAACGTCGTCCCACCCGGGTGTTAGATACCCAATAATGAATAGTTGTAAGTTAAATCAAATCAAGTCATCAATATCTCATTTTAAGTTAAATTTATTAGAAATTATGAGATTGAATGACGTATAATCAATACTTGAACATTAAATAAAACAATAACTAACTTAGTGTAGGTGGTTCTCTATGGCATGCTCCTACATGGGAACATAGCATGGATTCCCATGGTGAGAATAACAATGTGGCACTAGTCGCATCGATCTAGATGGATCATCCTGGATACCACCTGTAGCTACTCTCCCTTGCCCACCACCAATAGACCATGTAGAAGTGTGTCTCTTGGGGTGGTCCTGCTCGCTTTGTGAGGACATAGCCACAAATTTGGTATGCCTGAGAAGGTACCGTGTGGCAAGTCTAACAGACTCATGGATCTCATCTATCCCGCTACCTAACCGAAGGGGTTGAGGAAGCGGGTTTGGCTCTCACGTAGGTGTAGGAGGTCCTCTGAGTGGGTTTCGGTGGGTGTGAGGTCGATCTTGGGCTGAGCTAAAATCGACACCGTGGAACTCGGTGATGTCGAAGTAGTTCACATGGAACCCGAACAAAAACTTATCCCACAGTTTCCTGAGAAAATACCGTGGGACCTCGACATTGTTGCATAGAGGATTGTCAAAAACCATGAACCATCTCTTCCTCTAGTTTTCTCTCCAGGGCTCATAATTACACCAGTCCATGCAAAATCACCTCTTCCTCACATCTGGAGGCTATCCTGTTCTTGGATCTATAAATTTTCTCTACATTTGGGCTTTTGTGATATTCAGGTTTTTTATATCCTCTTTCGATATACCAGTGCCAATATGTTCTATCATTTGAGCCCTATATTGGCTAAATTTCATCATCTCACTCTGGGCAATGTTGATGGACTCTATTATGTTTTGTAGTGATGAGGTGAGGGAAAATAGAGAGGGTTCCTTGGTGTTTTTTAGTTCATCATTCAATATTATTAATTGGTTTAAATCCCCGTGTAATTCATCTTTGAGGTTTTCTTCATTTAATTCAAGGTTTATTGAGTCCTATGATTGGTTTTTTTGACCCCTTTCTTGGGATGGTTCATTGGTATTTGTCATTATGTTTAGGTAATTTGTATATGTAATATCAAATTATTTCCATTTCAATTCATTTGCAATTTTTTTTAAATTTGTATTTTATTTGAAAAACAATAAAAAACATTAAAATAAACAAACAAAATGCAAATACTGCTCCATCTACCTTACTCCAACGTCATGATTGTCGTTTTGGCCTATTGGGACATCGTTTTCGGTGGCTTGCGTGCTCACGGGTTGATTGTGAATTAAAAAAATTGTTCACTATTTTTTTTAAACACAGGGACATGTGCACTTCCTTGTATGCAAACACGGAAAAAAATCGCGTGTGTCCACATATGCATGTACGCACATACATGCAAGCACATCATTAGGGGCACTTGCGTGCTCCTATTGTCCACTTTGGAAATTTGACTTGGAGGTTCACCACTGCCGAAGCAAAAGCGTGTGCGCGCATCGAAGGGTCCGTGCGTGTTTGTGTTTTTTCCGCTCATGTGCTCCCATTGCATGATAATTGGGTAGCAGCTTCTTGTGGGCACCCATGTAGACTCATTTGCAATCTCGTGGTTTGATTCTAATTTTTTCCTTTCAAAGGAAGGGAGTTCTATTCCAAATCTAATTTTGTCGTGGTTGTTTGGAAAAATAGCTTTGTATTTCAATCCCCTTTTCTTAGTCACCATATGTGGAAATTATGAATCTAGAAAAATTTAGTCTTTCACCTCCAAACCCTCCTCTTTATGAATAATTAGTTATATCTCATTTTGACTTATAGGACCAATTCTTATTTAATAATTGGTAAGTGTGTAGTTGTAATATCTCCATATATATGTCCCTCCTCTAAAATAAATAACACAATATTACATTATGATAGATCTTGATGTAAATGTAGAGATAAATCAAATTTATTGAAATACATGCATTGTAGAGTTGTAAAACAACATAGAGTGATCCCATCACTCTTGAAAATTAATATCCATAAGCCCTAGAAAAGAGGTCCACACCATTTTAAAGAAAATGGATTGTTTTGTGACCTAAAATTGACATTGTAAAGAAGGACAGACGAATGGTATAAAATACTTGAGGGAGAGAGACATATATAGTAAAGAGTTCTCAGTTATTTAAGGAATGGGAAATCACCAGAAATTGGTTAAATCAGAGAACAAGCTAGTGGGAGCTATATCAACAAATATTGTAGGTATACAAACCATATTGGGAGAGAGCACCCACCTTATGACATTGATATATCACATCTTAGAGAGCATTTTCAACTACAACCACTCATTAAACAATAAAATTATGTTTTCCGTGTGTAATCAAATAATTTAAAGAACTTGCAACAATACATGGTTGATCTGAAAAAGATTGGATATATTCCAACAATGTTTGAAAGAATTTTTCCATGACTTTAGTAAGTAAGTGTCGACATATGCATGTTGTTGTTACAACTTGACTCTTGATTGAACAAACATTATGAACTTCAATGTAATCTAATAAAATGGATTTTTGTGCTTCATTTCATCCAAAACATAAATAAGGAAAATGGAGACAATAAAATATACATGTATTTGTGCAAACTATAGCATTAAACTGCTTATGAATAATCTTGAAGGTAAGAGGGGTTGTTGGGAAAAGTAGCGATTAAAAAATATATTGCTCTTGAAAAATGGAAAGCGCGAGGTAAGTCATTCAATTATTTAGAAGGAATTAGTCAATGCCTTTCCTTTATTAGGAAAATGGCTGGTTTGGAAAGTTAGTAGGTGTCAAAGGATAAGAGTAGAAGGTGATCCTTGGATGGGGTGCATGGGGTATTATACACTCTTTTAAGTAATAAAATCAATGACAATAAGCAAGCATACATACTATATAGCAATGGTTCCTAATGAAAAATCAACTACAATATGGAATCAAAAGTGGAAGGAAAATGTTCAATTGGGTGTCCAAGGAGAGCTAACAAAAGAAGGGAAGATCGAGGAAGCTTGAGAACAATGTTGTTAGATGGAACACAAAATGTAGATCACATTTTATGGTCTAAAAAAATTCACAATGGGTTATACAATGAAATTAGGGTACAAAGCAATCATAAAAGAGAGAAGAAAGTAAGTGATTGTGATGCTAGAAACCTATAGGAAAACTTAAATGTCCACTTAATCACATAAATTCTTACGGTTTTCCTTGTCCAATAATGTTCTTGACCTATGAAAACTATAATAAGATGTAGAACAACAAACAAAATGAGGTGTCCTAAAAGAAGGAGAATGAATCTATATACCATGACAGCGTATCATATGAAAGAGGAAAGGTGAATATATAGATTACATATTTATGCATTGTTAACTTTCAAAAGAGACATGGAAAGAGGCATTGAAAATATTTGATGGTAAAACCAAATGGAAGGGACATGTTGTAGAAGGATTCTTCAATAAAATATCTTAGAATTCATCCTTGCATTATGATATGGACGATTTGGTTGGATACAAAGGAAAATATTATTTAAAAGAACAAATCATTCTAATACAAATCAATTAGATCATAAATGGCTATCGAGGAATTTAACAACCTAAGAAAGGCTTGGGGTTATTCTGGAAAAAAATGGAGTGTCAGGATTAATATTTACAAGGGGAGAGTACCTTATTTGTGTTACAATAAATGGGAGAGTGATCTAAAAATCATATTGTATTATGTACACTTCGGTTATTGCCTAAAAGAGATGGAAATATGTTTAAACATCACATAAGTAATAGGATACTCTAAATTCATTGTGGAGTAGATAAAATTGCTTCTTTAACACTTGAAAACTTCCCTTGTGTAGATTCTCCCAGATAAACTTAACTCCATTTCCTTGTAACATGGATAGACGTCTAGTAATTATTAAGAACCCTGGTACGACCCTTCATCTTCGAACATATTATGCCCATGTATTCCAATAGCTACAGGAGTGGCACAACTTACGCCCTCCTTGATGGTCCCACCTACCATTATAGTTAGTAGGACATCGTGTTCCATCCCCAACATAACTTATTGATCCAGCCAAAGTAAATGCAAGAGTTTCAGCAATGAATACAGTTGAGAGGAGCCAAAGTATTCTCAAAGATAGATATGAGATCTGGATATCACCAAGTTAGAATCAAGAATGGAGACATTAGTAAGAAAACATTTAGAACCATTCTAGAGAAGTAAAGGAAGGTTATAAAATGAGCCTTCCCAGAAAGGCAAACCACCACTATTAAATTCATAAAGTTGTCAACAAGCTTTCTCGGGAGCAAAGAAAATTCATTAGGTTGTATGAACTATAAGTTGAATAATCTAATAGATGTGCTTCTCATGGATAAGGTTAAATATGAGAGACCTCATTTCATTGTTTTCACCTTCCTACATGTCTACAAGGAGTTCAATGAAAACATCACCCTAATGAGGCTCTTAAAAAAATATGGACATAACTTTTCAACCATGACCCATTTTATCCATGTTTAATCTTACTACTACACACTTTATGAAGAAAGGAAGGAGCAAGACAATAAAACAAAAATTAATGTTAATTTTCTATTCGATGTTATTGTAAAACTAAAATATAAATGAATTTTTTTTATATAAATTTGTGATGAAGACACCCTATAGATGAGAAAAAATCTTAGTTCTCACTCAAGTTGAAGCATACTAACTATCTTATTTTGCGAGTACCAATATGAAATTTACATATGTATATTTGATTTCTCTATGAAATATTATGATGATTCCAGTGTGATCTCCATTTTTCTCATTCTTTAGCTATGCTTTTCACTTAATCTTTAATGACCTATTTTGTTAATGATTAAAAAACACATTTAAGTTAACCTTTATTTTGAGATTATAAACTTCTAATAAAAATTAGCGATTTCTAAATCAACTCCCTTCAACACTTTTTTTTCCATTCATTCAAATGTATGACAACTACATTGATCTAAATTCCAATAGGTTATCATCAGTAACCTATTACAACATTGATATCCTACTACCTCGCTAAAACACCTCCTACTAGCACACAAGAAGACCATCCACCAATAGTTTTGAGCTTGGGACTATAAAAGATCAAAGGAGAATGGTTTTTTTCATCCAACTATACGTTGAAGCCCTTCTCGACTTTACCCTTATCCATTCAGAATCTATAAGACCTTTCAAAACAAGACTTTCTAATAACCTATTTTAACTTAAGTAATGAAATACCCTACCTTAATTTTAACTATATTACATCTATAAAACACCATAAACAAATTATTTTAATAAAATTATGAAAAATATAAATCATAAAACATATTATATATTTTATCCAAAATAATCCAAAAAATTATATTATTATATTATAAAATTTATCATACCCGTCATCACATGAAATGTATACCCTTAAATACCCTTATCCTAATTTTATCAAATAAACAGACTAAACACCGTTAAATATCCTTATCCTAATTTTATCAAATGGATAGATAAAATACCCTTCGATGCCCTTATCATAATTTTATACAAATGAACAGATTAATTACCAACACACGATTAGTATTAAAATAATGCCCTTATCCTAATTTTATACAAATGGACAGATTAAATACAAACACACGACTATTGATAAAAGCACCACCTACACAATTTTATACAAATGGACAGATTAAATACCAACACACGATGATTATTAAAAGCACCATCTACACAATATGGTTAAAAAGTTTATATAAAATTTATTAAAATAAAATTAATTATTATTAAATAACTTTATAAATTAATAAATATAATTTTTTTATTATAAATATTTATTTACTTCTTTACTTCTTACTTTTTTTTCTTCAGTTTGTACAAAATTATTTTCCTTAAAAAACACATACAACTACGTACCTATACCATGCTATATAATTAATCATAACAAATGGCAAGAAAGCATGATATTTTACAAATTTGTTATTACGTATTACTTAATAACCACATTTTTATTTAAAAATTTGAAAAATAAAAATTATAAAAAATATTATTTTTAAAAATATTTAATTATTAAATTTAAAAAAGTTTGGAATTATTAATAAAATACAATTTTAATAAATTAATCCCTAAAACATTACATTGTATTGAATATGGATTTAACTTATGCTCGTGAGAAAATACCCACATCACCAACATGTTTTGAACTATTAAGGAACAAATTGTTGTAATTGTTGGTCTAATCTAGCATATCATTTAATTGTCAATCCGGTATTTGTAGAACTTAAAAGCAGATCCAAAATATATGGATTTAGAACTAAACTTATTATAAAAGAAATAAATCTAAACTGACTTGAACACTATAGGGTTTCCCCTTCCTATCCTTGGAGAAGAAACCAATGTCTCCATGAACTGGATTTGGCTCAGGATTACCCATTCAATATATCCAGGGTTTCGTGGATTTGGAAGCTATCACTTGGTAGGTTACCATACCAAGGCTCAATTCGATCAAGTCCGTAGCGTCTACAAATTCCTCCATATCTCCTTCTCAGAGAATGAGATCATACCTTGATCTAATCCTATTATGTAATCCCATCAGCGTTATTCATTGGATATTTGCTCAATATTGGGTGAGATAAATATCCTCTCTTACTCCTCTTCTCTCACCATCTCTATCTCTGACCCAATCGAATATGACTAGGAATCATTATATTATTTATGCATTTTCAATGCAATGTTATTATCTGCCCCTAGTCAATTTGGAATAGTGAGTAAAATGATCGATATCAATTAACCCTTACTTCCCTTTTTCCCCCTTGAAGGAATCTACATTCAAACAATGTCCTGTTGTAATTGTAATGTGGATTGTATCATTGATCCTTATTCGCGCTATAATTGTTAGGATTCCAAAAAATCTATCTTTTAATTGAGAGAAAAGTAAGTAAGTCTGATATTCAGCGATTCCATAATATCAAGGAAGATTAATATATGCGGCCTGCTTAGCTAATCACTGGAGATGTCCTAATAGAGGTAACAACTGAATTCCAGATGCTTCAGATCTAATCATTACTTAACTTAATAAAAGTCCTGAATTTTTGCAAAACACCCTTAGTCTAGTCCAAAGATGCATCAAATTCCTTATTATAAGAGTACACCCAGGTTAATCATAATTAGTGCAGCCACATCCCATTATACTGAAGCTCATACGATATATGATGGGTATTTCCAAAGAAACACTAGTCAGATAAGATTTTTCAAGTGTAAAAGGAAGTTTTCTAAGAGCCTAAAGGGATACCACCCAAGAGGGAAGTGGAGCATGAGATAAATTGTTGTTTGAATCTTGATTTCCAAACATAGAACTATACATACAATCCATACTACAAGCAGATGAAGTCAAAAAGTAGTTGCAATAACTATTGGAGCAGAGAGTAATACAACCAAGCACCTCACCTTGTAGTTAACCTATCATCATAGTTCCCTTGAAGGACGATACTTGGAGAATATGTATTATCTACAGGTCCCTAGATAATATAACCCTCAAGAATCGATTCCATCAACCTAGGATCAATGATTTTGTTGGATCAACTGCAGCAAGCCACATACCTAACCAAACTGGATATAAAATTGGGATACATAAAAATTTGTGATTCAAATAAGAAGGCACCTCTAAGATCACCTTTAAGACAAGACAAGGTATATACAATTGGTTGGTAATGATTTTTGGTTTATGTCATGCACCATTTACATTTATGTAATTTATGAATGATGCGTTGTGTCCCTTATTCTATTCATTTTTAATAGTCTACTTGGATAATATATTAATCTTTAAATATACCTGGGAAAAGCATATATCACATATGATGCAGGTGTTAGAGACTCTAAAAAAACATTAGCTACTTCCAAACCATAATAAATTTTAGTTTTCCTATAAATCCTTAGTGTAATATTATTGGTGGAGAGGAACTCAATATTTACCCTGTGAAGATGGCGGCCATCCTCAAAGGGCCAACTCCTACCAATGTTACTTTAGATTAGAGATTTGGTGGGAGAAAACAAGTAACTTTTCCATTTGATAGAATTCTTTATAGTTGTGGATGCACCATTCCATTCCATAACAACCAGCGGAAAGAGTTTCCACTAGGAAAAGAATCATATAAGTCTTTTTAATAACTAAAACAATAGATTAGTCATGCACCAGTTTTTGCATTGCCCAATTTTAAACAGGACGTATGAAAGAATGATATATTTAAACAATTGCAAGGCCAAGCTCATGAAGAATAAGGTGACAACAAGGATGACTACTATCTCCAATGTGGATTTCTCTACACGTTTGATAAGCTATATGTGCCTAAAGGTGATAAAATACAACTCATAAGAGACACACTTCAAAAAGTGCGAGTTATTGTGGAGTTGGAAAAGAAATGGCCAACTTGTATAGGTGTGTGTACTAGCCTAGAATGTAAGAATACGTAGCTCGATTCATTAGAGGATGCATACTTTTTTGTACCAATGAACCCTACAAGATGAGGTTACATTGGGGAATCTTCCTAAGTTTCCTTAGGGTTGCACTTTTTTAAAAGCTTTATAAACAGGTTTGGGAGATAACAAGTTACATTGATTGGATTTTTATCTCTGCCATTAAAATATATAAATATAACTCCTCATGATTTTTATCCTTTGTTGTATATATGAATAGAGGTTCTTTTGTGTTTGACCACATTAGGTCTTATAGCACTATTTTAGTTGGTAATGGCTTTGGAAGAATCTGTCAGCATTTTGTAGATTAAAAGCATTTACAAACACAATTAAAAGCACTGACATTAAGATGATATCATTTTTAAGTTCTTCATGGGCCCAACATGCTATGAAACACACACACAGAGCTAATAGATATGTTTTTTTTCTTATAGTTTCTCTATATTAAATGGAAGAAAGTATCTTATTTAGCCTGAGCTACCTGCAAATATGAAATTCAGTTTCATACTTTGAGAGTCTTTGGACTGAAAATGATTAAATGGACGTTATAAGATCCGAAGGTATTTAGTTGACTGGCATAATTGTTGAAGCCGAGCTACTAAGTTTTAGAGTTGTGGACAAGAAAAATGTACATACTTAGTTTTGTAGACTTAATAATGTTTTAGAAGACTAATACCCCCATTAATGTTTGTAGTAACTAATGTATATATACAACTTTGTGTATCTTTTGATTTTGGCATAATCTACTTAGCATATTTTTGGCAGAGTTTGTTGTCATTGCTAAGAACTATTCTTTTAGATAATTACTTCATTTTTCACATTAGGAGTATGGTTGATACCACTGTTGGAACTTGGAAGATACAATCTCTTTTATCATTCATTTTAATCCTATATGCTCTTTTTCTTCAAGGGGCATATCATAAATTTTATCTTCCGAGATGTGTAATCTCGTCAATGCTATTCTGTACTCTCTCTGTAATATCTAAATAGGTGTTATAAGCTTATTAAGGAGATACAATAATCCCCTCTATAAAGGAGAGTCAATCCCCACTAATAAGATATAGTACAGTAATGGTAACCACCTATCAAAACTATAAAGAGGCATGGCATAGCTGAGATACCTGATATAAGTAACCTAACTAGGCTGGGAAGAAATACGTATCGGTACCTTAGCACCTTAGGTGATAAAGTCTACATCAACTTGACCAAATAGGAGTAAACCTTTTCAATATGCATGGTAACCTTACCAATATGTTGGTAGCCCTACTGGGATGGGATTAGGTGTGCTTACCTAGGGGATAAAGGGGTATGTTACCTTCCTTACTGAGTACGTAGGCACTTATTGGTATATTAGGTAGGGTAGCTTCGGTGAGCGAATAGAGAGGCCATTCTCAAGATAAATGAGGTAGCTCCGAGAACCAATAGAGATGGCCCTTATCAAGGAACATAGGCCCTTAGGAGGTATATGCTTGACCGATAATCTTATTGAGAAAGTTATCAATAAGGTAAGCTCACCTCCTCCTTGCTAAGGTTACCATAATTATCATATCTTATTGGATTTATAAAGTACCCATGCCGCTTTCCCAATAAAGGTTACCTCTTTCTCACCTAGGTTACCATACCCTTCTATCATACCTTATTGATAGACTCTCCATACCTCTTTACCAATAAGATTACCATAACTTAAAGGTTACCTCTTTCTCACCTAGGTTACCGTGCCCTTCTATCATACCTTATTGATAGACTTTCCATAGCTCTTTACTGGTAAGATTAGCATAACTTAAGGTTACCTTAACTACCATACCTTATTGTAAGGTTATTGCGCCTCCTTTATGTTACTGCACCTCCTTTATAAGGTTACCCTTTATCGGGAAAACTCTTTCTTGGTAAGATTTTCCTTTCTACCCATACCCTTTTATCGAAAAGCCACCATAACCCTTTCTCACTTAGGTTACTTTACATGGCCATGGGGGATGAGGGGTAGGAAGGGGAGGAGTGACTCGCATCATGCATTAAAAAATCGAAGCGATTATGCATATTTTCCAAAGGGTAGTCAGGAGTAGTCAAGGATTCTAGAAGGTATTCATCAAAATTCAAGATGTAATCACTATTTCCAGGAGCATCATACAATACTGTTGAGGGGATGATGGTTTTAGTGTTGCACCCATAGGCAACTCTATACGCGTGTGATGGATGGATCACCTAAGAAGGGCCTATGGATATGGAGATGACACCAATGGAGTGAGATTCCATCCGTGGTAAGGTTGATGGCGCACCAAAAGGAGATGCCCAATGTTCATTCCTGATGACAACAAGGACTCATCATAAGACATAGAAACTGTTTACGAAGAAAATTTTATAATTTATGGTAGATTCCATATTTATTGTGTATGTTGGGGGAAACACATGTTTACTGACATTGAATTGGGGATTAGTCAGCATGGGTTACTGACGAGTAGTATCAAGGGTAGTCCGAAAATGAGGGAGTTACGAATAGTGATGGGTGTAATGGCCAAAAGTTTGGCATACGGTGCTAAACTCCCTTACAGGAGGTATCATCATTAGATTTCTTAACATCCATCATCATTTTAATCATCAACTATTCTAAATATGAAATATCAAGAAGCATAAGAAACTATAACATTTAGCAAAATCTCAGTGTTGAAACTAAAAATATATATTGAATTCTTTTACAAGAATTTAACTCACAATGTATTTTAATGCTTGAACAATTAAGTATGCATTATAAAAAATATTGTAATTATAAATACTGAAACCAACTAGAAACAAACATTATTCTAATTCCATGTGAAACTGAAAACAACTCACAGCAAGTAAACATTAATTATAAATCATACCACAATTGTATGATAAATCAAAAGGATTTGAATGCACAGGCTTGGGAAAGGGGGCCCTCAAATGCTTTGCTTGTATACCTTGAAGTACAGTTAACTAAGAAAATTTTGCTAACACCATTAACTACTCTAGTTACACTAATTAAGATAGATTTGATCAAAAAGCTTGAAGTCTGCAAATTCTATTGATTTCAGAGTTATCAAAATCATCGATGCCTTGGTTATTTATACAAAGAGTTTGTAAGCATAAGTGATAAGATAACTCTTGATATGAGGATAAGGTCCAATATTTACTCTAAGAAGGTCGAATGCATCTCTCAGATCCACAAATTAAGTAAAAACCCATGAAATCCTAAAGTTTCCCATATTCTTATGGTAAAATCAAGGTATTTTCTACATAACTGGTCAAGTTTGAATGGATTGGACTAGACACATGCAAACCCATTTCTTGAAGAAGATAGATATTTATCCATAATTGGACATCAAGGATCACACCACATGTATGGGATTTCATCTATTTGTCCTACAAGAATATGAACCTTGGAGCAATTAAGGGAAGTTCTAAAATCCTATATTTTTTGTTAAAAATTTAATTTTAATGCTTAAAATTTACAAAATTCAATTCATACGAAGTAATGACAAGTGTACCTTGTATGGTCAGTTTTAAAAGAGACGTGGATGAAATATGAGAAATATGGATGTATTTTTTAAGGAAAAACTTGGATTATATGAGAAAAGTAAGCATCAAAAATAGTGTCCAACAATAATGACCTTGAATCCCATCTTGAAAAAGCATATGTGAATATTTTTATAATGACCCCTATGTTGGCAAAGCCTCAAATTATGATCCAAGAACTAAAAAACTTGAATTCTAACCAACATCTTTAAGAAGCTCCTTGTGAATATTGTTATAATGACTCCTATGTTGACAAAGCCTCAAATTATGAGCCTGGAGCTAAAAAAACTTGAATTCTAACCAACATCTTTAAGAAGATCCTTTGGATAGAGGAATCGTGTCTTACTTCTACAACCTATTGTGGCCACTCACCTTTAGATGTAGCTAATAAATACCATATTGTTTCACATTAGTTTATAAATATTATTTTTACTTTTTAAAATTGTGTGTTTCTATGTATAATTCCATTTCAATAATGGCATAAAAAAATGCAACTCAATTTAATTAGTTTTACTATATGTTTTAATTTTCTCCAAAATTCATTTTAACATAATAATGGAGCTAAAAATATTTAATAATAAAATGGAAAATAATATTGAAAAAGAAAACTATTTTTGAAAACGTATCTTTGCATGCTATGACTTTTTTTTTTCATCTTCAAGGTTACCATATTGACCTAAAATGTCAAGTTAATCTTCAAAATGTTAAATTGTAATGTTAAATTGTATTTTATGTCCCCTCTTTTTCATTCATTTAAGCGGTTGGCAGGATAAGATTAAACAAATAGCTTCAAGTAAGTGGCATGGCATGCCCTGAACCAAAAAAAGAAAAGAGCCACTATCTTATTGCACAAGAAAGCTAATATCGATGGTTTTAGAGATTTTATGAGGTCGTCACAATAAGATGGAAAATTTAATAATAAATGTTGTGTTTATGTAAAACGATACAACAATAAATGTTTCAACTTTTGTTTATGTAAAATGATATAAAGACCGATGCAAGGAAGCAAACCAGAGAACATGACTCACAGGACTTCCTCCTAACTCGTTTCACAACCATGGAAATAGCGCATATGGCTGGATTCATTCCCTAGTTGAAACACAGGTTGTTTCACCAAAAGCTACACTTAAACCTTTTCATGTTTTTGAAACAGAGCTTGTTTCACCAGAAGTTACACTTGAACCCTTTCATATTTTTTATTGATTCTGGCAGTGTTCCCTCTAAGAATTTTATAGAATGTTACTTAAAATAATAGTAACATAGTTTTTCTAATTTTTGGGTTTTGGGATTATCTTGACAAGATTTTGAGAAACTTAGTTCTCAGAATTGGAAAGATAGACAAAGTAATTGCATCATTATCAATTTGAGTTTAGTTAGTTATTTTTTTATCAAAATAATTGCATCATTATCAGTTTGAGTTTTGTGAGTTTCTTGGATTTTTAAAACCAAGAACTGTAAAATCGTACCTAGAAACTTGGATTTCTAAAACCAAGAGATATGAAATCGTAGGATTAGGCAAGTTTGATGGCTAATACTTCTGCAAAACATTTACGCCATTTCAACAAATAGAGTCTAGAGTTTATCCCTTGAGAGAATGAGACAAATATTGGGATAGAGAATATATAAATTAAGCCTATATAAATGACATATTTAATTGTAAAATTTGACGAAAATGAACACAGAAAGAAACGTTGCATCACCTTGATAGATTTAATTGTAGACCTTGAGGAAAATAAACACAAAAGAAATGTTACATCACTTTGCAACCCTCATTACTATCTACATTCTTCATATTTTCCAATAGTTCTTCATACTTCCAAAATAGTTTTCTACCCTTAGAGTTCTCACTTCCATGAAATATCCTCCGAAGACAATCAAATTCTTTCATGAGAGCTTGCATAGTTCTTAAACACTTCCTTAAACCACCCTAATATTTATGATGTCCTCTTACAAGGATTGAATTAAAAAGCATTTCCGATGACCTTGTAACACCCTTTGTAGCGTCCCCGACCCTTCGAACGGCGAAGAGGACGCTACCATACATTAAACATCCGGGCTAAGAGCCCCGTGAACATGTGCATTCGTAAAATGATGAAACAAAATGGTTTGAGCTAGAACATACATACATGAATATTTATCATACAGCGGAAGCAAACATACGTTCATACAAGCATTCAACATGTTCATCATAATTTATTAACAAGAAATATAATTGCAGAAGTAAAATAGACAAGATTACTTATCTTATAAAGAAATCGTCCCGCAACCAGCTATGTCGCTGCAACGTTCCACCCAACCATAGGCTAGCGTGCTCCTTAATCAATTAGCAACGCTGCCACCCATGAGCTGGGCATGATTCCCCAAGGAATAAGGAATAAGCAGGCTTACACATAGCCAAGGATACACAAAACACAGCCAAGCCAACACAGTTGGGTTTATCAGGCCATCAACAAGACAGCCAAGCCAACACAGTTGGGTTTATCATGCCATCAACAAGACAACCAAGCCAACATGGTCAGGTTTATCAGGCCATCAAGGAACTGGGAAGCGTCATATGCTAAGCTGGTGAGCTGATTGCAGAGCTAAGGACACCTACACCAGAACTAGCCTGACTTCTAGCACACCCACACACACCTAACACAAAGAAATCAGTCCCTTCTCTGCTACCCAGTCCCTCAGGCCCTAACCTCCATTCCAGTGCTATTCAAGGGTTGTGGAGAAGAAAGCCAACCCTCTAGCTCTGTCTGTGTGGTTCCCCAAACACGCCAGGTTTATCAAGCAAATCAAGCCCTCATCCCTACTCCAACATAGTCTGAAGACCAACCACTGCATACACGCAGTCACACAAGCGATTCATAGCTTGGGCAAGAAAAACAATTCCTGGGTCATTCTTGGCCCTATCGTGGACAAAATGAATTCATACAATCCAAAGCAACCAAAACATAAGGGAGACCACAGAAAACCTGCGAATCTTAGTAAGAACAGCAGCAACCACAAATCAGGGGAAGAACAACAGCCCCGATCTCAACATTGAAGTGATGGGAAAGAATTACACGGCCATACTAGTCTATAAGGAAAGCATACACCCACACAATCCACAAAATCCGTATGGAAAAACATCCACACACAAGACATGAATGGATTATTCACAAGAGAAAATCGTGGGTAAAATAACACGGCTCCCAACTCACTGCGTGAGTAAACACCAGGAAGAATCCTGTGCGTGAGAATGAACAGAACTATCGTCCCTGTGTGAGGATGAGCCAACAATGGAGAGAATGGCATAGTGGAGAGAGTGGAGAGTCCGCATGGAGTGATGGTGGTGGTGGTATTTTTTTTCCAATGTGAGGGTCAACCTGTTGGTGGAGTGTGCATGTGGGCAAGGACTGATAGTCCTGCCACACTCCACTCCTCAGCCATAACTGCCCCAACTAACAGTAGAATTTTTAATGGTGGTAGTTGGATAAGACAAGGGGAGGTGAGCAAGTCAAAAGGGTTTAACAGCTGACATGTGGCTTTTTCCCATAGGTTCAAAGTTTAATAATTTCCCCCCCTTATCCTTGGTAAAATCATGCCCCTTCTCAATTTAGTTGCTGCGAACATATCTGGTTGGATTATTTAATTAAAGATGCATATTTACATGATGCAAAAACTTAATATATGTCGTGTATCATGATATACCATCGGCAACGATTTCATTCGTCGAAACATAACACAACTAAATCAATGGTGGGGATTTTGCCTTTAGCTCCACACCATGATTCATTACAATATATACATCATGTACATTTAATGCAACGGGGTCAAAACCAGGGTGTTACACCCTTAATACTGGTACTCATGCTTATTTGTCATGCATGAATTGCACAATTTGTGTGTGCAGTGGGAACAAATATCACAACCCACCCACTGGCTAGTATTCACTTTGAATTCAAATTTGCTACAAATAACACACTTATGAAGGATGAAGAATCCACTCTTGGTGGTATAATATTGATAGCTACAATAATCTGCATGAAGTTGAAGTTGATTTTGACATCCAATATTTCTACATCGTTTCTGGGAAAAGATCTCAATGAGGACCCGGATTAGAGGAAATTTCAACTCAAAATGGGCCTCCTAAAATGAATTAATAAAATAATAGTTAAAATAATAAAATATTATTTATTAATTTTGGAGGAAGAAAATAAAAAAACTACTTTTTTGTTTGTATTTTTGACATATCTCCCCGTGTTTTTACTCAAATTTCGATCGGAAGAGATCATTGGATGCGGAATTAAATTCCACATCCAACG
>LPNX010748874.1:12871-67570 GCA_001517045.1 Pseudotsuga menziesii | reverse complement strand
CGGTATTTCAAATTTAAAGCAATTTCATTGGCTAACACATGATGACATGAAATTTGAATAAAAGTTAAAAGGCCCATTTTGAGTTGAAATTTCCTCTAATATGATTTGAGTGACATTGACATCTACAAGCAAAGCATCTTAATCCCTATTTTTACAGTAACAACTACTTCTAACTAAACGTTTTGTGCCTTGGAAATTTACTCAGGTGTAAGATTAGTCCTTTCTACAATAATTTGATGAAAGGGGAAATTCTTCCCTATGTTGAAGACCTCCTATACCTTCAAGGATAACTGGAAGCTCAATTTTTTGTTCTTCCATAAATTCCTCTAGCTATTCATGCATTCACTCAGCAATTACATCAATCCCTCCTTGGTTTGATATCCAGATAGACAATGCCCAAATCATGGTAGTGTCCAATTGTTAATTGTACAACATCAAGAGTCATTCTCCAAGACTTATGATGTATCAAGTAAGGACATTGTGTTGTATCGAGATTGGAATTTTGTGTTCTATCAAGATTGGAGTCTTGTGTTGTATCAAGGTTGGTCTTCTGTTCTATCAATATTGTAGACTTTTGTTGTATCAAGTCTAGAGTTGTGTTGCATCAAGTCAATGATTCTCATAGACGATACCCTTTGAGAATGGATCTCCAATTATGGTGATGGAATTGTGTTGTATCAATTCATGTGGTTATACTATGTGATATATTGCTAGTCATGGTCACCGAGTGCTATAAGTATCCTTTAGGGCTTAACTACCCCTATAGTGAATTACTTTACCATTTGACTATATGGACCAGGGTAATATATATGATCATTGATATGTATGGAATAATTATTCTGAGTATGATATGAAAACATGGATTAATAATACTCATATGGACCATGCATTAATTATTTAATGATAATGAGATAAAGCATAGAGAAAGAGAATTCAAATTGCCCTTGAAAATGTTTGAGTGAGAGTCAAATTATAAAGCTTCAATAAAATATGGATTCCTCAAACAATGCCTTATTCAAAGCATCAATTGAACTATTAATGAATATAATTAGTTAAGTAAATAATAGATTAATGTTCATCAATCAACATGCATCGGTTAACTAAAGAGATCCATGCAAATGTTAATAATAGAAATTGTGCATTGATGGCACTAAGAGTGAAGTACTAATGACACTTAAGTTAGCCTGTTAACTGAGTGATGAGTAGTAGTTAAATATTGAGTTCAAGTCATTTATCATTCAATTCAAGTAAGTTAACATTTACTTCAAGTTAGTTATCAGTCAATTCAAGTAAGTTATCATTCAGTTCAAGTAAGTTAACATTTAGTTCAATTCAATTAAAATTTAGTTCAAGTAAGGTATCATTCAGTTCAAGTGCATTAACAATTAGTTGAATTTAGTTACATATATTTCAAGTAACTTAACATTCAGTTCAATACAGTTAACATTCAATTCAAGTTAGTTCATGTTTAGTTGAAGACAATGAACATTAAGTTGAAGCTAATTAAGGAAAGGAAGGGTGTTAATGTTTGCATGGAGGGAGTTCTAGTTAGCTCCTCCTTGTGAATGCACTATGTGGATATCTTAGTATGTTTACTGAGCCTCCTATGCGCTGCCTTCTACATGATAGGGTTTTTGGCTTGTTATTAATATGATAGGAATATGACAAGTTCAATACAATTGCATGGAAATGTTTTTTGTAGGGTTACATTGGATCTATATTATCTACTGCTATTGTGATATCTCTTATCGAGAAATCTTCTTTTGTGTTGTAAACCATTCTCTGCAAATCTATCTATCATACTAAAAGAATTGCTGAATTTTTCATCCTCCATGTTTGTAGGGTTTTCCCAGGGTATATCTTATCTCTCATGGTTGATTGATTTATATGGCTCATTTATGGAGTTGATTTATGAAAATGATTTATGTGCATGATATATTTGTGAGACTTATATGTGGCTGATATATTTATTAGATTCACATGTGGCTTATTTATGAGATACATATGTGTTGAAATTGATAGATAAAAGTTTTAAAGTTCAATATTCTTCGATTTTTCTCAAAAAATTAACATGGTATTAGAGCATAAGGTGTGAAGGGGCTTAGTTTTGTGAAACAAGCTAAGCTTATGTATATATTCAAGAGTTGAGAAAAATATTGCAGCCATAACGTCACTATTTGTTCGACCGGAAGACCCACTTGAAGGCACAATAAACTTCAACACATGGAAATAGAGGGTGTTGAATATTATTGAAGAGGATGATCTTGATTCATTCGTTACCACTGTGGTAGAGGATCCTACCACCAATGAAGGCAGGACAAAATTCAAGAAGAATCAAGAAAAGGAAAGCATATAATCTTTGATTAGGTTAAGGACAATCTCATGTCCATGTTCATCCTACTAAAGACCATAAGGGGGTGTTTTGACACATTCACCAATCTTTTCAAAAAGAAATCCTCAAATAAAGAAGAGGGGCGCATCCAAAGCAAGGTTATGTACACTAAAGAGGAGAATCTTGTCCTCATGAAAATAATAATGAAAAGGAGAAATCCTTTCAGTACAAAGAAGCTCTTCCATTCAAGTGAATAAATAAGGACTTCAATATTCAATGCAAGGGTGTAGAGATAAAGAGGGAGCACACACATTTTAATTGTAACGTTTCCAACCCTCTGACCAACGAAGAGGATGCTACTAACACCAAACAAACGGGAAAACAACCCCATGAACACGAAGAGGGATAAATGCTGATATTAAGAAGCTTAACATAATACATACTAAGATGCATATAACATACAAGGATACATAGTTACTCAACATTCAGCAGAAGCAAACATATACATTCCAGCATTCAACATGTTCATCATTTCTCATGAAACAGTAGATATAATTGCATAGATGGAATAGTCAGGAGTACTTATCTTTTAATCAAGAACTCACCCCGCAACAAGCTACATCGCTGCAATGTTCCACCCAACCATAGGCCAGCATGCTCATCAATATCTTAGCAGCACTGCCACCCCTGAGCTGGGCATGATTCCTCAAGGAATAACGGTCAATGCAGGCTTCCACATAGCCAAGGTACACAATAAGCCAAACCCACACACATTGGGGTTTACCAGGTCATCAAGGAGCTAGGGAAGGCTAAATGCTAAGATGGTGGCCTCAACACCAGTCTCTTCAAGCATGCCTAGCCTCTAATTACACTCTCAACAGTCCAAAGACCAACCACTGCATACCGCAGCAAAACAATCCATTCACAGCTCTATGAAGAAGGCAAAGACAACCAGGTGACAATCCCAAACAAAAGGCAAAACATAGTTTGGGTCCAACCACACTCCTGAGTTGATCTTGGCCCTAGCGTGGCCAAAACAACTTAGCAACAATCCCCAAAAGACATCTGTTGCCTCAGCAACCAAGAAGCAACCCAAAACTAGGGTAAATCGACAACCCAAACTCACAATGAAAACTATGGCATCCTTCCACAGGCTCAAAACAGGGGAGAATTCGGATTCTCAATATTGGGCAAAAGAAGGTGTTACGGAGAGAAATTCCTATGGCTTGGGGTACCACAACAAAGAGCTATGACTCCAGAAATCAATCTTTCCCAATATGCAATAGAAATAAAATGTCTAACACTAAAGGATCAGACCTCGTACCTTATTCCGGACGGTTGAAGTAGATCCCAGTTGAGCTTTCCAATCTTCAGCTTGAATTGATATAATACTTCCTCAACAACAAGTAAACAATACAAGCATACTATATATCATGGTGTTAGATCTATTCTAGCATATATAATCAATAATGTAAAAGCATTTGACATATTCCAATGGATACAATATTCAATCAAATACACATCATTGGACAAGGAAAGATAGTTCTTATTAATATAAATCAGAGATTACAAGATAGATACAACCTCTGACGGCACGTCTACGAACCGGAGAAACTGAATCCCCCACTTGGGCCTCCACCACCTCAATCCTCCATCTCTCGATAGCAAGCTCACTAGCAAAATGAAAGCTTGGGAAGAACACAAAAGTGCTCCAAAGGGACAAAGGGACACAGACTCAAGTACAATTCTGGCAACAATGGACTATAGTTTCGTTGCTCTCAATCTCTCTATATGTCTTTAATGTACCAAGGGGTTCCTTATATAGCTTCACAAGCGATAATGAAGGGTCGAATCCGAGCAATCTCAAGGCATATGGAAGGCCAGGAGTCAAATGAGTCGGATCCAAGTCAAGGAAAACTCCAAAAGGATTTGGATTATGCACACATCCTGACATATGCAGTTATCTGGGTCAAACCCACGTATGTACACGGTTATCGGGTAAAAGGCCGTGTATATCATTTTTCATATAGTTTTAGGGATGATCAAGGTAACATCAAAGGATAAAATATGGTCCATGGGGTCTAAAGAGTCTGCAGCAGGATAGGGGAAGGCCATACAAAGTGTGATTCACCTGGAGTGGTGAAATCCGCTATAATAGAAGGACATAAACGCAGACCATAATCTGATGAGGAAATGACGAGAACCTTACATAGTCCACAGTTGGGGCGGAAGCAAAACTCCCAGCATAGACATGGGAGGACTCAACCAATGGATGTGGAAGTCAACAACCGTCCAACATCTAAAAGCCCACAGCACACAGCTCCTCAACGTAGACGCTGAAGAAATTTATACCAAACAAAAAGGGGAAAGAACTGATTCTCCATCAATTTGTGTGTGAGGGGAAAGAACGTAGCCAACAAATATGGAAAACAACAGTCCATCAACAATAAATGAAACCCACAGTGATTCTTCACAGTCCGGCAGTGGTGGAGGCAAAAATGACGACTCCATGCGTGAGGTAGCTTAACTGGCCCCCTATGTGCGTCTCCTGCGTGAGAGTGAACCCCCCAAAAGCCAAGAGGGAGGCGTAGTGATGGTTCCCTTACCCACGTGAAGGTGGAGAGAGGACTGGTGGAGTGAGTGTGTGGCAAAGACTGATAGTCCTACCACCCTGCACTTCCAACAATCAATGCCTCGACAACTCAACATATCATTAAAAAGGTGGTTGGATGAGACAAGGGAAGGTGGGAAAATTAAACAGGGTGGTGACACATGGATTTTCCCCCATGACTCAAGGTTCATCATTCCCCCCCCTTATCCTTTGGAATCATGCCCTTTTTATTTTAACGTTGCACCATCGTAGCTGGATATAGGTTTATTTTAATTGATGTGCATATTTACACGATTCCAAACTATAATGTGTCAGATAGCATGATATACCATCGGCAACTATCCCTATTGCCGAAACATACACAACGAAATCGATGGTGGGGATTTTGCCTTTAGCTCCTCACCACAATTAATTACATTATATACACCATGCAAATGGGGTCAAAACCGAGGTGTTACATTCCCCTCCCCCTTGGAATAACACCGTCGTCGGTGTTCCAATACATAGGAATACATATACAATTTGCACATCCAAAATTTCAAAATTTTGCAGATCTGTCCCACGTTCAATTATTTACTTTGAACATTCAGGACCAAGCCCTTTGGCTTCCACAAAATTCTCCTATTGGTTCTCGTCTTTCAGCTTATCCCAAATCCTAGGAACTTTGTGGATGTTGCCCTCTTTATGTTCCCTCATTGGGCACTCCCGATGTAAATGATGTCCTCCGCATCTCTAGCATTTCACTGGCTGCTTCATCTTTACCTGCTCAATTTCTTTTGAGTCTTCATGCCTGGACCGTTTCTTAATGGGTCGCTTGGATGAATGTCCCATCACTGATCCACCTTCCTTTCCTTTTCCAATTCCTCCCAGAAGGATTTTCACCTCCCTTTACAAACCAATAGAGTCTTGCAAAATCTGGTGGTTCATTTCATTCTGCCTTTTCTGTATCTTGAGCATCTCTCCAAGATTTTCTTGGGTCTTGGAAATCATTTGAAGGAGACTTCCATCCAAGTCTGACAACTTTTTATCTGCTTCCATGATCAATGTGCACCACCGGGTTTCACTTTTCTCACCTGTAAGATGCACCATTGAAATTATGTCAGACCAAGTATAATATAAACATTAAAATCAGTCAGTTAATTACCCAATTGGCATGACTGTCCAAGTCTCATCAGAGAAACTTTCATATTTTCCATGCCTTCCCAATAGGCACATGAGCTCATTCATGTCCATTCTTGGGCAGAGAATTAACCATTCTAGCATTCATAATTTACTTTAAGCAAATAAACACATTCTATTTCCAGTCACAGATGCATTCAACAATCCTTTGTTTTCACAATGCATAAGTATATATATAATCAAAAGGCAAGAGAGAGCAACAAGAGTTTTTCCCCTCTTTTTTTTGTTCCACCCTGGAACCCACACCACCGATGTGGCTTTTCATGCTCTCAGCCTCTTTCACTTCACCATGAATGCTGGACCAATCCCTCTTGGTCATGACACTTAGTGTCTCTAGTCTATTCCAGACCTTTAAACCATGGAGCCTCCTCACATGGTCTCCTCGGCTGCTAGGACCTCCACAGTATTACTAGTACCTTTTTCATTACTGCTCATTCTGAGCTCTCTAGGATAGTCACATGTACACATGCACCCCTAGGATGCTCTCATAGTCCTCGCTCCTAGCGATACCTATATCCAAACATTGAATAGATTCACATGTTTAGTTTATCCTCGTCGGTTTTATCTCTAGAACAAGAGCTTAAAACATCATAACCAAATCATATACGCATGTACATTCATAAGCAAAATAATTCAATACTTATCTATATTGTGCGTTTCCTCATTGGTTCACAGGATCCTGCTTCGCTTTGCAAGCCTTGGGATCGCCTATGGACTTGGATGTTAGGTCAGCATGTAGGCTGCTCCACAACATCAAATAATTAATGTCCAGCCAGTACACCCTCATGTCAACTGGGCTTGGAAATTTACCATGACCATTTCCAGGTCCAAGATCTACTATGGATCCCCAAGCATATAACAGCCCAACAAACACTTATACCAACATACACTTATATCAACAATAATACATACACTTATATCAACAATACACTTATACCAACATACACTTATATCAACATAAACTTATATCAACAATAATGCACACTTATATCAACAATAACCCTTACTCTGCAACCCCTCACAACAACCGTTTTCCTTTTCTCTTTAGGGTGCAACACCCAACTGTATCTATTTATCCTGTCAACACAAGCAATTTAAGGAAACTCATCAGCATTATTTCTCTAAAACTGTAATCATAATTCATATCATTCACTATCAAGTATTGAGACACTAGGAGTGCGTCCACTTCCTAGGGTGTAGTCAATATTGAAAACCCTTTCATGACTCGACATCGAAAAAGTGTGCACCCTTTCCCAGTGTGTGCCATGTAGGCCCTATTCATACTTAAGCAATCAGTCATCATGGAAAGAAAATCAAAACATGTTCTGCATATGGAATTTTAATAATTTGACATGCATATTCCTAGCAAGGGTCACATAACACTTATCCATTTGCCGATGCAGTATTCCTTCGTTAAGGAGGAATGGGGCTCCCTTCTCTGAGTTGACAGTCCCTTGGTTAGCCACCCCAACTCCTTTTTACATTTCATATCCACACATGTCTTACTGACATAATCTATACCATCTCACTCATGTTGCTTACCAAACATGTAGTGCAGATGAGACATTTCCAAAATGTCCAATGGAGTTTCACCCGAAACCCATCTCAAAGATAAGGGAGAACCTTCCCATGAAGTTTGGGTCCTGCAGGCCATCACACATGATCTCCCTGTAGTGTGTAACCATGGCACGTTCATCAAATAGCCAAACAGTCAATCATTATCTGATAATACAATCCAAATTGATTGTTCCATAACCAAGCAATGACATTAGTAATCAAATTCATTAGTAATTTGCAATTATGTATACTACAGAAATTAGTTTGCTTGGGAATGAGGTGATCCTGAATTGTAGGTCTCTTGTAAGCAGCACCACTATGCCCATTATAATTTTATGCTTACTAGCATATATGAGTACCCACTTACAATGCATTCTCCTGACACAATCTTATGCAATCCAATAGTGATTAGTAGTTGTTCAGCAATTTCTCAAATCTGAAATTCACAATTCAAATTTAACAACCCATTATGTATACCAACTATTTTCACAGCCATGAGACTCTTCTCATAACATTTGGCTCTTTCACATGGTAGATTTCGATCTTTGTCATGGTCTTACCCTCGTTGTCATGCTCTAAATAATCTACCCGAAACCTGAGCTTCAATCAACCAAACACTTGGTAAGTCTGGATGCATATAACCTTTTCATTGCTGCAACCATCACTAAAGCATTTTCAGAATTTTTAAAATTCAATTGCTTCCAGCTGTTAATCACATCAATATTACCAAAACTCATTTACTTCACGCAATCATTATCATACTAACATTTGCAAGGTATAGTCACATCATTCATGCAATTAAATGAAATGTTTAGATACTCCTTACTTCAAAAAAATATCATTTGTACCACCTTACTCTTCCAAAGAGCATTTCTGGCAGCCAATTGATCATGACTATCCTCTTTATGCACTTACTATCCTACATTCATAACAGCCTTTGAAATGGTTCCCGAATTGTCATCAATTCATCATTTCAGCCATTAGTTATTCATAATATCACATGCACTCATCTCAATGCATTCATGCAATGCATCACAACATCTGCACCTATACTTATGCAATTAGTCACTCACACCCTTCATATGCATCCATTCAATGCATGACTACAAGATTCATAAAATCTTTTTAATGCATATCCATTCAATGCTACCTTGCATTGATTCAGGAATACTATGCATTCAACACAACATGCATGGCCTAACCATGACTACTTCATATAGGATGCATTACTATAATCAAGATCATCAGTACTTACTTTCCTTGGGTTACTAAGCTCAATCAATATACACAGGCATGAAACCTTTCTATATGAACGTAGTATAACATTCAAATATCCACATGGTATGAGGTCTCTTACCTTTACCACTCCTTGGAATTTGTCATAATTAAACTCTTATCTTCATGGGTCCTACTTACACCCTTAGCATGACGAATTTGGTTGGTCCTTTGCAGGGGATTGCATATTTTGCTCACCAATTTTTGTTTATGGACTTGTTGCCTCATCCCTTTCTCTAGAGGGTTTCTAGTCACATTCGTCAGCATCAGCAACATATTCAGCCAGGTCCATGTTGTCGTTGGTTTTTCCTCTAATGGCAACACCAATGCAGTAAATATAATTAGTGGTTCATTATAGATGTATAATCCTCAATATCCTATGTATGCAAAGCATATACTCATGCATTTCATGCATAAAACTTAGGAAATGTAGTTATAATCAGCAAGATAGGGTTTAAGGAAATTTCCTTTTTCGAGTCCCACATCCTGGCATGGAACTCCTCTTCCACACAACAGCTGGTTTGACTTCATAGTCTTGCTACCTCTAGGCATGCAATTCCTAGATTTTTCCATATTCTCAGCAGCGGCTGTCATTAGCACTTTGCTGCTCCATACTCAGATTCTAGTGACTTTCCCTTGTTCCCTACTGGATAATCTTTCCAACGCCTATCCACATGCTTCATTCCGACCTCTTCTAAAAATGAAGGTTTTCACCAATTTTAGGCAAAACACACAACTATATTTTGGCCTGGAATTCCAACTTCAGCCACCTAGGATTGTCTTCTCCTTTTCAGCCTTGAATTTGCTGAAAGACTACTGAGAATTTCACTGAAAAAAAAACCCCGAAATCTCTGAAAAATCCCACTTGAAAACTCAAAATTTCTTGAATAGAATCGAGTCTCATCCCAACTATCATTCCGACGTTTTGGTAGTCAGAACGACTAATTTCCCCAGTGCTCATCGACAACCATACAACTAACCCTTTCCACTATTCATCTACGCTTCCAGACTTCATCGGCGATGCCGAAGGCTATCCCTCAGTGGTCAAACAACTAATGTTTTTCCGTCATTTCAGATCCCCATCCGTCTAAAATTCTGAGTCCTTTATCAGCGCTACAAAATCCATCATCGGCGATCGAATCCTCTATCTGTCAGACAGCTAGTTCTCTAAGCTTCCGACACTTCGGTGGTCTGATATTCATCTTTCATCCGACACTCATCAGTGGTCCAATCAACTAAATTTTTCTGACGTTTTGGGTTGATCCTCCTCTGGATTTCAACATATCGGCAGACTGATCCTCTAATTTTCTCCGACGCGTTGGCAGTCTAATCCTCTAAAGTTTTCCGATGTTTTCTGTACTTAGAAAAAATTTTGGAAAATTTTCTTCTTCCTTCTGCCGCCGCATCGGCTGCTCAATCGACTAACCTTCACCGATGTTTTGGCGATCTTCGGAAGATCTCCGCCGAAACTACGGCTCTGCCTTCAACTAATTTCCACCGAAACCTTCTCTTCTCTTCCACCACTACATCAGCAACTTCATCCTCTAATTATCGATGATACAATCTTCTATTTTTCTCCGATACTTGCTGCCGCATCGGCTACTCAAACAACTAAATTTATCCGATGTTTCGACGGTCTTCAGGATATCCCTGCCGACACTTCAGCTCCGTCTTCACCTTTTCTCCACCGATAGCATCGAAATTACTTCCATCTAAATGTGAAGACGTTTCAACAGTCTTCAACTGAATCCTTCCGACGATCTCAACACTTAGAAAATTTTTGAATTTTCACCCACGTCGGCTCAATCATGTACTATCTACCGTCGCCATTGTGGCTCAAACCTGCTGACCCAGCCAATGTATCGATGCCTTCATCATCTTTCTTCTACCACCGTTGCGGTGCCTTCATGCTTTTCCATCCGCTTCGTCGGCTCAGACTTCCTCTATCTCTCGCCGTCGCTGGGAACTGCATCGGAGGGGCTTCCATCTAAGTTTTTGGATGATCTGACGATCTCAATACTTAGAAAAGTTTCCAAAGGATTTCCTCTTTGTCGGCTCATTTCACCCGATGGCATCGGCTCTCAACACCTCTTCATTTTTTCCATTGCGGCTCCCTTCCGGCAAGCCTCCCCTTTCTTCATCCACCACCGCTGCATCGAAAGACTTCTCGTGAAGCTTCCCGCTGTTGCAGCTCCATCTCTAGGTTATGTCTGTTGTGCATCGGGCAGACTTCCGCCTAGCTCATCCGATGATTTTCAGACTTAGAAAATTTTTGGAATTTTCTACTTAGTCTTCCATCGCATCGGCTCCCCAAAGAACTAAATTTCATCGATAAATCTACTAATCTCCGCCGAAACTGCGGGTACTCCATCCACTAAATCGCGTTGCCATTTCAGCGGTCTTCTGCGGATGGCTTCCGATGGAAGTTTTCCTCTCCACCGTTTTGTCTACTCTTCTTTCCACTATTCGTTGCCGATCCAATCAACTAACTTCTGATGATCACCGACAGTTAATCATCAGATATTCTTTTAACTAAGTGGAGTCAGCGTTTCGGTGGTCTTCGGCCGATCTCCGCAGAAACTGCGGCTTCCACATCCTCTAACTTTCGTCGATGGCCGATGAACACTTAGAGAAATTTTCTCAATTTCTTCCTCTGTCGAATGACATTCTGACTAGATGATCTGCTACATCGGAAGAGTTTCCTACTTAGTCTTCCGATGAGCCGACGGTTCAGGCACTTAGGCAATTTTTGTGGAAGTTTTTCGATATTTGCTGGGTAGAAAGTAACCTGCCTCTGCTAGTTTATCTTTCATGGCACATTCAGTCCCATGCTGCAACCTGCAAGGTCTGATACCACTCTGCAATGTCCTCGACCCTCGGACTAGTGAGGAGGATGCTAATAACACCAAACAAACAGGAAAACAGCCCCATGAACACGAACAGGGATAAATGATGATATTAAGAAGCTTAACATAATACATACTAAGATGCATATAACATACAAGGATACATAGTTACTCAACATTCAGTTGAAGTAAACATATACATTCCAGCATTCAACATGTTCATCATTTCTCATGAAACAATAGATATAATTGCAGAGATGGAATAGTCAGGAGTACTTATCTTTTAATGAAGAACTCTCCCCACAACCAGCTACATCGTTGCAATGTTCCACCCAACCATAGGCCAGCGTGCTCATCAATATCTCAACAACAATTCCACCCCCAAGCTGGGCATGATTCTTCAAGGAATAAGGGTCAATGTAGGCTTCCACATAGCCAAGGTACACAATCAGCCAAACCCACACACAGTGGGGTTTACCAGGTTGTCAAGGAGCTAGGGAAGGCTAAATTCTAAGCTAGTGGCATCAACACCAGTCTTCTCAAGCGTACCCAACCTCTAATCCCACTCTCAACAGTCCAAAGACCAACCACTACATACCGCAGCAAACAATCCATTCACAGCTCTATGAAGAAGGCAAAGACAACTGGGTGACAATCCCAAACAAAAGGCGAAACACAGTTCAGGTCCAACCACACTCCCAATTTGTTCTTGGCCCTAGCGTGGCCAAAAAAACTCAGTAACAATCCCCAAAATACGTCTCCTACCTTAGCAACCAAGAAGCAACCCAAAACCAGGGTGAATCGACAGCCCAAACTCACAATGAAAACTATGGCATCCTTACATAGGCTCAAAACAGGGGAGAAGTCTGATTCTCAATCTTGGGCAAAAGAAGGACATAAACACAGACCACAATCTAATGAGGAAATGATGAGAACCTTACACAGTCCACAGTTGGGGAAGAAGCAGAACTCCCAGCATAGACATGGGAGGACTCAACCAATGGATGTGGAACTCAACGACCGTCCAACATCTAAAATCCCACAGCACACAGCTCCTCAACGTAGACACTGAAGAAAGTTACACTGACAGAAATGGGGAAAGAACCGATTCTCCATAAATCTGTGCGTGAGGGGAAAGAACGCAGCCAACAAATATGGAAAACAACAATCCATCAACAACAAAGGAAACCCACAGCAATTCTTCACAGTCCGGTAGTGGTGGAGGCAAAAACGTCAACTCCATGCATGAGGTAGCTTAACCGGTCCCCTATGCGTGTCCCCTATGTGAGAGTGAACCCACCAAAATCCAAGAGAGAGGCGTAGTGATGGTTCCCTTACCCACATGAAGGTGGAAAGAGGACTGGTGGAGTGAGAGTGTAGCAAAGACTGACAGTCTTGCCACCCTCCACTTCCAGCAATCAATGCCTCAACAACTCAGCAGATCATTAAAAAGGTGGTTGGATTAGACAAGGGAAGGTGGGAAAATCAAATAGGGTGGTGACACATGGATTTTCCCCCATGACTCAAGGTTCATCATTCCCCCCCCTTATCCTTTGGAATCATGCCCTTTTCATTTTAACGTTGCACCGTCGTAGCTGTCTATAGGTTTATTTTAATTGATGTGCATATTTACATGATGCTAAACTATAATGTGCCGGATAGCATGATATACCATTGGTAACTATCCCTATTGCCAAAACATATACAACCAAATCGATGGTGGGGCTTTTTCCTTTAGCTCCTCACCACGATTAATTGCATTATATACATCATGCAAATGGGGTCAAAACCGGGGTGTTTCATTAATAAAAGATAAGTAATTTATATTTTAATTGTTATATGATGTTATAAATCAAATCTAAATATTTTTAAATATGCTTCATGACTGTCATATAGAGATCTGTATTCCTAGATTTTGAAATTGTGTTGATCATATACATTATTGTTTGTCTTTTATTAGTATATTATCAATCTCATGAGTCCATATTATGTGATATGACATAGGATTGATATAAGATTTATCTAGGACTTATATGTACTTATATAGGACTGATCTAAATATGAAAATTTCCTTCATAATACATGGGATAGAGGTTGCATGCTTGTTTCATGAGCTGTGAACATAGGATTGCATGATTGGTCATAATATATAAGATAGAGGGATTCATGTTTAATTCATAAGATATGAATGGGGATATGTGAAAACATTGATTTAGTTTTTGTACATAATTGTATGAACCATTTCTAGTATATTGAAAGTATTCATGTGAATAAAATTCATGAAGTATGAATTGGTTCTAACCATTATAATATTTTATCTTGCAGGAAAAATTCATATTCCTTGATCTATAAGAAAAGAATGACATGAATACAGATTCATTTCGATGGTTGATCCAAAAATAGAACATATCAAGAGGTTCCTATGATTCTTAGGAAGAAGTCATAGTAGAAGCCCTATACTATTCTGAAAGATGTAAAGAATTCTGAAGGTAATTTATTTATCCTAGTTATATTCCTATATGTGTTAGATATAGAGGATTATTAGTTTCTGTGATGGAGGACTCAAGTTTATGATTCTCACATCCTAGCTATTGAGAGGGAGAAGCTATATTGGCTAGCTCATGAAAACAAACCAATGGAATGGGTTAAATTAACCTCCTTCTATGTAGAAACCATGTATTTTACTCATATTCAAAAGGAATCTATACATAAGAATCTTGGATGATTCTTAAGTTTAGAGATGTAATGGTCATTGGATAAGATTTTAATTCTGTTTAGGAAAAATGTTCAGTAGAGTTCTTGAAATGATTCAAGAACAATGGATTGTAAATCCACGACCACATACATAAAGATAAAATCTGATTCTTGTTCATATTTGTAGGATCTCGTAGATGTTAGAAATATTTATACAGGTCTTAGGATTAGTTATGAGCTTTACAATTAGTACATATACATGTACCATAAAGAAAGTATTGTGTTACCTACTTGATACAAATGTATGTTGATTCAGACATGTATCAATTAGTGAAAGAAAGTTTCAGGTATATATGGATTCTGACTAGTACAACAATCAAGAAAGATCACATCAAAGATGTTTCTCCAGATAGAGCATATTGTAAATAAGTAAAACTTTACAAAGTTACTAGTCAATTATATACAATACATGGTACATAAAGGAGTTGTGTAACTCCTTTACATATCCATGAATGAGAAATAATTGCAGCATATTTACTAAGACTCTGTCTGGAACAATCTTGGTATAATATAAAAATACTCAAGCTAGTTGAAGAGTGAGTATTGATGTATCTTCACTCAAAGCTGTTGAAATATTGTAACTTCGAAGAATATTCTATATGTATCTTTTTGTGGTCCCCGATGTTCCTACTGGGAGAACCCCTTGTATTACATTGTACCCCGATGCTCCTAATCGGAAGAACTAATAAGAGTCATGAGGTAGTCCCCTCTAATTGTAAAGGTGGGTCATTAGCACCCTAGTGTGGTTACTTGAGCCTACATGTGTAATTCGAGCCTACATGATTTAACTAGAGCCTACATGTCAAATCAGTTAACTTAAGTGAAAGGATGAATATAAATAGAGGTGTAGTGCTCCTCATTTGAGACACACACACTCTCACTTGTGTAGCGCATTAGTGGAGAAGAGAAGTAGCTGGAGAAGGAGGAGGATCATGATTTGATCTCCTTGCTGGTTTTATCTTTTATCTTTTTGGGGCATCTATATTGAGGAATATTTTGCTAGGTTTTTCCCTTTAGGGTTTTCCCAGGATAAATCTTTGTGTTCTTTTTTTATGGCTATGCTTGTCTATCTTTCAGTGATCCTGTTTATATGCTTTTGTCATGAAAATGAAATGAAATACTGATGTCTTAGCTATGCATATGAAAATTTAACATGGTATTAGAGCCACCCTGAAAATAAGACATTATGCAGCTACAAAATCTATGGATTCTTACTTTTTGGTTCTCTCTCCACAATTGATCAGCAAAAGAAGGCTAGGCTAACTCTCCATTGAAGGGCACATCTTTCTGTCGAAGCGGAATTCGATTCCAATCATTTTCAGTTTTCGGTGCGGGAAATTAGGGATTCTTGCAGAAGAAGAATTTTTTGAGTGAGCCTAGTGTAGGATTTCTCTCCTCATAAAAATAGAGGTCTAGAGACCTGGATCAAGTTTTTTAGTTGGGTGAAACTCTGGGAAAGTCAAACCCTAGTTTGACCCCGAGCTAGAGAAACCCTAAATACTAAAACTGCTAAGTTTTGGTACATTCGCTATATAATAAGATTGGTAAAGGTTTAGGAGCTGAAAATTGAAGATGAAAAAAATAAAATCCATATTTACACTGTGTCCAAAATTTAGCCTTAGATTCACTGTATTATGGGAGATATGATCCCTCCACGTTAGGGTTCTAGCCTCTTCTAGAATTCATCCCTAAACAAAAAAACCTGGGGAAAATTGCTATATATTGGGATACAGTGGTCCAAATTGAATTCCTGAAGACTTTCTAGAACTATCACGGACTTTACTTTCTATGGTCCGAATTTCAGAACCAGAAGATGAAATAGTGACACGTGGCAGTCCGTACAACTTCGTTGTTCTGAACAGTACTGTAACAGGTCACCGTGGGAAAAAAATCATAAATCCCAATTGGTGAAACAAATTCTGATGAAACCTATGGTGTTGGATCAAAGACATGCGAGGTTACCTCAATGCCAAATTTTATACACATAGGAGTAATAATTTCGGATATATCATAGAAACAGTGACAAGCATTTCTGCAGAAGAAATTGGAAAACTAGGGCTTCCTGTTTCGGGAGCTTCCCTCCATTGTTTTCAGAAAAGGAGTACATTAGGCAGCTCCATTTGAAGAGATCTATCTTTATATGCAATCAGATCTTAAATATTCCAAGTTTTGAAAATTAGGGTTTCTCTGACAAACCCTATATCAGCTAGCTCTAGAAGCAGGATGGACACCTCAAATCGGTAAGATCTAATATTTTGCTATTTGCATTTGAGGTTCTCATTTCAAATTGATCTATCACACCAGCTTGATGATAAGCTTGGTAAAGTTGAAAAATTCCAAGCATTGAAGTATTTGATCTCTCTGAAGAAAATGAATTGGACACCTACATGAGTAGAGAGGTTCCAGTTCCATACGGAGATGAGGCTCAAAGCCTTACACAAGAAGAACTTGATCAAGGCCAAGAAGATCATTGTTGATTCAATCACGGATCAAATTGTACTACAAGTGTCTTCCCTAAAGACATCAAATATTTTTGATTCCTTGATTAAGCTATTTTAAGATAAGAACTTAAATCAGAAGATGGCTTTGAGAAAACAGTTGAAGAATGTGAAGATCCAGAATGCAGAACAACTTGAAGCAGTAGAAGAAGAAGTGGAGAATGTAGAAGTGGCGATACCCACCTTGAATGGCCTCCCAGGATCATGGGATTCATTCATGCAAAGAATGTATGCCAGAAGGAAGTAATTTCTTTCATACCGACTCATAAGAAGAGAAGAAGAACATGGGAGCAATTGAAGATCAAGCTCTCACCATTCAAAGAAGATCCCTCAAGCGATGAGGAATATGAAGAACTCAATTCTTGAAGAAACTCTTATTCATCTTATCATTTGGATAAGAAATGATGATTTCATGAATGAATATGATGATAAAGCAGAATGATCAAGATGGAGTCTACCCACGAAATAACTAAAAGACAAGTATTCAATTGTCATTTCATGATATTGTTTTGTTATACATTTGATTATATTTAGTTTATGTGTTATGCATGATAGATTGTTTGTATTAATGACTGTATACTACTAATATGCATGTGATGGGTAAGTAGCTCATGGTTCTATACAACTCTCCATTACTACTTATCAAAACCTCTTTGCTGACATATTGGATTAGTGCACAATCTCAATGATGTCATGGTAGAGATGGAAGGCATCTAGAAAGTTTATGTGAGATATGGATGAATGTTGTATTGACTAAGAAGTTGCATGATGCATAAGAATTTGTCTTTATGCATATGTTTTATGAAATAGTTTTAACCATGCAACTGATGCATTTCAATTGTAGGAAAGGTCCTGTACAACCTCCTACAAGAAAATAAGGATGAGACTTGTTCTAAAGAACAAGTGATGACAATTAAAGATTCACTCCAATAAACATGAATCTGAAGCTCCCAGGGTCAGAAACACCATGACAGAAGAAAGAGCTTCAGAGAGCAGTAGATCCACCTTGAAGGATGAAGACCACCATGGGTACAAGAGCTAATTAAAGATGAAGAAAAGAATGCTATGAAAGAAGCTATGATAAAAAAAAATAACAGTGGATCATGGGGAATGATGTATACGATATGATTTCAAGACATAAAGGGAAGTACGTAGTATCTTCCATATGGATCTACAAGAACAAGTGTACAAAGCAAGGTTCATGATTTTACTCTGAAAGAATAGACTATGACATGAAATACTCTATTGACCAGTATATATCAAGCATAGAACCACCTGTACAGAATGAAGAGGAAAGATGATACTCCAGGGGGAGTGACTATAGAAAGTTATATCTGAGTTCGACATGGTACGACATGATGGATAGCTTTGTGATGGATCGATATTTTACCAAGAGTAAAGTGTGTTCCAACCTTCAAGGTTGAATGCAGAAGACTAGGATATGTTGATGACCTGAGAAGACAAACTCATAGAAGATGTTATGATACTAGAATGATGTTTGGGATATAGTACTCAAACAAAAAAGCAAGAATGTGGTATCTTCCAAATGGATTTGCAAGATAAGATATGTTGCTGATAGAAGTAAGGTAAGACTTGTGTCTAGAGGTTTCTATCAGAAAGAGGGAATTAATTCTGAAGAGACACTTACTCCAGGAAGCAAGGTACACTTCCTTCAAAACTATCATGGTAGTTTCTTTCATGATGAAGTAAAGACAAGCCTTCTTTAATGGTATGATTGAGGAAGAGTTTTACATCGAATAGTCACGAGGATTTGAAGTTGAAGACAGATGGAATCAAGTATGCAAGTTGAAGAAGGCCCTCTATGGCCCGAAGCAAGCTCCCAGAGCTTGGTATGGAAGAATAGATAGTTTCCTGATGAGCATGGGCTTTTTCAAGAGTAAATTCGATCCTAACCTTTCCTACAAGGTTGTAGAAGATGAACCTATCATTATGTTACTATATGTGGATGACTTATTCTTGACAGGGAAAGAGAAACAGATCATGGTAAGCAAGAAGAAACTAGTAGAATAATTTGAGATGAAAGACCTTGGGTTAATGCATTATTTCCTAGGTCTGGAAGTATGGCAAAGTTCAGAAGGAATCTTTCTCAACCAGGGAAAGTATGTGGTAAAGATATTGAAGAGATTCAATATGTTGGAATACAAATTCATGGTCACACCCATGGACTCCAACCTGAAGCTGTTAGCTGATGACTCATTAGAGTTAGTGGATGTGACTCACTACAAACAGATCATTGGGTCATTGATGTACTTAACAAATACTAGACCGGACATTTCTTTTGATGTGAACACCTTAAGTCAATATCTTTTTCAACCAAGATGGGTTCACCTAGTAGCTGCAAAACATGTGATGAGATATCTGAAAGGGACTATAGACTTTGGTCTATACTATAATGGTAGCCATGAGTATAGATTGTATGGCTACACAGATGTAGATTAGGCTGGAAGTATCTTAGACAAGAAAATCACATCAGGTAGATGCTTTTGTTTGAGGTCTGCTATGAGTTCATGGTTTAGCAGGAAACAGTCCAGTGTTTCTCTTAGCACGGTTGAAGCAGAATACATAGCAGATTGCTCTACTAAGTTGTGAATCCATATGGATTCAGAAGCTGATATCAAGTCTCTTTGACCTAAAGATGGATACTACAATGATTCTATGTGATAACCATAGTTGTGATGACAAAGAACCCTGTGTTCCGACGTAACACGTAGAAATCCGGTATTTCTACATATAAGATAAGATGCAGATGACGATAATGTAGACGCAGATGATGGTGATTCAGTATTTCTATACTGAATATATAGATGATGATGATTTCAGTATTCCCATACTGAAGATATAGATGATGATGATTTCAGCATTCCCGTACTGAATATATAGATGATATTTCAGTATTTACATACTATAGATACAGATGATAGTGATTCCATATTTCTATACTGAATATAGAGATGATGATGCTTTCAATATTTCTATACTGAAGGTATAGATGATGATGCTTTCAGTATTCACATACTAGAGATACAGATGGTGATAGTTCAGTATTCACATACTAAAGATGTAGATGATGATGGTTTGGATGATGATGTACTGACGAAGCCTCTGCCTTGAGTAGAGTTCAAACACTTTTGAGACAAGCTTGGTGTTGTTCGGAAAGACCTTCCTCGAAAGGGGGAGTAGTGATGTTGCAATGGGATTGTATCATCCCTGGGCATTTCCCCTAAAGTGATCCGGAGACCTAGGTCCTTGAGAATGAAGAGAGATTGTATCATCCTGAGACATCTGTCCACAATAGATTCGGTGACCTCGGTCCTCGAAAAAGTGGTGGGATTGTATCATCCCTGGGTACTTTCCCTCAAGTGATCCGGAGACCTTGGTCTTCGAGAATGAAGAGGGATTGTATCATCCTGGAACATCTGTCCATAATAGATCCGGTGACCTTGGTCCTCGAGAACGTGGTGGGATTGTATCATCCCTGGGCACTTTCCCTAAAGTGATCCAGAGACCTCAGTCTTCGAGAATGAAGAGGGATTGTATCATCCTGGGACATCTGTCCATAATAGATCCGGTGACCTCGGTCCTCGAGAATGTGGTAGGATTGCATCATCCTTGGGAATCGTCCTAAAGTGATAGGGACTGATTCTCCCGTAATCAATCTGGTGGCTTGGGTCATCGAGAATGTGGTAGGATTGCATCATCCTTGGACATAGTCCTAAATTGACAGAGACTGATTCTCCCGTAATCAATCTGGTGGCTTCGGTCCTCGAGAATGTGATAGGATTGCATCATCCTTGGACATAGTCCTAAATTGATAGGGACTCATTCTCTCATAATTAATCCGGTGGCTTCGGTCCTCAAGAATGTGGTAGGATTGCATCATCATTGGACATAGTCCTAAAGTGATAGGGACTAATTCTCCCGTAATCAATCCGGTGGCTTCGGTCCTCGACAATGTGATAGGATTTCATCGTCCTTGGACTTAGTCCTAAAGTGATAGGGACTGATTCTCCTATAATCAATCTGGTAACTTCAGTTGTCGAGAATGTGGTGGGATTGTATCATCCCTGGACTTTAAGTCCAAAAGTGATACAAAGACTTTTTTGTCTTTGAGTTGCGGATTGCAGGTTGTTGCTGATGATTATGATGACGTACTGATCGAAAGATCAGAGTATGATGACGTACTGATCGAAAGATCAGAGTATGATGACGTACTGATCGAAAGATCAGAGTATGATGACGTACTGATCAAAATATCAGAGTATGATGATGATGACGTACTGATCGAAAGATCAGAGTATGATGACGTACTGATCGAAAGATCAAAGTATGATGATGATGACATACTAATCAAAAGATCAGAGTATGATGATGATGACGTACTGATCTAAAGATCATAGTATGATGATGACGCACTATGATTATGATGTTTTTGATTGAAAGATCAGAGTATGATGATGATGTTTCTGATCAAAAGATCAGAGTATGTTGATGATGTTCCTGATCAAAAGATCAGAGTATGATGATGATGTTTCTGATTGAAATATCAGAATGTGATGATGATTATGATCAACAGATTAGAATATGATGATGAAGATGTTGTTGCTGATCGAAAATTCAAAGTACTGAAGATGTTGCTGATCGAAAGGTCAAAATGCTGAAGATGTTGTTGTTGATCGAATATTCAAAGTGCTGAAGATGTTGCTGATGGAAAGGTCCAAGTGCTAAATATGTCGTTGCTAATTGAAAGATCAAAATGCTGAAGATGTTGCTGATCAAAGACTGCATATGTTGTTGATGATGAAGACTGAATATTGAAGATGAAGACTACATGATGTTGAAAAGCTTCCAATGATTTATAGATGTCTTACCCTGCTGATGTTGATGATGTCCCCTATCTCTACTCTTGTTGTTGTTGATGTTGTTGTAGAATACCCTTCTCATTAAGGGGGAGTGTTGAAATATTGTAACTTCGAAGAATATTCTATATGTATCTTTTTGTGGTCCCCGATGGTCCTACTGGGAGAACCACTTGTATTACATTGTACCCTGATGCTCCTAATCCGAAGAACTAATAAGAGTCATGAGGTAGTCCCCTCTAATTGTAAAGGTGGGTCATTAGCACCCCAGTGTGGTTACTTGAGCCTAGATGTGTAACTCGAGCCTACATGTCAAATGAGTTAACCTAAGTGAACGTATGAATATAAATAGAGGTGTAGTGCTCCTCATTTGAGACACACACTCTCTCACTTGTGTAGCACATTAGTGGAGAAGAGAAGTAGCTAGAGAAGGAGGAGGATTAGGCTTTGATCTCCTTGCTAGTTTTATCTTTTATCTTTTTGGGGCATCTATATTGAGGAAGCTTTTGCTAGGTTTTTCCCTTTAGGGTTTTCCCAGGATAAATCTTTGTGTTCTTTTTTTATGGTTGTGCTTGTCTATCTTTCAGTGATCCTGTTTATATGCTTTTTCATGAAAATGAAATGAAATACTGATGTCTTAGCTAAGCATATGAAAATTTAACAAAAGCAATAGTTAAAAGTCCCCAAACTAGGTAGTTATGGTACACAAATCAATAAGCCAGGAGTTGTGATACCTTGTGGAGGGAATCCACATGGGAATAGACATGGTCAAAGTATTGGAGACTATTGGATACTCTAGAAGAGTTATAGTCTGAACTATCATAGAACATTTAATCCTCTGGGGGAGGTTAGATAGTCATACAATTGGCTATGTGGGGTATTGTGATATGTAAACATAATGAAAGTGATTAGGACTTGAAGAACATGACAGAGAATGGAAAGCTCACTAAGAACTTCTTCATATGGTATAAGATTCTTGGAGTCAATAAATGTTGAAGATTGAAATAAAAGATAATACTTTTTTTTTGCATGATAGTACACAATTTAATGTGTTTCATATCATGGATATGAAGTCCATATTTTCTAGTTTAGAGAAACTATATTCCAATCAGATCTAGATGATGCTACTTTGAATAAGTAGTTGGTTGGTCTCTTAATGTACTTAGCATACCTATTGTATTTTTATGCTTGTGGATAAGCATATGATTGAGTACCTTTGTGGTACATTATAATAGATTCTTTATTGTATTTTAATACATAGTTCACCTATTATATAACTTTGGATTACCTATGTGTATTGAGGTTAGTAATACATAATCCACGAGTATTGCGTCTAGTACTACAAAACCAAGGTGTATTTCAGCTAGTACTAAGCAAAGTGTATTGCAAATAGTACTACCTGCTGAGAAGTCATGTAACTCATAAATGTACCTACTAGGATAAAAGACTTGAGCCTACATTTATTAGGTGTTAATAGTCAATATTTCTGAAAAACCCTATGTGTTGTGACATAACACATTGAGATGAAGTTTTACTTCATTGGAAGTCATGGTCATGTAAAAATGAAATTTCAAAACATAGATATTGATGAGCAAATTGCAAATTTGTGGACAAGACACTATCAATGACGAAGTTGAGATAATTTCGATATAAGCTTGGTATGGAAAGAAATTATTGGTAAAGTAGACAATGCATCCCTCAATGAGAGGGAGTTGTTATAACTAATTTTACCACATTTGGTAGATCACAGCTTTATGGCCTTCCATGTCCCTCTGCAGACTCCTTGGACACCCTTTTCTCATATTATACTTTGATGTCCCAAGAAAGTCCCCCAAAAACACCTGTTTATGTGTATACACGACTTTTAAAGCAATATCGATGTGTACACACAGATTTTGAGCAAAAGCCTGCGTACATCGGGAATATGCATGAAGATAAAAAAATTGGAGTTTTCCTCATAGAGTCCCGAATAAATTGACTCTTGGCCTTCCATATTCCCTAAGAATGCTCAGACTCGACCCTCCATTTCCTATTTGGAGTGCTATATATTGAGCCTCTTGGATACATTGAAGGAGGAGAAATTGAAGAGTAAGGAAACTATAGTTCATTGTTGCCTCACTTGTTTATGCTTGGGTCTGCATGCCTTTGTCCCTTTAGAGCACATAGTGTCGCTCTTCCCAATCTTTCCTCTTCTTTGTAATATTTCCATTGTGATGGAGGATTGAAATGGTGGAGGCCCAGGTGGAGGAATTGGCTTATCTAGTTCAAAGAAGTGCCGACAGAGTTTGTCACTATTGTATCTCTATTTTATTAATAGAAATATCCATTTCCTGTCTAATACATGTGCATAAATATGAATATTGTATCCATGTATGTATTTATTTGCTTATAGATTATGGTTTATATATTATAGAGTAGGATTAACACTTTGATATATAACATGTTGATCTTGTTTGTTGTTGTTGAGGGCAAATTCTGAATGCAAACGTGTTGGAAAAGCTCAATGGGGATCTACATCAACCATCCAGAATAAAATACGCTTCATACCCCTTAGTGTTAGATGTATTTATTTCTCTTGCATATTTAAATGGATTAATTTCTAGCGTCATTTAGTCTTTTTTGGTACACCGTAGGACATAGGAAGTTTCTCTTCATAGTAGAATTGGTGACTCTGCTGGGGAGGTTCCTTGTTTTTTCTTTGGGGATTTGGTGCACAATGTGCTTGAATTGCTCTTTGTTCTTTGAGTTTCTGTGTCAGGTTCAGAAGTAGGTTTTCCCTTTAGTGTCTGGTTGAAGTGATTTTTATCTTGGCTTATCATTTTCCCCTTCTTTCTTCCTTTACGTGATTTTTTGCTTCACAGTTGCGTATACACATGGGTTTCTCTTGAATAGCCGCGTATATACGCATGTTTTCTACGAACAGTCATGTATGCCTCTATATTTTGAGTTTGATTTGGATGATTGAGAGTTGTTGGGTGAATTTTGAGTGATGCTAAGTCTTCTTGGATACTGTTGGTGTCTGTATACTACCTCTGTTTCTGACAAGAGACCCTTTTTATTTTCTTTCTAATTAGATGTTGTTCTTGTCGTTTGTTTTTTTTATTTTTGGGATTAATTCATTACATTTATTTTATCTTAGTGTGTTGCTTGGATGCTATCTATGATTTGTTGTAGGTTCTGAGAGTTGTAGATTTTTTTGTTGCTTTTACATCTCAATTATTTTGAAAATACAAAAATATTTTATTTTTGTCATACTTATGGATTTTTGCACTCTACACTTACATGGGACTTGCATTAGGTTTTCTTACTGAATTTATAGTTAGAATTTCATATAGGAATGGTTGCATTATTATTTGAAGGAAAAAACATGCATCTCATGTAGTCGCATACCCCGTTTTCTCATTTAGACAAAATTGCACTTGGCATGGTTTGTTAGGTGTGCACATTTACTTTCACTGCTGAGTCATAACATCATTGGTTGCACGATCACTTACCTTTGAGTAATCAAAACCACTAAAATCAACGCTTAATTTAAAATGAATTACACATTTTTATTTGATAGGGTACATCAACAAGATTAGGCTTTAGGGTCTTGGAATAATTCATTGTGAGTAAAATATCCAAGACTACTAAATGAAACAGGTAGGTGTCTATCCAGGTGACAGAGTGAAATCCTTGGTATAATTAGTGTTCTCAGTAGGCTCCTCTTACACAGGAGTTAAGCACGAGGCAGCGTACATGATTTCTAGTTAGGATAGCCCCTGGCCATTTTATGTGAGTTCCAGAGATATTTCGAGGATCTTATTCGTATCTAGGGGATTTTGAGGTACCGGTTGGTGCTTTCAAGCTTTGGGATGTGCTACCCTGTCCATATGGTATATCCTGCCTATGACTATCTTCTTGAGCATTAGTTATATTGAGGTGACATTATCTACCTTACCTAGGTATTGCAAGGGATACTTGCAGAGGTTATTCTGTGAGTGTCCTGGCCATGAAGGGGTCAGACAACATAGTCTCTTTATGCGTTGAATCTGAGGTCCACTATAATTGGTTACACACCTTCGATTGTAGTGTATGTGAGTCTCAAGCCCTCCTAGGCGAGACATACTTACTGCATTCGGGAGATCACATATCCACCCCTTGGTTTGCTTGTATTTTGGTTATAGAATTTCTTATGAGTGTACTCTTTGTACACTAGATTTATTTAGGGTTCATAATTAGTTTGAATATATTTATTTTTTGTTGAGTCATCATGGATCCAGGAGTGGGATGCCGTCGTTCTTAATGTTTAACAGGTATTTCTCCTTCTACGTCTCCACCTCCTTAATGGAAGAGAACCAGATGGTTCGTACATACTAATACTCACTTTTATTCACACACCGATCTCACAATGAGTCATATATCTGAGATCCTGGAGCATGCCCCTTCTCCAACCCCTGGGGAGAACAACTTACCAAATATTTTATATGGGACTCTAGAAGAAACCGATCACTTTGAGGTTGGGATGTCACATAATGTACTGTCATAGTTTCGAGTCTATATAAACATAGAACACCAATATTTTTCACATATTCAGAGCAGCGAGACTCATTCGATACCCTCTCGCACTAGCCCATTTAAGTATGACATGCCAGACCTTCCTGAGATCGGTACGTCATCAAATGTTGAATGTGGTGTTGACCGTGGTTCTATGCATGGGGGCACTTCCATTCCTTTCCAAGAGGATAGGTTTGGTAGTATTCATATTGCACCTACCACCCCTGCACTGGGAGGATTTTCACACATGCAACCTAGGCCTAGTACTAGTGTTCCCATTCATGGAAGTGACCATAGACATGTGAACATTAGGAACACAAGTTATATCCCATCCCATATTCTATCATCTTTGGCACCCGTTCCTTCAAATGTGTTTCTAATGATGCATCCTCCCCCTAATGCACATGGTCCTTTGGGTCGAAGTACTACTGCTAGCCATGTTGTTCCCGCTTCTATTCACAACATAGTGTCACAAGGCCATGTTCCTCCTTATGTGTCAATAGGGTATGTACCACCTTATATACCACCTTCTGGGTCCATGAATCAATCTACTTACTAGTCCTACAACTATGGTTTTGTACCACCCCAGTCTCAAGGAATTTTGAATTATAATATTCCCATGCACCCTTTTATGGGTCAAATGAGAGGAGGCTATTATCCCACTGGACAAGGACATGGTTTTTACAACAACTAGACATACATGAACCAACCTTATCAGGGTGCATGGAACCAAATGGCACAACCTAGGCTCCCTTTCCTAGTGATGTTAAATTTTCCTGACATATCGAGATTGAAAAATGATCCAATATCTCATGATCCGACATGGTCGGTTGTTCCCGCCAAGCTTCCTTAAGACATTCCAAAATTTTAAGGTAAGACTTGTGAGGAATTTGGTGATCATGTTACGTATTTCCACCTATGGTTCTCTTCGAATTCATTAAATCATGTTTTCGTTTTCTTACAACTATTTAAATGGACCCTCATGGGTCTTTTGGAGAAGTGGTATATAGAGTTTCTTGGGGGAACATATCGGACACTCAATGAATTATCCATGACCTTTCTCAATCACTTTCAGCTACCTATGCGTTATGATGCCAGTACTAAGCCTTGTCAACATTTCAGAAAGATAAATACACCCATACCTCTGATCATTTTCAAGAGTGGCATAGCAAAAAGGGGTTGATTAAGGCTCACATTCCATTGGATTTTCTTTTCGAGTGGCTCCTCAAATCGCTATTGCCATATATAGTGAAATATGTTTCCACATCCGGAGTGATGAACGAGGAAAAAGATATATTTCGAGCTCAACAATTAGACTTGAGTTACACTGAGTCTGGGCTCTTATATGATATTATTCTGAATGCACCACAATCCAATTTCAATCCTAATTTCAAACCTAGGCCACATGCCGATGGAATTGTTGGCTCTGCAAGTGCTAAACTTGCAAAATCGGTTTCAAATCAAATGAATTTTTTTTCTATTAACCAGCATGCATTAGTACAATCTACGACTTCATCTCATCCCACTCAAAAGGTGGATGTACATTCTATCCAGTCATCGAACCAGAAGGGAAACTGACATCCCAAAAGGCATAAGAAGAAAGGAAGAGGTAATCATAAGGGTGGGAATACGAATGAAAATGCTAATTATGACAAGAACAATAGTAATGATAGGGGGGACAAGAATTCTGAATGTAAGGTCAAGTTCCCTTGCAAGCTTTGTGTGGAAGATCACCTCACTCACTTGTGCCCTTGTATGGAATATGCCTTAAAATTCATCACACAAAGCCCAACTCTGTTGAAGGATCCTTTACCACAAAATAAAAATATGAATTCAAGGACCATGGAATCTAGAAGTGCTTTTGGTGGGACTCAAAACCCTTCAAACACCGTAAATAGCCATGGTTACATCAACATGATTCCCACCGAGAATTTTTCTACGCGAGCTAAACATTATGGTTCATCACAACCTAACGTTGGGAAAGAACCTGCTCCATCGGAGACCCCTTTGCATATTGATAAACCTAGTGACAAGCTTGAATCTCCACCTCACGTTCCTAACGGAGTATTAAAGCATTCGAGACACAATCCTAATTCCCGAGCTACCTAGAACTATTCCATTGCTGAGGATTTGGGCCAGACTCCTTATGCGATGTCCTCTTTAGAAGTTCTTCAGACTTCCCCTTCTCAGAGGAAAGCCTTGTTGTCTTCTCTTGGTGTGGTTGATTCAAGCCATTCCTTAGTGATTAAATTCGAAAATCATGAATTCCATCCTTGATTTCCTTACTATGTGTCTCTTTTAATGCACTTAGAGTGTATGAAAAACACCATTAAGTGCATGGTGATTGATGAAGGAGCTGCGGCTTCCATGATGTCTTTATATTATTGGAAGGGATAAGGTTCTCCTATGTTGTCAAAATATGGAACCATGTTGACTACTTTTGATGGGATATTTTTTCGACCGCATGGTATACTTCCTTCTCTTGATGTCCAATTTGGAGGGAAGACCGTGAATATCGAGGTTTAGGTGGATGGTGTGCCCGTCGACTATAATATTTTACTGGGCCGTAGCTGGATTTATAATATGAAAGTGGTCGCGTCATCCCTCTCCCATGTGATTTTTTTTCCTTTCGAAGGGAGGATTGTTATAGTCGATCCAAAATATTTTGATGATTCTGGTACGAAAGTATCGTCAGGATCTACTATCCCGGTCATTGATCATTCTTAGTCAAAAACTAAGAATGTTTGGGTGGGAATGTATCTATCGTTGATGGGAACTTTCAATTGTCCTGCACCAATTCTTACCATAGGTTCTAGTCTTGGTAGAGATTCATCATCCTTAAGTTCAGATCCATTTCGCATCTTGCATTTGGAAGATCCTTGGACTCTTCCTTCTCTGAGCACTTTGGATGAGGACTATAGACCTGCTGGGAAGGACATGTCGTTATCTACAACATTGATGGATTATCAAGCTAATATTGGTTCTGTTGTAGATCCTAGTCCTTCCTCTTCATGGACAGAGGAATAGGACCCTTATGTTATGTTTGCTTCTGAAGTTGTGTCATCTCACTCACATGACTACTTTGTCGACATTTCTCCAATAGATGAAGCTATTCTCGAAGCTATTTCTTAAATAGAACAACCTTGGGGAGAGTTACATCATAGATATTAATTTCTTCCTGATCTTGAACGTATGGAGTGTCAGGACTATAGGGTGATCCTTAGTAAGAAATTTGGTAGGCTCATGGTCCCATTAGGCACTCCTAGTAAGTTTTCCAAAGGAAACATGGCCAATTTGTCACCAGCCATACCTATAAACATTTCTCAAAATCCTGGCAAGATTGAGAATGTGTACATTGGGGCGGATTGTTCCCTCAATGAGATTGAAGCATACACCAAGCTCTTTAAAGAATTTCAAGATGTTTTTTCTTAGTGATATGAGGAAATGTCTGGAATTGACCCTCACATTGTTGAACATGAGATTAAAACCTATCCCGATATTAAACCTGTTTGACAATGTTTGCATGCGATGAATCCTAAGAAAGAACTCACTATTAAGAAATAAATAGAGAAGTTTCTTAAGTCTGGCTTCCTTGACTGAGTGGGTCCAATCCTGTTTCGGTTGACAAGAAACAAGGAACTATCTATGTATGCATTGATTTCAGAGACCTAAGCCAAGCTTGTCATAAGGATGTCTTCCCCACACCATTTATTAATTACATTTTGGATGAGTGTGCAAGAAGTGAGGTGTTCTCGTTTATAGATGTCTTTTTAGGATAAAATCAGATTCAAATTAAACCCGAGGATCAACATAAAACAAATTTCATTTTTCCTTGGGGTATGTTTACATATTGAAAAATTCCTGTCATCCTTTAAAATGCTGAAGCTACTTTTCAATGGGATATGACCTTTGATTTTCACGACCTTAAGCAATTTATCGAAGTATATCTTGATGATTTAGGTGCTCACTCTCATTTGAGGGTGGATCATCCTGCCCATCTACACTTGGTTTTTGAAGCATTCTGTCGATATCAAATCCAGTTAAATCCTCATAAGTGCATCTTTTGCATGAGACTGGGTTGCTTACTAGGGTGCATCATTCCTAAGGGAATTAGGGTCGACCCTTTAAAGGTTGAGGCAATACTTCGATTGTCTCCCCCGCATATAATTAGACATATTCATAGCTTGCAAGGGATGGTGAACTTCTTGCAATGATTCGTTGTCAATTTTTCCAATTTGATGAAGGGTTTCACGAGTTTATTGAATAAAGGCATGCCATTTATTTGGGATGAGAAAGCCCATGAGTATTTCAATTCTTTAAAGAAATCCTTGGCATAGACTCCTGTGCTTAGTCCACCCGACTATATCCGTGATTTTTTGATATATGTGGTCGCATCTCAAGCGACGATTGGTATGTTCTTGGTTCAAGAGGACGAGGAGCTCCAAGAGAATTTCATATATTATATTATACAAAACATCATTGATGTAGAGCTTTGTTATACTCACGTTGAGAAGCTATACATAGATACCATCCATGCAGTCCAATGTTTGAGGCATTACATACTTTTTTTCCAAACTTTGGTTGTGGATCACATTAATCCATTTCAATTCATCCTCACCAGATGGATGATAGGGGGGAAATACAATAAATGTATTGTGATTTTGCAATAATTTGATCTCGAATTTGTTTTAGAAATGTCGAAGAAGTCGTTAATTTTTGCGGAGCTCATATCAGACTTTCCTAGTTTCGATGAAGTGGAGATTCATGAGGACTCTTTCATTGATGAGTATACTTTTTTGATTTTGACTATGGATCCATGGTATGGGGATATTATCATCTATTTGCAAACTTTGAAGGTTCCTTCTCACCTCTCACAAGATGAGCATCGTCAGTTATGTCATGTAGCTAAAGAATTACCTTATTATCGATGACACTTTGTATCGTCGTGAAGTTGATTCTATTTTACATAGATGTTTAACCCATGAAGAGGCTGAGTATGTGATGAATGATTTCCATAGAGGGGCGTGTTGTGGTCATTTATCTGGGATTTATAGAGCTCAAAATATTTTAAGAGTGGGTTATTTTTGGTTGTTTATATTTAAGGATTGTGTTAATGTTGTCAAGTGGTGCCACCCTTTCTAGGTGTTTGCATGGAACATGCACTCACATCTTGCCCTGTTACATCCAATTATCACCATTGGTCCCTTCACCATGTGGGGGTTTTATTTTATGGACTGGAACCCATCTTCATTTTGGGGGCATCATCATATCATAGTGGTTGTTGATTATTTCATGAAATGGGAAGAGTCTATGCCCACTATCAAAGCTGACTGTGAGACAACCACACATTTCATATTCAATTATATTATCACCTGTTTTTATATCCCGAGAGAGCTTGTCATTGACCATGGCAGGAACTTTCATAATAAGATGATGGCTGAGCTATCTTCGAGGTTAGGGTATAAGCAAGAGCATTCCTCTTCATACTATCCTTAAGAGAATGGACATGTTGAAGTTGTTAATAAGTCCCTTAAGTTCATTCTCCAAAGAACCATCATGAAAAGCAATACCAATTGGCATATCATGTTAGATACTACTTTGTGGGCCTACAGGACTGTGGTTAAGACTACCACTGATTTTTCCCCATATCAGTTGGTGCATGGGGTGGAGTCGATTTTACCTATTGAATGCAAAATCCCTTCTTTGAAGCTAGCCGTGGAACTTTTTCTATAGAATTTTGCACTAGAAGAACAGATGGTACACTTAGAGAAACTTGATGAGCAGCGTTGAGATTCCTTCGTAGCTCTTGAGGTAAACAAGCATCGCATTAAATCCCAGTAAAATAAGTATGTTCGTCCCTGGAAGTTTAGTGAAGGTGACTTGGTCCTCTTGTATGACAAAGATAGTGAACCGTTAGGGGCAAGAAAGTTTAAATCCATGTGGCATGGGCCTTACGTGGTCAAGTGAGTATTAGAGAAAGGTGATTACAAGCTAGTTTATTATGAGGGGACAGCCTTGGCATAGCCTATAAATGGGCTCTATATCAAAAGATACTATGAGTAATTTTCAGTCGAGGCTGATACTTTGTATATTATTGTACAGTTGCATAGTTTATTTTGTTCTTCTTTTGGTGATCGATTTTGTTGACTTGCTTCCATTTGTTGTGGAAAATATCGACATAGTCTTCAGTATATGTAGGATACGCTAATGGTGCCAACCGCCACACTCAAAACTCAGCTTTGGTTTCTTGGGTGAATTATACTCCTACATGTCATGTTTTGTATTCAGGAGGTGCATCTCTATAGCCTTTATCGAACAATATTGTTGAATATAGTGTCTTCATTGAGTTACTACATGATTTGATCTCTCATGGTATTTGATCTCTTGAGGTATGCATTGACTTGCAGTTAGTGGTCTTACAATTAGATGTCTTGTATCATATTATAGATTCAACTTTATTATGAATATTCTTGAGAATAAGGTTGTTAGAATGACAATTTGAAAACACTGCATACATTCACATTCCAATAAATTACAATCATGTTGCCGATTCATATGAAAATTATGTACTAGATTAGCATTTGATACACATACAATGAAGTACTCACATCACGTTTACACATGTAAATATAAATAATCGATCATCATAAGTATTTTTCTTTAAAATATAGTCCAAAATGTGGTTTCATAATACATAAAGTCATTATACAAAAATGGGGCTTCTGAGCCACCAAAATATACTACATGGTCAATACAACAAAAAGTACATCTAGGCCTCTAAGCCTATGGAATAGGGTGATGATCATGATAACACACGATAACCCTAGATAGTTGTCTGAATAATTGAACCCATGTGTGTGGTACACCCACCACCTATAGTTTCATAGCCTTAGAAAACTCCTCGACTGGTGCCATGGACAGTCTACGTGTCAATCGAATGAAGTTTGTATGGATGTTTCGGAGCGTGTGCTCCACATCCACACCTATGATATCATCATCTCTCCCCCTTCGATGATGTCGAGGGAAGTTTTTCGACTGTCTAGGTCCAACATTTGTGTATACATGACCAGTATCAATATATGTCATCACACAAAAACATGTCTTTTTTTATTTCACTATATCAAAAAAAATTAGAGTTTGGATTGTTACCTATGTTTCCGTATGCGGATCCCAGTGGAATAGGGATGTCAGGATTGCCACAAAAGTCTATCCCCTTGTAAGGGTAGTTTTCTATGGCTATTATTTGGCTACGCCACCAGAGGAAAAGGTCAGCTCGGTAGGGGTTGGTGGCTCGCCCTCCTCTTAGTCTCTGCATCACATTTTCCCTCTATAGCTGAACTGTATCCCGAGCATCATGAGGAGTGATCTCCACTCTTGGGCTTAGCCTCGATACACGCTCAAAGAAAAACCTACTCAAGATGCTTGCGAAGCCAAAATTTTGCACTCTACCCATATTGCAGTCTGTCATCTATTGTTTCATGTTACCCAACAACAAGGTATGTTGATGTATTTGTAACTTTGGAATGTATTCACTTGTATATTTCATGTATTGTGCCCCGATGTTTATTCCGGGAAGTATCTATAATATAATTGAGTCATTTCATGTCCCGATGTTCATATCAGGAGGTTCTATAATGTAAACAAGTAATGTCAAGTCATTGTGGGTTACCCACCTATTGTTCAAGGGTTAAAGTCCCCGCAGTTGCGGGACCCTAGGGTTATTAGACTCTCCTAGAGAAGTAGGCCCTAGTGAGTCATTGTTAATTTGGGAAGTAGTATAAATAGAGAGTGAGCCTCTGTATTTATCACACACTCACTCACACTTAGTTGTAGCGCATAGCTGAGGAAGAAGAAGTTGTTGGGGTTAGAGAGAAAGAGGCTACGCTGTCAGGATATCATCTTACTATTTTAGGGCTTTGCTATTTGTGCTGATTCTATCTCTGAGGAATTTGTAGGGTTTTATCCTTTATGGTTTCCCCAAGGAAAATATTTGTGTTCATTGTCTTATGTGTTTGATTGTTGTGCTTTTTTTTCTCTCAGTTAAGATCCTAAGTTAATGCTAGCTTAAATGATAAAAATATAACATGGTATCAAAGGTAACCTAAGAAGAAGACACTATGCAGCTAAGGAAACTAGGGCTTCATAATTTTTGTATCTATCTCCACATATTTTCAGTAAAAGAAGGTTAGGATGACTCTCCTCCCCAAGGCGCATCTTTCTGTCGAAGCAAAATCTAATTCTGAGCATTTTCAGTTTTTGACCCAACACTATTGTTAGAAATTAGGGCTTTCCATAGAAGTGGAATTTTTGAGCAAGCCCAGGCTTGGATTTATATTCTCCTCAAAATCAAAGTTTAGAGATCAAGATCAAAGCTTTTGGTTGGGAAGAACTCTGGGAAAGTCAAACCCTAATCTGCTCTTGAACCAGCACTGCAGAAATTCAGCTCCAGATCCAAATCCAACATCTTAACCTAGTAAGATCTAAATATTTTGTATTTCCATTTGAGGTTCTTAGTTAAGATGTCTCATAATACCAATCTTGATGAAAATATTGAGGGGAATGATAACTTTTGAGCCTAGAAGTATAGGATATCCCTGGTCCAGGAAGAAAATGAGTTGGACTCCTACATCAATGGGGAGATTCCAGTTCTAGATAGAGATGAGGCTAAGGACTTACATAAGAATAAGTTGGTTATGGATAAGAGGATTATTGTTGATTCAATCAATTATCACCTCATACCACAAGTGTCCTCCCTAAAGACACCTAAAGCTATGTTTGATGCCCTAACCAAACTATTTGAAGGAAAGAACATAAACCAGAAGATGACCTTGAGGAACCAGTTGAAGAATGTGAAGATCCAAAATGCAGAGACCATACAACCATACTTCACAAGGGTCTCCCAAATCAAAGAACAACTTGAAGAAGTGGATGAAGAAGTGGATAATGCAGAAATTGTAATGACCACCTTGAATGGTCTCCCTAGGACATGGGACTAATTCATTCAAGGGATATGTGCCAGAAAGAAGTTAGTCAAGTTCAGAAAACTATGGAAATAATGCTCTCAAGAAGAATCCTAGATAGTAGCTCGAGAATAAAAGATGGGAAGTGACGATCAAGCTCTCACAGTACAATCCAAGAAAACCAGAACTAGCCACCACAGAGGTAAGCACTCTCACCAAAGGAGTAACTTTAGAAATCCTAGAGATATGTCTAAGTACATTTTCTATACATGTGATGAAAGAGGACACTTTGCTAGAGATTGTCCTAGAAACAAAAGTACCTCTCACAAGAAGAAGGGAAACAAGAGAAGACATCATGCTCATGCTGCAGAGGATGATGGACCTTCCACAAAGAGAACCAGACAAGACAGTGATGATTCTTCAAGTGATGAAGAATATGTTCTGATTTCTGCGCTCATGGGAACTATCACACATGGAAGCAATGATTGGCTTATAGACAGTGTTGCTTCCAAACATATGATAGGATTCAAGGAATCCTTTGTGAAACTATCTGAACATGAATCACCTCACAAGGTGAAACTTGGAAATGACTACCAGTATCCAATGAAAGGTAGTGTGAATCCTCATACAAGCTAGACTCTGGAAATTCTATCAAGATGAAAGATGTATTGTTTGTACCTGGACTAAAGAAGAACCTCCTCTCCATATCTGCATTGGATGCAAAAGGATTGAGGGTTGCATTTGTAGATGGTCAAGTACTCATGTGGCCAAAGGGAAATTCTTTTGATGATGCAGTAGTGATTGGAGAACAAGAAGGATGACTATACAAATTGAAGGGCCAACCAGAAAAAGCTTTGGTTCATGACTCAGTAGAACCAAATGAGCTTTCGCATAGAAGGCTTGTACATGTGCATTACAAAGCACCGCCACTTGCAAGAAAAGCTGTTGAAGGTCTCCTATAAATGTAGACAAAACATGAAGGTGTATACAAAGGATGTGCGAAAGGGAAGAACACAAAGAAGACATTTCCAAGTAGTGAGAGCAAGGCAAAAGGAATCTTGGAAATCATCCACTTCGATGTATGCAGTCCAATGTCATCCAATTCAATAAGCTGGTATGTATACTATGTTTCTTTTATTGATGATTTTTCTAGAAAGACATGGATATACTTTATGAAGAAAAAAGATGAAGTATTCAGCAAGTTCAAGGAATTCAAAGCCTTGATCAAGAACCACACTAAAAAGAAGCTCAAGACCTTTTGATCAGATAATGGCAGAGAATTCACATCAAATGAATTCAAAGAGCTATGCAAAGACTCAGGGATTAAGGGGGAGTTATCCACTCCATATAATCCACAAAAGAATGGGATTGTAGAAAGAAAGAATAGAACGATCATGGAAGCAGCAAGGGCCATTCTTCATGATCAACATCTTCCCATGCATCTATGGGCAAAAACCGCTAGAACAATAGTATATGTACAGAACTGTAATACACACAGACTACTTGAAAACAAGACACCTAAAGAAGTCTTCTCTGGCAAGAAACCATAAGTCAGCCATCTCAGAATATTCGACTGGCCTGTATACATAGTTATTCTGAAAGAAAAGAGGACGAATTTAGATCCTTCAGGAAACAAGGGTATATTTGTGGGATACTTTGAAAGCTCGAAGGCTTACAAAATATACTACCCAGGATTCAAAAAGATTGACATCAGCAGAGATTTAACATTTGACAAAGTTTCATCCTACATCAAATCTAGGAAGAGACCGGCTAAAGAATCTAAAGAAACAGAAGCACCCAGCATTCATGATACAACCTTGAACGAAGAAAATCAAGAAGAGGATCAAGAATTAGAAGAACCTCAAGAACCTATGGATCCACCTCAGGAGAAGAATCCTCACAAGAGGAAACCTTCTGGGGTATGTGAAATTATTCAAGGTGCAGAAAGATATGGAGCTTCAGAAGAAACACACAGAGGAAGCTAGAGAACTAGGTCCTGCTCTAGTTATGTAGACCTGCTATGTGACATTATTGATAAAGAACCTTCCAACTATCAAGAAGTGGTAGAAAGGAAAGAATGGAAGTATTCTATGATCGAAGAGTATCAATCGATCATGAAGAATGATGTTTGGGATGTTGTCCCAAGACCAGAAGGGAAGTCCATTGTAACTTCCAAATGGATCTACAAGATCAAGCATGTTGCAGATGGTAGAATAGATAAATATAAAGTAACATTTGTGGCTCGTGGATTCTCCTAGAAATAAGGAATAGATTATGATGAAATTTTTGCACCTGTAGCCAGGGCCACTTCCATCAGATCAGTACTTTCTCTGGCTGCAGTGATGAAATGGAAGATACACCAGATGGATGCCAAGACTACTTTCTTGAATGGTGTAGTGGAAGAGGAAGTGAATGTGGAGCAGCCACTCAGTTTTGAGACACATGATAGGGAGTCTCATGTGTGTATATTGAAGAAATCCCTGTACGATTCGAAACAGGCACCCAGGACATGGTACGACAGAATTGATGGCTTTCTATCCAGTTTGGGCTTTACCAAAAGCAAAGTAGATTCCAACCTTTACTACAAGGTTAAAAAAGGTAACCCAGTGATACTACTACTGTATGTGGATGATCTGTTTGTAACAGGTATAGATGGGTTGATTGCTGATACAAAGAGGAAGCTTGCTACCGAGTTTGAAATGAAAGACTTGGGTATGATGCATTATTTTCTAGGAAAGGAGGTGTGGTAGAGTACCGATGGAATATTCATCGAATAAGGGTAGTATGCAGTAGATATCCTGAAGAGCTTTGGGATTATGGACTTGAATTCCATAACTAGACCTATGGCATTGAACCTGAAGCTATTGAGTGATGGTTCATCAGAAGCAGTCGATGCCATGATGTATCATCACATGATTGGGTCCTTAATGTACTTGATGAACAAAAGACTAGATATTTGCTTTGCTGAGAACACCTTGAGCCAGTTTGTGACAGATCCAAGACATGTTCACTTGATTGCTACAAATAATATTATGAGGTACCTGAAGGGTATAGTTGATTATGGGCTCAAGTACGATGAAAATAAGAAGATTAACTTGGAGGGTTATGTTGATGTAGATTGGGTAGGCAGTGCCATCAATAGGAAGATCACTTTAGGATGTTGCTTCAGTATGGGATCAAGTATGATCTCTTGGTTTAGTAGGAAGCAATCTTGTGTGGCACAGAGTACAGTTGAAGCAGAGTATATCACAGCTTGTTCAGCTAGTTGCGAGGCAAAGTGGCCGAGAAAGAAACTATTTGATTTATTTGATCTCCAGTTGGATGCTACTTGTATATATTGCGACAACTACAGTTGTGTGAAGTTGTCAGACAACCCGGTGTTCCATGACAAGTCGAAGCATATCGAGATCAAGTATCACTATATCAGGGATATGGTGCAAAGAGGAGTAGTGGATCTCCAGTATGTTGTGACAGATGAACATATAGCTGATGTGTTGATGAAGCAATTGGCCAGAGTGAAGTTTGAATACTTCAGGGAGAAGCTTGGTGTTCTCCATATCGAGGTTCCCTCCAAGGGGAAATGATGAGACCTAGAGCCATTCTGACATGGTGAGAGGATTAGGTTCCTTCCATGGTCAGATGTAAGGGCTGATCCATTCTCTCATGGTGAGAGGATTGGTTCCTTCCATGTCAGATGTGAGTGTTGAGCCATTCTAATGTGACTGTAGGATTGGTCCCTACATGATCAGATATAAGTGCTGAGTGCCATTCTTGGAATGGAGGCACCTGGTCAGTTACCATGAATACTCAGTCTGGGACTGAGAGCCATTCTGATATGACTGAGGGATGTAGTCTCACATGATCAGCTATAAGTGCAGGGCCATTTTGATGTGATTGAGGGATGTGTTCCCACTTAATCAGATATAAGGGGTGATGCCATTCTCTGGGAGAATGGAGGCACCTGGTTAGTTACGAGGAATCCTCAATTTGGGACTAAGATCCATTCTAATGAGGTGTGTTTGCACACGATCAGATGTAAGTGTAGTGCCCTTCCGATGTGGTGTGTTCGCACATGGTTGGATGTAAGTGTAGATCCCTTCCGATGTGGTGTGTTCACACATGGTCGAATGTAAGTGCAGAACCCTTCCGATGTGGTGTGTTCACACATGGTCAGATATAAGTGGTGAGCCATTTTGGCGCGATGTGTTTACACATGGTCAGATGTGAGTGCTGGGCCTTTCTGACAAGATGAGGTCAGATGTGAGTGTTGGGCATGCCTTTCTGCCAATATGAGGTCAGATGTAAGAGCTGGCAGGCCATTATGACTTAGCGTCAGATATAAGCGCTGAATACCTACATGGAGGCTAGGTCTACAATGAGCATGAAAAAGGGATGGCTCTGTAGAACTTCCTGCGATGAGAAGAATCAAGAGATAGAACCATTGTGAGATAGCACTGATGATGATGATCCAGAATTGACGATGATCCAGATCAAGTGATGATTTAGATGTGATGATGATCCAGACTTGATGATGGTCCAGATTTGATGATGATACAGTGATGATGATCCAGTAGTGATGATCCAGCAGTGGTGATCCAGATTGAGTGATGATCCAGATCCTGTAATGAAGAAGACTTGAAGAGGAAGAAGATTTGAAGATGAAGAATACTTGAAAACAAAGATGACTTGAAGATGAAGAATACTTGAAGATGAAGATGACGAGATGATCCAGTCAATACAAAGAAGAAGACCACTGCTAAAAATTGTGTCGAAATAATACCTTCCTAGTTAAGAAGGGAGTGTTTCCGTGTTTGTAACTTCGAAATGTATTCACTTGTATATTTCATGTATTCTGCCTTGATTTTTATTCCGGTAAGTATCTATAATGTAATAGAGTCATGTCATTCCCTGATGTTCCTATCGGGAGGTTCTATAATGTAAAAAAGTCATGTCAAGTCATTGTGGGTAACCCTCTTATTGTTCAAGGGTTAAATTCCCCGCAGTTGCAGGGCCCTAGGGTTATTAGACTCTCCTAGAGAATTCAGCCCTAGTGAGTCATTGCCAAGTCAGGAAGTAGTAGAAGTAGAGAGTGAGCCTCTCTATTTATCACACACTCACTCAAACTCAGTTGTAGCGCATAGCTGAGGAAGAAGAGGTTGCTAGGGATAAAGAGAAAGAGGATATTGCTGTTAGGATATCATCTTACTATTTTGGGGCTTTACTATTGGTGCTGATTCTATCTCTGAGGAAGTTGCGAGGTTTTCTCCTTTATGGTTTCCCCAAGGAAAATGTTTGTGTTCATTGTCTTATGTGTTTGATTGTTGTTCTTGTTATTCTCTTAGTTAATATCTTAATTTAGTGCTAGCTTAAATGATAAAAATATGACAAGGTACTCCAGTCGTAAATGGTGGGCCTCATGCATTTCACTGCATAGAACGTCCATGGCATGGAATCATGAAGGAGGAATTCCAATCTCGTAATCCTTCCAAGTCCTAGTAGTATGGTCTTCAGGCCAAGGTTTTGGATTGAGTTTGTTGGAATCTAACTCCTAACCTTTTTTGTGTCCGGGAGGCAGTAAACTGCAATGTATTTCGCAATTATGAGGCCACCTCCAAACCCACAAGTTCGTAGATTGACTACCTCCCCTTTACAGGATAGTTTGGTAATAAAACAGATATCCTCAACCTCAAGGTTGAGAGGTATCCCGTCAATCTAGAAGGTTTCCAAATGTGGATCCCAGTACTCCACCAACATTTGGAGTAGTCTTGGTTTGGCTCTTAAGCAACCAAGATGCTAGAATTTATACAATCTGCATGCCCTCAAAGCTTGTTGGGATAGTAAATCACCTTGCATAGCCTTGTCTCCATCTTCATGCTCATGTTCATGCCATTCTAGAACCATCATGCAAAAAAATTTGAGAGTTTCATGAGACTTTAACTTAAAAATTGGCAAACACATCCTTATACGCGACTGTTCAACAAACAACTGTGTATATGCATGGAAATCGAAGGATTGTCCATGTATACTGATCCCTACACGTGGAAATCGAGTGATTTTCCAAGTGGGCCAAAAATGCATTTTTGGGGTGCCATAAAAATAAAATCCAACCACTGAATATTAAATTAAAAGAATTAAATTTTAAGGGGATGGCATGAACATTTACCTAATCCAGATGGTTTGTGATTTCTTGGATCGTAGATCCCGGAATAATCTTTTCAAGTTTATGGTTCAAAAACACTATGTGTGGTGAGAATTACAAATGGTAAGGTAAACATGAGTTTTTTACAATTTTATAGAAAAAATTTGAAATTTTTACCCACCTTTTTATAGATTGGACCATTATTGATTATTTTGTATTATTTGGCCTAATGGTGTGGTGTAGGGATCTGATTTGAGAGTATTTTCACTGAGACTTTGACCCAATTTGTATCTATCACAATTATAATTTCAAACTGGAATATAGGTTAGGACTCCACATCCACTTGCATTATGCATTGCCTTATGACCATTTCACCTTGACCTTAGGTATGAACCCAGTTCATGATCTCACAGAACCTTCATACTGCTACAATAAGTGACATTATGTGAGTGTTAGAGATTTCCTATACATGGGTGCCCTACTTAGATCATGTTTTGCATTGGTACCCATGTTGATATTTCTCCTTTAGATTTGGGGAGTCCCTTATTGTCCGTCCATGTCTTTGAGAAAGAGCTTCATACTCCTCTTGAAATTTATGCTGGCCATTTCCCATAGGGACTCCCTTGTATATCAAGTTGTAATTGCATTTCATCCATTTTTTGTGCCTTATTGAGCTTTATGTTGGATCCCTGCTTCATATTTATAAGCCATGTAGCCTGAGCCTATCTCAATCCTATCCAAGCAGATCCTTTTACATATCCTTTGTAGCTTGATCGTCCATTACCAGGAGAAGACCTTCCCATGTGTGTCCTTATCCTGCACATGCTTCCTTGCATTGAGCATAGGTATGCTCCACTGCTTGGAACTAGACTGATTTCTCGTGACACTCATCTCTTCCTAAATGTTTACTATAATCAATTTTACTCTTTTTCAAGTTTTTCATATCTCAAAAAGTCCAAAAAAAAATCCGAAAGGGAAATGATATTATCTTTGGCAGTTGTCGAGTCATGTTGACTTCAAACATAACACTATATATCACATCCATTGGTTGGGTTTTTAGTATGAATTTAGGAGTTGTAATTGGTACTCTAAGTTTTCTCCATGGACCGATTATGCTTCCAGTCCATATGGAGAATTTGTTTACGCCTCTTGTGTCATAGAGATGTCCTAGTTTGCATATCGAGTCTATGCTTCCTACCTTCAGTCGCCATTTTTCATATTCTCTTGCTTGAAGGAAGTTTATCCTGAGTCGACCATTCCTCATTTATCTTGACTTTGCATGTCGACCATTCCTAGTATAGTTACTAGTTCGTGCACACTTTCTTTGTTTGAGTTCTTCCACATTATCAAGCGTTGCTGAGTACCTCGAGTTGGTTGATTGGGGATTCCCCAATGCACTCCTTCTAGTAGATTCCATTCCATCGACTCTAGAATATGAGTATAGAGTCCATTTGAGTGCCTTGAGACTTGTATTCATCAGTGGTAGGTTCTCTTTCCATCGACAGTTTTGGGAATACATCAATTTCCCATGATCGATGGATTCTTTCAAGTGTTTGACTTGAACACATCTATTCACACTTGTTAAATTGCACTCTGTACCTTGGTTCCCATTATCATTATTAGTGGGATATATCGTGTTTGTTAATGGTATACATAAATGACCGATAATCAGATGATGAACCACCATGTTCGACCTCGATGCCTTTATTCACGTGATGGGACATTTACTTGTAGCGGTTTGCACAGAAGACCTCTGAGATTGGTGGAATTCCACATGTGCTACATCCTTGATCATTCTAGTAGAGTCATGAGACGTCATTTCTTATGAACAAATTCCAGTATATTATGAGATATATTCATCCACTCTGGATATCTTGTCCATTATATATTTTACATGGCGATGACCACACATGACATTTGTATATCATGCCTATTCATGGCCATTGTACTCTTATGTATCTAGGACTACTATATGCATATTTGGAGTCAAATGCAGATATTTATCATTGTATTGTATTGATGGTGGCTGTTTCTTCCACCTAGGTCTTCATTACTCCACTTCTGGGATGGATATAATGTATTTTGGCCATCATGTTACCCCTCTTACCTCACATATTAGGGGGCATATGTTATATCTGATTTTACTACACTTGGTAGATCACATCTTTATGGACATCCATGTCCCTATGCATACTCCTTGGATCCCCTTTTCTCATATTGTACTTTGATGTCCCAACAAAGTCCCCAAAAAAAACCTGTTTATGTGTGTACGTGACTTTTAAAGCAATATCCACATGTACATGAAGCGTTTGAGAAAAAACCCACATACATAGGGAAATGTGCATGAAGACATAAGTTTTTGGAGCTTTCCTCATAGAGTCCCGAATAACTTAACTCTTGGCCTTCCATGTTCCCTGAGAATGCTCAGACTCGACCCTCCATTTCCTATTTAGAGTGCTATATATTGAGCCTCTTGGATACATTGCAGGAGGATAAAGTGGAGAGCAAGGAAACTATAGTTCATTGTTTCCTCACTTGTTTGTGCTTGAGTCTGCATCTGTTTGTTCCTTTGGAGCACACAGTGCTAATCTTCCCAATATTTCCTTTTCTTTGTAAGCTTTCCATTGTGATGGATGATTGAAGTGGTGGATGTCTAGGTGGATGACTCAGTTTCTCAAGTTCGAATAAGTGTCGAAATAGCTTGTCACTATTGTATCTCTGTTTTATCAATAGAAATATCCATTTCATGTCTAATACATGTGCATAAAATATGAATACTGTATACATGGATGTATTTATTTGCTTATACATGATGGTTTATATATGCTAGAGTAGGCCTAACACTTTGATATATATCATGTTTATCTTGTTTTCTATTATTGAGAGAGAATTGTGAATGCAAGCGTGTTCAAAAAGCTCAACGAGGATCTACATAAAATTTCTAGAATAAGGTACGCTTCATACCCCTTAGTGTTAGATGTCTTTATTTCTCTTGCATATTGAAATTGATTTATTCCTGGTGTCATTCAGTCTGTTGTGGTACACCCCAATCCATAGGAATTTTATCTCCGTAACAATAATTTTGATTGTACAACATTAGGAGTCATTCTCGAATACTTGTGTGGTATCAAGTCAGGACATTGTGTTCTATCAAGATTGGAATAATGTTTTGTATCAATATTGGAGTGGTGTGTTGTATCAAGACTAGTTTTTTGTTGTATCAAGACTGTGGATTTTTTTTGTATCAAATGTAGAATTGTGTTGAATCAAGTCAATGATTCTCATAGACGGTACCCGAGGAGAATGGATCTCCAATTATGGAGACAAAATTATGTTGTATCAGGTCATGTGGTTATACTATGTGATATTCTAGTCATGGTCACTGAGTGCAATAAGTCTCCTATATGGCTTAGCTACCCATAGAGTGAATTACATTAGAATATGACTATATAAACCGGGGTAATATATATGATCATCAATATGTATGGAATAATTATTCTGAGTATGATATGATAAGATGGATAAATAATACACACATGGACCATGCATTAATTATTTAATGATAAGGAGATCAAGCATAGAGAAAGAGAATTTGATTTTCCCATGCAAATGTCTGAGTGAACTCAAGTTATAAAGATTTAGTAAAATATGAATGTATAAATCAATTCCTTATTACAAACACTAGTTGAACTATTAATTGAATGTAATCTATTAAGTAAAGAAGAGCTTAACGCTCATCAATCAACACGCATCAATTAACAAAAGGGATTCATGCAAAAGTCAATAATAGCTATTATGCTTGGATGTCACTAAGAGTGAAATGCTAATGACACTTAAGTTATCTTGTTAACTGAGTGATCAAAAGTCAGCTAAATATCGAGTTCAATTTAGTTATCATTCATTTAATGTAAGTTAATGTTCAGTTCAAGTGAGTTAACATTCGGTTTAAGTAAGTTATCATTCAGTTCAATTAAGTTAACATTTAGTTCAAGTCAGTTAAAATTCAATTCAAGTAAGTTAACATTGATTTCAAGTCAATTAGCATTTAGTTCAAGTAATTTATCATTCAATTCAAGCTAGTTAACATTTATTTCAAGTCAGTTCACTTTTAGTTGAAGACAATGAACATTCAGTTAAAGCTAATTATGGAAAGGAAGAACTCTAGTGCATTCACAAGGAGGGAGTTCTAGTTAGATCCTCCTTATAAATGTACTTGTGTTTCTCTTAGTATATTTATTGAGGCTCATATGCACTACCTTCTGAATATTAGCATTTTTGGCATGTTATTAATATGCTAGGAATATGGCAAGTTCAATACAATTGCATAGAATTGTTTTTGTAGGGTTACATTGGATCTCTCTTCTCTACTACTATGGTGATATCTTGTTATTGGGAATTTTTTTTATGTGTTGTAAACCATTATCTTCAAATATATCGATCATACTCAAATAATTTTTTGGATTTTCATCCTTCACATTTCAAGGTTTTTCCTAGGGTATATCTTGTCTCTCATGGTTGATTGATTTATATGGCTGATTTATGGAGTTGATTTATATGGCTGATTTTTGAAGATGATTTATGTGGATGATATATTTGTGACACTTACATGTATTTTATATATTTATGAGATTCACATTTTTCTTATTTATGAGATACATATGTGCTAAAATTGATTGATAAAAGTTTTAAAGTTCAAGATTCTTCGATTTTTCTCAAAAGACCAACACCAATCAAAATTATTATTTTTTTAATCAAGTTTGCATCTTGATGCTCATAGTATCATCCATTAGTATACATATATTTGATCAAGAATCCACCATAACATAAGTTCATCACATGATACTCGGATTCTCTTTTTCATTTCATCACACTCACTTTTGTGAGTCTAGTCATCAATTCCTTTGCTTGTAAGAACACTATAGATTGATCTTCTCTAACTACTGGTTCGATCAAATCAATTATTCAATATCTATATCTCAATTCCCATGTACATGTATCATAACATCCCTGATTCCCCGACTGTATATCACAATAACATCCTTCAGCCAGACCCCCAGTTGGGACAAAACATTGAGTGATCCACCACTGCTATGGAAGCAGAGACATTGTAGATATAGATAGTATTCATAATGGTTACCATAGAAGAGACCCTTATGGGTTCTAAACTAGTTAACATAGCTACGTTATCTCATTTTCTTGTTTTCCCCAACATAGTGATAATTCATTTAAATTCATGTGCCTAAAATTGAGGGTTAGGGTTCCAAGTTTCCAACAATTAACAACAAGTAATTCAATGCTAGAATAATGTTGATGATTTCAAAATTGACAAATACGACAACCAAACCCTGAAAATTTCACCGATTCTAGCAAGGTTAGAGGGAGTAACAAAAAAAGTATTTGAGTAACTTATAGTTTGAAAGCACATCAATGTAATCATCAACCATATTTATTCAAATTGAAATAATTGAGGCCATCAAGTCCCATCAATGTTGGGCCAATTTTTTCACACTAGTTGTTAACCCGAAAATCCCTCACTCGGCTCTACATGGCCTACACCACACAAGGACACCCATGCATGACCCTTGTATCACCCTATTAGACCCCCACACCCTCAAAAAGGCTTAAAAATGAGTAAAAGGGCTTAAAAACCCCAAAAATGAGCCTAAATAACTCTCCTAGGGGCTAAAGCCTCCAAAAGGGGGTTAAAACCACTCAAAGGAGCCTAAAACCCTAAAAGGAGCTAAAGTTAGAGTGAAAGGGACTAAAATCCCAAAAAAGAGGCTAAAGCCCTAACCTAGGGCTTAGAACCCTAAAAATGCTATAAATAGAGGGATGGGGGTCACTCTTAAAACACTCCTCCCTTGCATACTATTATGCTTCCCATGGATGCCTTGAGACCCTTTGTCTCTCAAGCCACCCACATCCCCCTCTCATCCATTCATTCTCCCATTGAGCCATAGATCCTCCATTGCTAAGAGAGAGAGAGAGGTGCTTCTTCTAGCCAGGGCATGGTGGCTCATTTCACCAAATAGGAGGTATACCAGTGTTCTTTTCATGCATTTTCTTCAGTGTTTTATAGTTTTTCCTAACCCATTTTTATTTGTAGGTACTTTGTTTCTAATAGTTGTTTGAAGGTTATTGGAGTGGAACCCTAACATTGTTTGTAGAGGGGTTCTCCATTTGATTTTTCATTACTGTCCAGCCGCATTTCTGCTTTTCTTTTTTGCATTTCCATCCAGGAACCTATCCTTCCATCCTAAAGATGAAAGGTAGCCATTCCTGCCCTGTAGCAAGGGATAAATCCCTGCTACAGAAGTGGCAAGCATACCAGTTCAATCCCATAGGATCTCTAGGTCTGTTTTTTTTTAAATTTCAAGTTTAAGTTCATTTTTTGCCCTAGGTTAATTTTTTTTGTCAAATCTAGTTTAAATCCTGTTTATTTATAGTTTATGTTTCTGCCGAGCCTCCACAAGGAAAATATGAGTCCATTTGGCCACAGTACATGTTACTATCGACCCAATCTGACTCAGGATAAAAAAATACCCCAATCCAAAGCAGGTCACACTTATCAGGCCTAAACAGGGGATCATGTTACTCATTTAGATTTCACAGGTGTGACCAGGTTGCCCCTTTTCTTCCGAAAGGTGTGACTTCCTTTAGAAAGAAATACCTCTTATGTCTGCAAAATCTGAGCGATCCCCTCGCCTGTTTCTGGAAAAATTTGGCGATCCCCTCACCACATTTGACACGAAACATGTGGTCTTTCACTTAGAAGTTAATTTTTAATAGTTAAGGACTGTCAGTGCAACTCAACCACCTATGTCCAACACAATTGTTTCATTTCTGTTTTTATTTCTATTAATCACAATTTCATGTACATAACAAAGTGTAAGTTAAAATATTTTAATGTATTAATGAATATAGCTTAACTAAAACTTACCTAAAATCAATAGCCTTTCTTACCCTTCCTCCTCTACCCAGTCATCACCCTTCGAGATATTTTGGGATAAGATGAAGGGCACATTTCATATAGTAATAGGCCCTTCACCCAATATTGTTTGAAACCACTAAAAATGGGTGACTTGGAAGGTAGAGGGGGTAGAGAAGGAGGGCTTCTCACGGCGCTAAGCGTCCTCCTTGTTGACCAACCTTACATCCGGGAGGTGACCTGTGGATCTACGAATGGGCTTAGTCCCATTGTGTTGAGAGCCCAGCACCTTCTCTTGGTTGAAGAAGAATATAGGTGTAAGGTAGTCACCTAGTTAGGCTATCACACTAGTACAAAAGCGCGGATTTTTCCACGGAGGTTTTCCATGTTTCTTACTTTTTGGTGTAAAATCTGATGTAACAGGAACGAGGCATCGCTGTATCCACGCCGGGACTCTTAGACGTCGTTGTATCCATGCCTAAACTCTTGGACGTCGCTGTATCCACGCCTGACTGTCTCTATAGCGACGACACCGTCAATTCCAAAGAATGTTCTCCCAGAAAAGTATGGACCTCTTAGGGTTTTTATGAAATTGTCTCCCAAGATGGATCTCACCTTTAATCTTCTCTAGCTATGGTTACTATGAGGTTTTTGGTGAATATTATTGGTCCATCCCATATTTTATAATTATTTTTCTTTTGATTTTCTAACTTTTTTATGACTTTGTTCACCTCATACCATTGCATACATTATGGTGACTTATTTAGGTGTGGGATCAAGAGAGGGATTTAAACCTTGGAATAATTGAAGTCTTGGTGTCCTCATGGACATAATAAAAGTTACCTCTATCTAAGTTATCCAGTGAAGTTTCCATGCAATTATTTTAAGATATGGAAAAGTTATCAATGTTTAAGTGACTAAGGTGAATTACATAAAAAGTTTTGCCTCCCTCCAATTTCGTCCCTCACAACCCCCGAACGCATTTGCAGGTCCTCACAATTTCATCCAACCCTCCAATTTGCAGGCCCCGAAAGCGTTGGCTTCATGGTTTCTGAGACCTGGAGAGAGTTGCTCCCCTTGGCTAGGAGCTCAAGAAATCCCAGGTGAACTCATTTGTAGGTCCTCACAATTTCGTCCAACCCTCCAATTTGCAGGCCCTGAACGCGTTGGCTTCACGGTTTCTGGGAGCTGGAGAGAGTTGCTCCCCTTGGCTAGAAGCTCGAGAAAGCCCAGGTGAACGTATTTGCAGGATTCCTATCACCCTCCAATTTCATCCACGAGCATCGAACATGTCTGGCCAGGTATGTCTTTTGGACTGATAGCTACCATCCGATTTTTAGTATATGTTAAAGTGAATTCGGTTGATGAAGCGTTCCAGTCACATATCTAGATCGAGACCGACATTTTAATGCTTCCACCTTTGAGTTTGAGACCCTTTTGGGTTCTATCCTCCTCGTGGCTTCAGATTGACACTGTCTATTGCTCGATTGGGGTTTCTCTGAATTCAAGAAAATTAGAAAAAATGTAGAGGCTCTACGGACCTTGCTGATATTGTGTGACAGTGAGACTGATGCATTGCAGGATACTTGGAATGCTGTCTTAGAATGTGTTTCAAGGCTTGAGAATATCACGTCAACACCTTCTATTGTTGCAACGGTTATGCATGGTTCAAATCAGATATCTAGGGATGCTTTGCTTCAGTCCCTAAAAGAACTTACTGGAAAACCAACTGAACATGTGTTTGTGAATAGTGTAAAGTTGCCAAGTGATGCAATTGTGGAGTTTTTCACAGCCTTATGTGGTGTTTCGGCTGAGCAACCAAAACAAACCCCTGCATGGGTTTTTAGTCTACAAAAAGTTGTTGAGATAAGTTACTACAATATGGCCCGGATACGCATGGTAAGGATTTGGAGCTGATTAATATATGTTTCAAAGACTTTAAATTACCCTTTGCTCTCGTTCTATTGTACCTTTGTTAATTGAATAAAAATTTAAATTAAGTTTTTTGTCTTCGACATTCCTATTTTCCCCTTTTTCAGGTTTGGGCTAGAATATGGTCAGTTCTCTCACATCACTTTATCTCATCAGGAAGCCATCATGATGAGAAGATTGCCATGTATGCAATTGACTCACTAAGACATCTTGGTATGAAATATTTGGAGAGGGAAGAACTTGCTAAGTTTACCTTTCAGAATGATATCTTGAAACCATTTGTTATCCTCATGCGAAATAGTAGAAGTGCAACTATTTGTACTCTAATTGTTGACTGCATTGTTCAGGTAAAAGTATGTGCCTATGATGCTTATTATCTAACAGCAGTGGATAGGCCTATATGTGTTCAAAATAGATCTAAATGGAAGTATAAGATCTTTAATTACTTTTTCCCATTGTATGTATCTAGCAGGTATTAATCTGGGAGTTACTGTGCATCAGATGATCAAATCGAAGGTTGGTAGCATTAAATCTAGTTGGAGAAGTGTGTTTATGATATTTACAGCTGCATCTGATGATGAAACAGAGTCCATTGCTGAATGTGCATTTGAGAACGTGGAGCAAGGTATGTATGGTAGTTTATTGTAATGGTATTTGATTCATGCAATAAAGTAGATTTTATGAATTCAGACCTATGAGTTGGCTTGAGATACCGTTTTTCACAGCAATGCACAGACCATGAAGTGTGATGCATATTGATCTCATTTGAACTTTTAATGCCATTTGTGCCTTAGCTTAAGGAACATCATTAATCATCTCATTTTTGTTAGAAGACACTAACATGTCGGTTTTGCAGTGGTCTTAGAACACTTTGATCAGGTTGTGGGGGATTGCTTCATGGACCGTGTCAACTGTCTTATTGGATTTGCTAACAATAAAAGCTGTCCCAGAATTAGCTTGAAGGCCATTGCTCTGCTTCGTATTTGTGAAGATCGGCTAGCGGACGTATGTAAAAGAGATCCTTTTTAAAGTTATGCCAACAATTTTGATTAATAAGTATTCATAACAATAGCAATAAATATAAGTCAGGTGTTGTTACAAAACTTTTGTAAATACCTTGTTATATTAGTGCTTCTAACTGGTATACATGTTGTTAAAAACTTAAAATCATATTCCATTTCAGCCAGAGAATTGACCATACGTTTGACACTATCAAAATTTTCTTCTGGCAGTTGCCTAGGCAATTGAGTTTGTATTCAAACTTTGGATCGAGTAATGAAATCTGAAAAGCACTGAATTTTCAGGTTGTTTATTGAAATTTAAATTTCAGCCCGATTGTCAATGACTTCTAGAATTTATTGTATTTAAATTCTATTTATGATTAGTATCCCAGAAACACAATAGGTCCTAAATGCCTCTCGTGCCACAAATACATGTATTGGACACATAGGCCCAGTGTCTCTGACAAATGCCCTATGCTGGATGCTTATCCCACATGTGGACACAGAGGATCTGCATGTCTTCCAGTGGTGCACTACAGAGGTGCATTAAAATGGATTTTAGGGCTTTTAATGCATTGCAAATGCTATGATTTGATGAGTATATGGTTCGATTATCTATATGTATGAGATATGGTTTTAGTTTATAATTTGATTCTATTGTGTTTGATCATTTGTTGTAGCTCTATTTTCTAAATGTTCAAGAAAGTTACATCTGTATGCCTGTATTTCATTTCTAATATCTATATCTATATCTATATATCTATATATATATTATTAAGGTACTCTATGTATCCAGTTTTATGGGGTCTACGTACCCATATCAGACACTTGAATCCCTATGCCTCCCTATCCTTGTGTCATGTGACTTAACTTAGTGGTAGTTTTCTATTTTGCTATGTACTTTTTCATATCATCTTCTTTATTGTATTTTTTGGTCTTGATATGTTAGGTATGTGTCATACATTGCAACTACAAAATCAAATGAAAAAGATCCTTCAAGAAGCATTGTTATAATATAACCCTGTATATTTAGAATTTAAGAATGTTTAATATTAGGAATCTGCTTGCACTTTATACACTGACCATTTTACTGTTATAATATTTTTTGCAGGATCTTCACTATGGACAGTTATGAAATCTTAGCTAAGCACTTGATTTTAGATTCTTAAGTCATCGATGTATCTAATATATTATATTGAATGCTTGCAGGGCCTAATTCCAGGTGGGGCCTTAAAACCTGTGGAAGTTATTGGCACAGATGCAGAAACTGATGTAACCGAACATTATTGGTTTCCAATGCTTGCGGGATTGTCAGATTCAACCTCTAATCCTCGAACAGAAGTGAGAAACTGTGCACTTGAGGTGCTTTTTGATCTGCTGAAGGAGAGAGGTCATAAATTCTCATCAGCATTCTGGGAGAACGTATTTCATCGTGTATTGTTCCCCATATTTGATCAAGTGAGACATGCAGGAAAGGATGGTAATTTGCCTGCTTCTGGGGATCAGTGGCTTCATGAAACATGTATTCATTCCCTTCAACTGCTTTGCGATCTCTTCAACAACTTCTACAAGGTGCTCAAAAAATAGATATTGCAAATTTATTAGATTCTCCCATTTTGTTATATTTCGGTTTACGGAGTTAAGAATATAGGCTGGCACAACTATGGAATCACTTTTTTGGCCTGTTGATGCACTATGTTGTTTTTTTTTGTTACTATGATCTCTTTTTTTAGGGCTCTACATTCCCGAGGATGAGTACTTGTAATTTTACTTTTTTCTGTATCCCCTTACCCATTTCATTCAATGTGCAGGAGGTTTCATTTATGCTTCCATCCCTGCTGGCACTGTTGTTAGATTATGCTAAAAAGCCAGACCAAGCTGTAGCATCAATCTCTTGTGGTGCTTTGGTACATCTTATAAAGGTTGGAGGTCACCAATTCAATGATAGGGATTGGGATACTTTATTGATGAGCATTCGGTATGAATTACATGTTTTCTGTCCATGCATCAATAGTTATTTAGGATTACTCTTTGTTTGGGCCATATATAATTTTCAACTTGAATAATTTTTGTTTTAATTGTGGCCTACTTGTCTGTCATAATGGGCAGTGATGCATCCTACACAACACAGCCCTTAGAACTATTGAACACACAGGGTTTTGATTATACAAGGAAAACTATGAAAGGAGATTGAACTCCATCTACAACTGCTGCTGATGGTGCAAGGTCAGATGAAGACACTTATAGCTATGAGAACGGAAATTCATTTGCCAGTACACCACAAAGAATTAGTAATGGTGATGGTCAGAGACATCAAAATCTCTCTGGTGTGAAAGTGTGGGTTCCAGATGGCCAAGGGAAGTCAAACCTTGAGGATTCTGAAGGTTGTTATGAAATTTCAGTTAATTTATTTAACTGTGTTGTTCAGAGTATTTTTTTATAGACTTTCTTTACGTTTTAGTAATGCCTTCTAAGCTTTTTTTTAATATAGAACTACTTTCTTTTGGATCAATATTTTAATTTATTTTTTTTTGACTTATTGTAGGCATGTCATCATCATCAGTGGATGTAAGGTCACCCAGAGAAAATCTGTCTAAAAATCAAACTCTTGGCCAAAAAATTATGGAAACATGATGGATACACTTCTGCTTAAGAATCTTACTTTTAAGCAAAAGGGGCATGCAGGAGATATTCTAGTTTCTACATTGCCTACTCAGGTCTGCATCCAACTCCTTTTAGGGTAGAATTTTTATTGGGATGGGACAAAGAGTGGAACATTAATGAACTTTATTATAATCCTCCCTTCTCAATGGAGAAAAACAACTGTCTGGTCCTGCTATGTTGGTCATGTGTCATTTGTTTAGATCATGAATTGGTTTACTGATTTTTTTTCTGGCACTAGGGGAAGCCAGGTGTGTGAGATTGTGGACTCTATTGTAACCATGAAGAACTCATGGTGCAATTGGTAATCGACTTAAAATTCCAAATAAAATATTTCTCCCTTCAATTGTAATACTGTTGGTCCCTGTTACAAGTTTCTTTTGTGTTCCAAGTTTACATCCCTTTTCTAATCTCTTTGTGAAATTTTCTTACTTCTGCTTAAGCTTCTTGTTGTATTCTGTCCATTGTCTTTCTACCTCATTAGTCAATGTCATGCCTCCTGTTTCGAGCACAGTTGCCAGATATGATTCAATGCTTGATCTGTTTTGGCCGAAGTGTCAAAATTGACCCATGATTTGGTAAAGGCTCCAGAGTTGAACATATATAGACTCAA
>LPNX010748874.1:2233-12740 GCA_001517045.1 Pseudotsuga menziesii | reverse complement strand
ATATATATATATATATATTGTATCGTAATTTGATAAGACAGTTCACACTGTATATAATGGAAAATTAACACATTTGGTTGTTCAAAATGTTGAAGAATGTAGCTTGGACTGGAACTAAGTAGTTTGAGTTATTTATATTTTGAAATTCACTTTATCAATAGATTGAAAGTCCAATATTTCGCTCTTCAGTCTTATAAAGTGTACTTTTATACATTAGTGATTTAGACTAATCTCAACCGTAAACCTCAGGTTTAGGGTGTCTTTGTTTACTATGCAACTGCTGTTTTTTATCAGCTGTGAAGGTTTCCTTATAAGCTTTGGTTGAGTTAATGATAAGCTGATTTGAAGGAAAAATTCTTGTGTATTTATGTAATGGTTTTACGCTTCAGCTATTACCTTCCAATTATTTTTGTGATTGTTTCTGTATGGAGAAGTTATATGTCTGTAATTAAATAACAGTTTTGTCTAGTTGAGAACATAAGAACAACAGTCGCCTAGGATTTGTAATTTTCACAAAAAAAGCACCCCTCCCCTAGGTACACCCTTTAGACTATGGCTACTTCATAGTAAATGAACCTAGAGCAAAATCACTCACATATAGGATAATGAAGGCTGATGGGTTGGGCGTTGAAGATACATGGAAAGGATATTCCTCCTTTAAGACCAAATTGTTGTTACCATGTGGACTGCACCTCCCTGTACCTGCTGCCACCTCAGTGAAGGCTGCTGGTAGCCTGCTGCTGCCTTCGTGGGCTGCTTCTACCTTGGCAGCCTGCTGCTGCTACCTCAGAATCCACACGGTGAGATCTGGTCCCACCACCGTGAGCTGCTACTGCTGTAGATAGCCCCCACCATGAGCTCTGCTCTCACCACCGAGAGCTACTGCTGCTATAACAAGCCTTGACCGTGAGCTGTAGCAGCTCTGATGCTACTGCTCCTCACCACTGAGACTACCCTCCACCGTGAGCTGCTATGTGCTATGAAGGAAGAAGCCTAGCAGGCTTGGAGCTTCCACACTAGGGAAGAGATAAAGAATAAAAACCTAGCCACGAATTTTCCTCAATCAAACACAACTGCGATGAAGAAGACTTCAGTCAATGAATTGTTTTGTAGCAGTCAAGTGATCTTGGATGATGATAACTCCCATCTGATGGGAATGATGAAGCAGAGATGTTGCTGATAGTTGTGCATTGACACAAACTAGTAGAGGCATTTTAAGAAATGGTTGTGACTACTTCAGTAAAGAAAACTTCAAGAATCCAGCCATTAGAGTATATTAATGATGGAATCCCACTAAATTTTGTTTTATGCCTTGTGAAAATCAACCTTAGATAACGACCTTTTGACCAGGCTTCCTTTGCCCAGTTAAGACTTGCCTAGGAGTAATAAAATTATTGAGGATGAAATGACCTTTGAGAAACCCTGTTTGCTGAGGTCGAACACTTTGGCCAGCTGTATGTTTGATTCAAGTAGCCACATTAAGCAAAGTTATAGGCTGCTGACCACTCAGTTTTCTTTCATGTTCCTTTCGATATCAAGATATTAAGATCTACATTTACTTGCTCCCCAGTGTGGCCTTGTGTCCAAATCCTCTTGGCACATCCAGGAAAGATCATTGCCACTGATGGTCATTTCAGCCATGCATTCTGGCTAAAGCATTTTGAGTAGGGGTGGCATGTTATATACCCAATAAAGGGGTAATTAGCAAAGACCAGTAAACCAATTGTGTGATGTTAAGTTCCACTGGAGGACAACTTACATTGCTGAGGGTAGAACAAATATTCTCTGCCATTTTGATTTTTTCAAATGCATTTGAAGAATGAAAAGCCATTTGTCTTGATGATAGATAACATAGTGTAACAGTTAGTAAATGAACTTTTGTTCATTTTAGGGTCATTGGAAGTTGACATAGCTGCTATACATCATTTTCAAGCATGCGTTTAGGGTAATATCGAAGGGAAGTTTGTGGTGGCCTTTGGGATTTATTACAACTTATTTTTCTTAGTACATAACCACACTTGCATGTTTTCCTTTGGCTGTAACAACTGTACTCTAGTTAATCAAACATGCATGGGTTAATTTGAGAAAAGCTCATTAATTCTTTTCAGAACTTACAAATAGGATTCCATCAGAATTGATTAGATTTCATAGGTTCTCTTTATCATAGTCTGTTTTTAGTAACATGTTGAATTGAAACAAATTTGCTTCTGAATCTATACTCTTGTTTTTGTGGATTTTTTTTGGCATGCACTCAAAATGCAATCCGACTTGAAGAAAAGGAGAGAAGTGAGAAGGAGAGGTTGCATCAAATTATGGATGAGGCAGAATCATTTAGGGGAGGAATTCTACAGTCTTGTTAGAAAGACTGTAGAAATTCTACAGTCAATAATTCTAACATCTAGCACATAAGAAAAATCAATGCACAAAATGTCTTGTTAGAAAGATTTTTGTGCAAGACTATCCTCATAGCAAGCATCATTTCCTATGTATTTTTTATCTTTCAAAGCAAAAGATTGTGAAGGAAACCTAATATTCATATTTAATTTTGATTGTGTTCTTTTCTTGTTTTTTCATTCAGGATTATTTATTCAAATGGTTTTTTATTAGAGTGGTTAAAGACTGTCCTGAGAATGGAATCATCGATGATGGAGTACAGATAGCAGTTGGAGGCTACAGAGCATCAGAGTAAGGTTTCATGGGAAACCTTTCAGGTTTTGACTGGGTTGGTCATTTTGTGGATCCCATGTTGGTGTGCTTTTCCCTTATTTGATATCATATATACTATACAGTAATCTATATTCATTTTTATGTGGTTTCCATCGTTACAGTTTACTGGACTCACATAAATTTAGAACAACACCTATAGAATCCCGGACGGAGAAATGCAAGCTTAGGATGGTTGATGGGCTTGATGTTCTCCTGATGGGTACAATAGATGAGCAGTGCACTTATGACAATGGTTTTCCTTCCCAAGTATGAGAAATGGTTTAAGTTACTTTTTTCATTTTGGAGTATTTTGTTCTGATTACAGAATCTTTGTTCTAACTTGTATTTTGTTAGGTAATCCATTTATTCATGCATGGTTTCCCATTTAACTGCAACCATATTGTCAATATATGCAAAGAGCAACCAAGTTCAAACTTAGCTCCACTGCCGGTTAGCAAAATAGAAGAAAATGTTTGTAAGGAGTGCGCGGTGGTCCAGGTTGATGACACTGAAATTGGCAAATTAAGCTCACTGGAACCAGAAGAAAACATTTCCAAAGTTGTTTATAAAATGGAATCCTCAGTAAGATGCAGCAAAATAGTAAGATGTGAGTCCCAGATTTCTAGATCATCTAAAGGATCTAAACGTGGCAAGTTAAGTACAGAAAGCAAGCCTAAAATGCATTATACATGTGTGGGATCACAGGAGAATTATAATATTTCAAAAGAATCAGAAGCTAAAATGTGTTTGGGTGCTTCCAATAAGTCTATAGAAAAAGAGCGTTCAATAACACGTATCAGGTCATCAGATAAGGACATTCACGTACAGATAAACCAACAAGATAAATTGACAGTTTTGGGCAGTGAATTAGGGAGGAAAAAACCTCTAAACTTCTCTGTATCTCACACAGTCAAAAGACCTATTGAAAATGAGAAGAAAATTATGGAAGGTTATCATTTACGAAGAGCTAAAACTACTGAAGAGTTCAAGAAGCAGATTGACAGTGGGACTTCCCTTGATGAAGCCAAACTCATAAAAGCAACTATGAATATAGAGGATGCCTGTGAAAACATTATGTCTGACAGGTTCACTAAATCAGCTGCTGATGCTCACCATAGACTTGACATTCCAGAAGTTGAGCAATCGGTCGTGAGCAATGAGCATTTGAAGCAATCAAAGGATATTTGTGGTCCACTAGAAGAACAAACAGAGGTAATTGAGATTCCATTTTTAGAATTTGTTGATTCTTGTTACAAAATGAGAAGAGGGAGAATAAGTGGTAAATCAAACACAAAGACAAACAGAAGCAGGAATGCATTTTCTCAGGCATCAAGTGACTTATTATGTGATGATGCTACAGTGAAGGATGCAATAGAAAATAATTCTGAGGGTAAATATATGAATTACAGTAAAGAGTTACATCAGGAAATTATCCCTACAAGGGCATTGCATGAAGTATCTAAAGTACATTCTCAGTTTCCACTGGATTCAGGTTTTCTAGAATTTGGTAGGAAAAAAACCAGAATTGGGACAATTGGAAAGGCACATACTGAAGAAGACAATTCGGCAGATGTGGGTTTTATAGAGTTGCAGAAAAATGTTTCATTTCATTCTGCACAAACTAAATCCTTTCCACCTGGAAACAGTCACATAAATAACAATGTCACCAGATCTGAGAAAGACATGAACAAGTCAAAAACAAAGAGACATGGAAGAGGTAAAAGAAGAGCTACAAGGCACACAATTCCTGTAGTTTTAGAGGGGCTTGTGTGTAGTGAGAAAATGGTGAAGGATAATGTAAACCTGAAACTTGATGATATTGATGAAACTAATGGTGATCCTCACTTGGTAGGTTGTGAAGTTGATAATGATATGCCGGCAGAGCATGAAACCGAAATTGGTGACAACTGCCTAAAGGAAAACATTGATAGGGATAAAGGCAGTCTGCAAACTGAGAAACATAGTACATTAAAAACCACTGACACTCCAACTAGTAAAAGGCAGGTATAGCATCCCCGTCGCTAATCCTGGGGTTTGCATTTTTTTTTTCAACTTATACAAAGCGTGGATACAGTGATGGCCAGGCGTGGATACATCGACGACCAGGCATGGATATAGAGATGACAAGGCATGGCTATAGCGACATCTTATTCCTGGGTTTGCATTTAAAAAAAAAAAACCTTATACAGAGCATGGATACAGCGACGGCCAGGCGTGGATACAGAGACGGCCAGGCGTGGATACAGAGACGACAAGGCATGGATATAGTGACGGCTTAGACATCTAACTAAATATAGAACATTGTCACTCTTGCAACGCAAATTAGGGGTCGTCTCTATTGCGACGGAATTGTTTCCACGAAAAAAAAAACACTTAGACGTGGTAGTATCCACGCTTTTCCGTGGATATTGCGACGTTTTTTCGTGGCAAAATTGATCATATGTACTAGTGTCACAATCCAGGGTAAAAAATGTTATCTGTCTACAAAATTTCTATTTATTTACTGCTTTCAACCACAATATGATAAACTATGTGGAATATTTATAAACCATTTGCAGCCAGCAAATAATATAAACACAGAAAGACATACACACCACACCACGTAAATCAACCCAACTCAGTTCATGACGCTGAGAGAGCCACTAAAAGTTATAAATTTACACTAAGTTCAAAAATCTGCAATCTTTGAGGACATAATTCCCTGACTGCCTTAACCGTGGGAAGTACTTTGGTTCTACCCAAAAACTCATTGTGAGGAGTACCATGGGAACCCCAAAGTAGCTGGCTGCTGGGAGGAATTGTCAAGCGAAATGAGCAATGACCCCCACCGACTGAGTAGAATGCCCTTGAGGAAAAAGCCAAGTGTTGTCTTCTGGTAGTCTTGGTGGCCGAGTGACCACCTACAACCAATAAGAAGCCATTGAAATAGTGGTCCAAAATATCATTTCCACTAGTTTGATACACAAATCTAACACAATTGATCCCTCACGGCTAAGAGGCGAACCACCACAATTTGGGTCATTGAACCAACATCGTCGAGACCATTCTCGATGACCTCCCACACCACCAGAAGGCCACATAGCCTCTGATTCAGATTCAGACCCATATCAGTCTAAACTAGACCTACACACAACACCATCAAGCCCCATGGATGGTGCGAATCCAAATCCATTTTCCGGCATAGAAATCGCTAGTGGACCCACGTACACACCACAAATTGTCACCAACAACCCTGCAGGTGGCCCCAACATGGTCATGTAAACTGTCATCACTTAGCTACCACCACCCATAGTGACCACTCAGGTGTTCACACCTGCAACACTTGGGGGCAGTGGACCTTCCACATACATTGCCCCTCCTGTCACACATGGGGGCAGTGGCCCTTCCAGCTACACTGCCCCTCATATTACACATGGGGGGGAAGTGGCCCTTCCACCCACACTGTCCCTCACACCACACTTGGGGGCACTGACCCATCTACAATGGCACCACTAGTACCCCCAGCTATGCAGGTACATTATGCACCTTCAAACCCCACCACCATACCTTCCCCATCTCACATCAAATTGGGGTAAAATATGCCTTTCATGGCTCATATTAACTTGCCTGATTTGGTTCGATTGACAAACAACCCCATATGCCATCAAACCTTTTGGCCTCCCATGCCAACCAAACTTCCCTCAGACATTCCCAAGTTTGAAGGGAAAGCAGGGGAGTGTCCCCAAAACCACGTCATGACATTTCATCTATGGTGCTCATCAAACAACATCGTATATGATTCGATTAAGCTAATACTATTTAAACGCACCCTCAAAGGTGTTGCATCCAAATGGTACATTGAGCAACCACAACCCAAGTACCCACATTTCAACTCCCTAGCTTTCATGTTCCTGCAATATTTCCAACTCCCTGTCAGATATGATGAAGGGGTGGAGATCTTGTTATCCTACTGCCAGAACACTGCGACCCATATAACCGACCGCATCCATGAGTGGCAAATACGCCATGGTTTGTGTAATATCCAACTTGACAACATGATCTTCCTAGATTGGTTTCTCAAAACCTTTCTCCCACCCATAGCAAAGGACGTCGCATCCGAACGTCCCCAATCCGAAGAGGAGGCCATACTGAAAGCCCGACAGTTTGACCTAATCTATGTACAGTTCGGATACCTTTACACCATCATTCCAGATGCCCCCCATGTAGGTACCTCCTACCAAGATGCACTGGGGGCATCCCATGCTATAGATGGCATCATAGGATCAGTCTCCCAATAGCCACAGCCCCATTCAGCACAACCTGCAGTTCCACCACAACCAAGTAACAATGCTAGTGTCGCCTTCCAAAACCAAACTCCGGACTATGCAAGAATGATGTCCCAATCCAGAGAAACAACTTCTTATGCACAACCTGCACCACCGTAGTAGTCTCAGGCTTTGGTGTGGCAGACACAGCAATATGTGGGGCAAATTCCCACATTTGTGGCACCGCCACCCACCCAAATTTATTATTCACCACCAGTGCAAGTGGTTCAATCCCCCGCCCCTTCTCCACCTACTCCGTTGGGACAAGTGTTTACACAACAAAACTGTCCCAATCAGCCATCCCCCAATAATCAACAAGGGAAGGATAGGAATAACCAACCCCAAAACCAAGCCAATAATCAACCACAGGGAGGCGGTCAACAACCAAACCCTCCTAACAATTACACGACAAACCGAGCCACCCAAAATCCTCCACGACCAAATGCACCAAGACGCAACGCTCTATTGCATACAAACCAACCATGCACAATCTGTGAGGTCCATGGGCACTACACATTCAAGTGTCCCTTCATGGGTCGTGCAAAGCAGGCCATTCAGAATGAGGTTCAACATGCCACCAACACAACGAACCAATCCCAACCCAACCTGGCACCACAAAGTCCTGCTCCTATGGTGCTTCAGAACCGATTATTAGTCCAAGGATTGGTGGCAACCACACCCCCTCCCGAACCCAATCCCAATGCTCCAGGGGCACCTCCCATGGCCGAAACAGGTGTCCACCACTTGCTAGCCATGATGACTGAAGAGGTCAACCTACAAACCAGACGGAATCAGTACAGAACCACCACCAAACCTGCTAACACATTACTAACATCTACGTCCAAATCAGTCAATGCAACTCTTTAGTTACTCCCTTTCCCCCACCCCCCATATGCCTAGTTTCCAACAATGCCATGGCTAGAGCTGCAGTCAGCTATAGCATCATGGATGATCTGCCCCAAACACCAACGACCATGTCCACTCTTGAGGTACTCAAAATGTGCTCAATGCAGTGGAAAGCCTTACTAGCCACCCTTAGGGCCGTAGACCCCTCCGATTCCAATTTGATCACATTCGACACAAGGAATGGAGAACCACACATGCCATCCACCATCGCCTTCCAAATCCTGGTGTCTATCCAAAATTTGGTTGTGCACCGGTGCATAGTGGATGAGGGGACATCTACGTGCATTATGTCTACCCTAGTCTGGTAGAAACTTGGATCCCCAATTCTGCAACCATCCTCCACAACTCTGTGGGATTATGATGGCCATCCCACTAAATTCCAAGGAATACTCCCCCATGTCCCCATCACATTAGCCGAAAAGACAGTTCTAATTGACATAGAGGTTGTCAATGCTCAACTGGACTATAACCTTCTCCTCGGAAGAATTTATATGTATGCCATGAGAGCTGTCACATGAACTGTCTTCCATCTCATGACGTTCCCCCATGAAGGGAATATAATGACGGTTGATCAACTCACTTATCATGATCCGCAAGGGTTAACAACACCCACCAACGTTATCCCTACCATCAACACAATCAAGCCACAAGGGACGACCACACACGCAAATGTTGTCCCTGCAATCAACACCATGGTTGACAACACACCAGCCTCCCCATTGTTGAATGTGGGTCCTGGGTTGTTTCTCGATACCACCATGACGACTCATTTCCCCTTAGTGTCACCACCACCGACACAAAATGAGACTGTAGACTTGTGCATGCTCTGATCCAGCACCGCTGCACCCAAACAACAATCACAGCTGCAGTACCAACCACAACCACAACATCATCCGTAGCTGCAACATCAACAACAGCCACAACATCATCCACAGCCGCAACATTACGCACAGTCGCAACCACATCCTCACCCCCACATACAACCATTAGGGAGTTATCTGGGATCCTCTCCAGTCCATACAATTCCCTTCCTCTTTCCCCCACCTGGTGTCATGAGGAAGTCGGTAATGGCCACCCTGAACCTACCCAAATTTACATTGGGAATTCTTGTGTGGTATCTTGATCCACTAGCTCAACCATCAATGCCCTAGGTAGTCTTAACACTTTTGCATCCCATTGTGGTCGAGTCCCATCCTCCACCCTATCCGCAAAAACCAACCACCACACTTGCACCTGCACCGCCCCACCCAAAAAGAGCTAGGGGAAAAAATAAGAAAGCCACCGCAAAACCTTGGCAAATCCCTCCTTGCGCCATCTACGAGAAATAGGGCCATCCAACTCAGAACTGCCCTGAGATTCCAATGATCCGTGCGCGTTTGGATGCCATGGATACAAACGAAAACCTCCTCATGGTTTCACTTCCAACCACGCCAATAGTCAGAAACAAGTCACTGAGAACAAACTATGCATGTGCCCTCTGCAATTTGTATTGACATTATTCTCACCATTGCCAAGACTTGCCCGAATTTTGAATGGCTTTAGCTGACCTTCGTCAACATTCCCTAGATTCTGAGATCACCCTTATCAAAGAAGTTCACCCCCCACCTCCTTCTTCAAACACCATGTCCATTTAACACATATTTCAAGAAATCTAGAAAAATTCTATTACAAGGACTTCTATGACATTGAATTTTTTTGTAAACATTTTATTTATTTCATTTAATTTGTAAAAATTATGCATTAAAGAAATATTCCATTAAAATTGGAAAAACTAATCCTAGAAAGAATGTTTTTATTGATCACAAATTTTATTTACTCCAAGTGTTTTTAATATACAATCATAAAAAATGAAATGTTGTATCATTTATAACTAGTTCGGTATGCCATAAATTAGGAGGAGTATATGAAAATCTGTAATTTATTGAATCGTGAGAAAAAATATTCATGAAGATATAAAATGTAGGATTAATGAAGTTAACTTGCACACATAATTGCATGTTTTATTACAAGAATATCTCTATCTATATTTGAAGTGAACAAAGTATCATATTAAATATTTTTATTGTTAAATAACATATTATAATATAGCATGATTGGAAGGAAATCACAATATTAAATTAAAATAAAATAAATTATAAGAAATGTATTGATGTCGAACCAAATAATAACTATAAATTCGTCAAAATTGGGATAGTTGTTAGGTACAACATTATACATACACAATGAAAGTGTGAAGAAATTAAATTAAGATAATGTGTCTACTATCTATGCCTAGAGTCCAATTATAGTGGGATGTAGTAGTTGATAATATATTTGAGATGTTTGAATTTGGTGCTTAATGGATCCAACATCCCCCCAATAGTCAATCGAGGGACTTGCTAGTCAAATCGAAACTAAAAAGGGGAATTATAAACAACATTGTGAGGATGTCATAGTTGAAGGGAAGGTACCTCATTTACATTGCTTCACTAGTCTAGAAGTTGAGATGATGTTGTGATTTTCTTGCCTCTTAGAATTGACTCTAGGTAGCACCAAGAAAGAGGAAATCATCTTGGTGGTGTTTGGTAAGGGAGATTGTTTGAGAAAGAAAG
>LPNX010748843.1:15982-67612 GCA_001517045.1 Pseudotsuga menziesii | reverse complement strand
AAATACTAATACATTAAATTTAAAAAAAAATCTATATATTTGGTAACCACACGAGTGATAATTACACCAAATGGGTATCTAAACCAAGATTTCAAATTACAATAGATAGTATGGCTCACAGTTTAATTCCTAGTCACCGTTATGTTAAACAAAACTTATTGTGAGAAATTTAAACCACAAGAGAATTTAGAAGTGTTAGTGAAGCTCAGAAATCAAATTTGGTGGAAAAACTAGCAAAAACCATCAACTAAGAAGCAAATTACACACACAATGTGAATAGAAACAAGATAATTTTGAACTATATAACCATGAAAGTTATTATTATCAAGTATATATTAAAACATAGGCATTTCATGAGGCTTTGGAAGCCAATTGTGAGCATACAAGTCAAAATTGCCAAAATGGCATCAAACACTCCTAGGTGGGCCATTCATGCCCAAATCATCCCAAATAGCCATGAATTTCTGAAAGGACATGGATGAAGTGATATGGGTCAATTAATACACCTTTTATAGTGTGTTTGTGGAAATATGGGTGGTTTAAACTCTCAATGTAACATTTAATGCACTAAATCAAGCCAAAATTGGGCAAAATCCCACTCTAGCACTCCAAGTCAGCCTACGTGTCCACAGTCAATGGATGGGAGTGAACCATCAATGGTTAGGGTGAAAATGTGCCTATTTTACTGATATGTATTGCTCATGTGGGTGTGAAAGCCCCAATTTGACTAGGCGATTGTCGAACTAAGCACCCCTAGTCCACCACATAGTGTATTAAATCTTAAAAATAAATAAAATTGACTAAGTAGTGTAATTCGGGACTAATGAGTTGGATTACTATTATAACGCCTTTCCTTAATGAAACAACTAAGTACATCTCACTAAATGATCAAGGCCTTGAAAACATTGACTCAAGTCACCTCAAATACATAATTCAGAAATTATAATTCATTTGTCCATTTCAACCATGGAAAAGAAGGAAAACCTCATGGGACAAAACCTTCCCTAAACAATGGACATAGGGATATACCTGTAATAAATAAAAACAAATTACCATCGTTCATGTACCCCAATAAAATATCTCAGGTACTTGAAGGTCTTCTCTGTTAAATCCTTGGTAAAAATATCAATAGTTTGCTCGGTGGATGGGAAATACTACATTGAGATCACCCTATCATTCTCTAAGCCCTGAGTGTAGTGCATGTGTATCTCAATATGTTTTGTCCTTTGTATCTATACTGGATCTGTATATATTTTTTTGACACTTTGATTGTCTACCCAATTGTTGGTTGGATAATCAATTGTAACAGCAAATTCCCAAAGAATTCCCTCCAACCAAACACACTGTGTAGTAGCATTGGTTGCTTCCCTATACTTAGCCTCTGCTAATGAAAGTGAATGTTTTTTTGTTTCTTACTTGACCATAAAATGGGATCTTTAGAAAACATAAAGAAAAAACCTGTCTTTGACTTCCTATGAATGGAATATCTATCCCAATCTAAATCACAAAATCCAGTTAGTTGAAGTGAGGAACTAGTTGTGTAGTGCATCCTGAAATTCACTACAGAATTTCAACCCAAAATTTGACGCCTTGCATGTCTGTAATCTAACACTTCTCTGTCTCATTTTTGACACCTACCCCTTTTTTCTTGCCGTCAGTGGCGTAACATCGGATTATCGACATGAGACTAATAAGGGTTGAAGATCCGACAGACCATTGTGTTGCATATTTGACGATATTTCCTTCCAAGGTGTCAATCAAAATTGCATAACGCATCAGAAATCTGATGGAAATAAGTGTCGGATGAATGGCGCAGCCATCGGTATTTTTATCCAGCAAGTGTCAACTAATCGACACCATCCAACACTTGGGCCATCGAACGATCGACGGGGAGAAGCGTCAGAGTCATGCCTCGGTCGTTAGAAGTGTTTACTTGAGTTTCAGAAGCACATTGGAAAAGTGACGTCGGTTGATGGATTTAAAAAAAAATCCAAATATTAACTAATGAACATTAGAAATACATATTGAACTAATTAATACAATTGTTGAAATTTAGGGTTAGGTTAGGACTGTTAGTACGTAGATCTACCATGTCACCAACAACTTTGCTTGGAGCTTCTTTGGTTTCCTTGCTCTTTTGTACAAAATATAAATATGCGACTACCACTTATTAATATTGATGGGCTGGTAAAACGTTTGTAATTTGAGACAGGAATCTTATTAACATAATGCAACTAATACTATTTGATTGCTCAATAAATCTGAACTTCTCGGTAAAACAACTGATTTCTAAACAAGATTAGATACCCTTCACTGAGCTCCAATTCTGAAGCCATTAAGCTAGAAGAAACATAAACCATTGATTCCTTGATGTGAATAAGTACATTGAAATCAAAGAAGATTTTATGTCTCTCGAAGCATTTTTCTTCTTCATCCTTAGTGTACTCCAATGCCTCCACCTCCATCTTCATATGTAGATTTTAACTCTATAAATTTATTGATAACTAAATTTTACAGTAATATGTAATAATGCTATAATACATTGAAACTAAAGAATTTTATTTTCCCCAAATCAATCCTTCATAATAACAGGATAACAATTTGTTTTAAGAGGATAATCTAGACCTACGAATTCATGGTAAGAACATGGGTGTTTAATAAGCACGGAATAGTCCAAAAAATAGATGTAGCACTTGTCAATTTTCTTAGATTAGACACTCAGAAAAAATATGAAAGGAAATTTTGGTGATTTGCTTCATATATGTTATTTTCTACTTTACAATTTTAATTCAATTTATTCAAATATTTTTAAAGTTAGCAAATTTGTAGTGTAAAGATGAAAAATTAGGGATCTACTAAAGTTATATTTATATTTAGCTGGAGTGCATTGACCTCAAATATATTGTTCCTTAAGTTTACACATGGTGCCCTAAAAAGAGCCTTGCTAGGGTTGAAACCTGAGAATTGTATTTCATGAAACCAACTCCTTAGAGTAATAAGATAAGAAGATTTATAGAGAACATAAAATAAATTTGCATCATTTACCTTGTCAAAGTAGCATATAACCTTATCAAGTTGCTGAGACAATGGAGGAACAACTTGAAAGGTATTAAGATGATTTTTTATGGAACTTAATTTAGAGTAAATTGTTTCTGCAGCATGAACTACTTCCAAATTCTTTGTAGGGAAACCCTCAAACGTTACCAAAACCTATGCAACACTGAATATGGTCAATAAACTTCGAAAGGAGGACAGGTTTAAAAACTCTCAAAAGCATAAATTGTCATTTAGAGTCTGAAATGTTATTTTGTTGTTCAAACAAATTCTATCTATACATTCAATCTGCAATACCTGGGTTTCATCTGACAAGTCCTCAATGTAAAGTTCAGCATAATGGTGAAACTTTAACAATTCACCCATATTTCTTGTTTCAAAGCATTCAATAGCATGCTTCATCTCCATAATCTGGGTCGCAAAGCGCCGTGCATCTTCCTCTATCTGCTGAAAATAAGATGACATGTATTGGAAATTGAAAGTAGATATTAAGCCAACATTAACACATTGAGACCTGTAGGTCAGTCATGATAAAACCCATTTCACATTGTGGATTTCTAGTTCCGACTGTTTCTTGGATCTTGGAGTATTTCTCCATATCGTGCATAGAAATAAATAGATGAAAGTACTTGATTCCTAAAATAAGGGAATCAAATTTCAAAAGAAAGGAACACACTTAAACTTTTATCCATTTCTGCAAGGGCTTCATCCAAGCCTTGGGTACCATTCTTGCCACCACCACCAACCAATTTTCTTCAAGTTTGTGATGATTTGCCTGTTTGGTCAGCCCCTTCCACTTTACCCTTCAAAACTCTATAGAGGTTACCTATTTAGAGTCAGAATTCTCACAGGTAAACACATTAACACCATTAATAAGACCTTGGGTAGTCTTTTTAGGATTGTTGGGTTGTTCTCTCTGCATCTTGTCCAAATTAGTTGTCAAAGAATGTTTAGGGTCAAGACCTTGGGTGCCAATATTTATAGAACTAATTGGATGTGAGATACCAGTAACCATATTTCTTGGAAACCAAATTAAAGGTGGAGCAAAAGCATTCATAAAAATCCTATTCTTCACTGAAGTTTGGGTACTCTGTGGAAAAACTGATGAAGGGGCAAGCGAAGCTTGGCTAGAAACCTTGCTTTTTAGGTTTAAATCACTCCAAGAATTTGCACTTTCTAAAGGCTATGAGGATTTTAAAGAATCTTAACTCTCATACTTTGCTGTGGTATGGCATCCATCATCCTCTTTCATCTCATAGTTTTCTGTGGTCTGGCATCCATAATCCTCTTTCATCTCATGTATGCTCCTTTCCCTTCTACTTATATCATCCAACATCTCAAAAATCATTTGACCCGTGCATCAAAATCCAAAAATTTTGCTTAACACAGTTTTTCTACCCAGTAGAAAATGTAAGTCCTAAACAAAACTTAACAATAATATTTTACATTATGTGTCAAAAGAACAAAGATATGTGGATTTGGGACCAGTGGCCTACATAGTTGTTCGAGTTTAGACGCATCCCCAGATGGATTTTGCTTGTGGCCTTGAATTCTATTCTTCTTACAATAAGTTCTCTCTAGAGCACTAGTAGAAGTGCTAGATACTAAAGAATGTCTTGGTTCACTGAGGACTGCATCATGTTCAACAAAGGCACTGGGCTTACGATCAAATGATTCTACCCAGGTGTGTTTCACAACTCGAAGCGACTTGTAGAATTGTTGCAATCTCTGCACAACATCAAGCTGTTTCACTTTCAACATGATATATTTATAGTTCTGTATATCATTAAATCAAAATCTAATACCAAGAAAGAGAACAACATATAGACCTGGAAAATAGACATTTGATCTCCCTCTAATGATCGAAATGAAAATGTTGACCGTAAATACCTTGACCATAAGCAGCAACAGTAATGGCGGATTGGACTGTGCACCTAACCTAATCAACTACTTGAGTGATCAAGTCTTTGCAATTAGCTCCAGCCATATATAATTCTTGTGTAATGTTTAACTGTCACCCTATTTCTGAATTACAGAATGCCATGCATGTTATTAGATGTTGGTTTTCTGAATAGGCCTACTATTTGTTTTGGTTCATATTTCTAGGCTGTGACTTTAAATTACTACCATCATCATAATCTTATCTATATTCCAATATTCTAAGACTAATCGATTATGCCAAATAAAGAGAAAAGTAAAAGTGAAAAATACAAAACCTTCAAATGAAACCTTACTTTTACGCAAAACAACTATAATCCAATTTGATGGAAATCAGCCATGAATTGAACGTAAAAAAAAAAAAGTAGGCTAACAAAGTAAGCTAACAAGTCCAGGTATGTACACAAGTGACGGGATTGTAAGTAAGGAAAATCAGCTACTCACGTTATTGATATTTTTTAGAGTATGGTCATTTATTGGTAGTATTCTCTTACCCTACTATCATGTTGCAAAGGAAGCCATCGATTGAACCTGTCTAGATGTAGTACTAAGACCATTCTTACATATTGGATGAAATCTTCCACCATTCACAATGTTCGATTATAACTGCAAAAGAACTAAGTTTTTCAGAAGTTGATACATGAAAGTTAGGAGGCAGGGAGAGTATACCTCTATTCTCTTCATTTCAGCTTCTATTTTTATTTTTTGATTACTTTCTCAGGCTTACAAGAGAATCACATGGCCATGTATTTAGCCTACTCTACCTCCTCCCATTCTGTAACCCTAGCCTCTAGGACATTCAATTTAGCATGTTCCATATCATTAGTCTTGAGTGATTTAGAAGCATCTTTCTCTTAAACTTATTTACTAGCCCATCGCATGGTATTTGACTTTCCCAAATTGTGCACCTATAGCCATAATTTCCCTTCTAGTGCTCTCATGCACTTGCTTCTATGATAATTTGTGATGGTTTTTCAGGCCCAGTTGAGAATTTTTTATTGCCTCCACTGTTTCTACACATCTTCCTAGAGTATATGGTCGTGAATTAACAGGGCTCCTAGTTGAAGGTGTTGTAGCTCTAAGAGGGGTTCTTTTTCTCGAAGGATTTTGGCTTGCAATAATGGTCATTTATGTCCCCATATCCCTCGTGGAATCTGATCTCACATTTGAATTTGGCTGGGTGTAGGATAGGTGTTCAGTGGCTGGGTCTGCAATGGGCTTATCCCCCTTTTTTCTCTTTTTATTCTTTATATGATTCACATTTAACCCTATTTTATATTTTGCATTTCCCCATTTCTCCCAAACATTACTACCATGATATCTGACTCTAAGAAATTTTTTAGGACAATAGTGTTTGAGATAGAAATCCACACCTTTATATGCAACCAGCATGGATTCCCATCACAAAAAGGGAAATAACCTCAGTGGTAGAGCGGTTTATCAACTAATAGTGGATCAGAGCTTTGATTCCTAGCATGTCCAATTTTCAACAAGGTAACACAAGCAAGTGGTTGGTGATGGAAAGGAGACTTGATCTAGGGTGTTATTTGAAGGTGAGATGTTAATATAGAAATCCACACCTTCTAAACAAACCATTATGGATTCCTAGTTTTTAAAGTGGTGAAGCTTAATGGTACAACAACTCATTGGGAAAAGGTAGCTCCTGTGTTTGAAGACACATCCAATTAGGATATGTGGAATTTGAGAGATAAAACGATAGTAGCGAGGGACACACTAAATGTATTTAGTTAAATTATTTTAGATTCATTTAATATCTCTCAATCACCAAGTGTGAAGACCCTTTTCATTCAGGGCTTAACACAACCACAAATCAGCTTAAGATGGGATGCAAACAAGTCACTTCCAGAGAGGTAAGTTCAAATCATCCCTGACCTACTTATAAGAGGTTACCACAATTCATATTAAGGTTGAGGGAGAACATCATAGTCCATATCCTAGCTAGGAGAGATCAAGATAGTCACAACCCACTAGGATATCATAGCCCGCTAGGATACACAGTTACAAGCCACTAGGATAGTTCTTACATGGTCACATATCACTAGAATAGTTCTTACACAATCACATACCACTAGGATACACATTCACAACCCACTAGGACAGTTCTTACACAGTCACAAGCCATTAGGATAGGTCTTACATAGTCACAACCCACTAGGATATCATAGCCCGCTAGGATACACAGTTACAAGCCACTAGGATAGTTCTTACATGGTCACATATCACTGGAATAGTTCTTACACAATCACATACCACTAGGATACACATTCACAACCCACTAGGACAGTTCTTACACAGTCACAAGCCATTAGGATAGGTCTTACATAGTCACAACCCACTAGGATAGTTCTTACACAATCACAACTAAGGTTTAACAGCCTCAAAGGGATGGAGTCCAAGATAATAGTCCAAGAGCATTGCATGACTACATTGCATACATTTCATATAAGGTCTGTGTATCAAAATATTTAGGGCTCAATTTTCTCAATTTTTTGAAAAAAAAAGACTAAAATAAACTAGCGAGGTATATACCAAACAAATCTTATATAATGGTGTCTTTTTATGCTAATGAAAAATCATCATTTGTAAAAATTGTAAAGAATTTAAACTAAAACAAATAATGAATCTTCTATATTTAGTAACTCTTCATGTATAAACACAAAAAAGGAATCAATTGACTTGTGAATACTAATGGGCAATATGCTCTACATTGTTGAAAATTTAGAAATTATTTCAAAAGAAAATGAACAAAACATAATTAATCCAATATGTGGATTATGACATCCCACCACTTGAGCATGCTATCATCACCTGCTTAAAGTAATGAAGTGTGTCATATGAAGAATACCTCACCAATCCAATAAATGGAGACATCCATTACAAAACTAGTGGTTAAAGGAAATGTTGATCCTTTGAATAGTTCCTTCCATATTAGCTACAATATGCTATTGAATCATATGCACTAAAAGAACAGTGGCATAGAGACTGTTGAAATAATATTTCTACAAGTTCCAGTTTGATCGTGAGCTTCCCATTCTTCATAAATGTGTGAAGGATCTAGGGGAAAAATACATGATGGGTATGGTCTTGTTGGAAAAGATTGATTTAAAAGTTAATGAGTGGATCTCACCTATACATGAAGTGACTCATGGAAAAAATGTTAGGACTTTGCTTATCAAAAAGGATCAAACATGACAAAATTCAACATAGGAAAATAAGGAAATGTAGGACTCCGTGGATTAGATTAGATTCCATAATCCAACAAACCATGGGAATTTAACAATGCAAAATGAATGCGCATTTAACCATGTGAAAAAGTCAGCCCCCATGCTTCTGGAGAAGAAAATGTATAAATAGGTGATCAAAAGTTTTAATTTGAATGCAATTTCGGATCTGCTCTAAGGTCATTTTTTCTGGACTGAGGCAAACAGACTAAGGAATTTCGGGTATTTGACTGAGGAAAATTTGGCCCTGTGGAAAGACTGAAAATTTTCTTGGTCAAAATATTCATTTTTGGACAGTTTTGCATAAAAAAATTGTTGGGCTATGGAGAATAATTTTTGTGGAGCTAAGTTTCTTTCTCTTGGGGATGAAATCATAATTTTGAAGGATTGTTTTTATTTTCCTAGTTGAGGCACTATGATTTTTGTGGGATAGAGACTGTTGATAATCAACCATCCAACAGTCTGAATTTTATTACAGCAACAACCATTTGACTTACCAATAGTTTCTTGTGAGCTTAACTCCACACTGATGACAAATTTTTTTTGGGTGTTTCACTACTCTGAAAATTTCAGTGGAAGAGAGTGAATATCTTAGCTCTAAATTGTGGGCATCACTGAGGCGGCTACTGAGGAGACTCGGGACTGAGGAGTAGCAATAGTAAAGGGTGTTATACCTAGATACTTGGAGAACTGGGAGTTACTAAGCACTGTGTAAATTCATCAAGCAGTCCATGTTCAAGTAAGTATGACTTTACCTTAATTCTGAAGCAACATTTGAATTGTGACTATTTTGATAGTCGTAGTTTTTTCATGAGAACTTTGATAAAAAATTATGGGTTGAAGGAATCTCCAGGGTTTAGTCCTGCACTCTTTTGGGTTCAGAAGGTGACAGTCTTTATGACTATGAATTGACTTGATACGACATAAAGAGTGATGATTTAGTGAGACTGTGCAATTTATGAGTAGATGTCTTGACATAAGAGTATATCAGTAGAATCCTTGGTATTGTGGCATGGGTAGTGTATGAGCAGAATTCTTTGATCTAACCAGTGACAACATTTGATAGTGACTAGTGATAAGGAAGTATCTACAAATCTATAAGGATGAGTTTATTTTAGCACCACAGGAAGCATACCAGGTACATATAGTCTGACCAAGTGTTGGATGGTAATACACCTTGTTGATGATAATGCTTCAATTTGTGATGATAAACTAGTGACTTCTTTAGAAATCTAAGGTTACTAATAGTCCTCTGATAGCTTGGCACACATCTTGAGTATGAGATGTCTGAAAGATAAAGCGGTATACTCAGTAGTGTATTTATGAAGTGTGAAGTTGCATGATAATTCCATATTGATGCATGCTATGTAGATGAATCTTTGATAATGATACAGGATATAATGATGAGGGGAAACATATATGCACACTTATGCATGATGATGAGTGCATTGCTCTATGATGATTCATAATTATGCATACTTGTTGCACCTGTTGATAATGATATATCTGGGCCATTAGTGATATATCCCAAGATAAAAATTGCGACATTGATCTGGAAAAATATTTGTAGCTAGGGATGCAATTTGGTAACGGTGGTTGAAAATTGAAAAATGTGCTTGATGCCATTTTGGAAATCATTTATCTTTCAAGAGAAACTAAAGAAATAAATCAAAATATGTGGAGAGGTGCGGAATGTGAAATACTAAATCCCTATGACCTTCTTTCCCACCAGGAATGTGTTTTGAGTGCCTTTGTGCACTTCATAAACACTTGTTAGGTTGTTTCAACAGATAGATTTTTCAAAGCAGAATTTTCTTGTTTTGGAAAAACTCCAAACTTTTTGGTTTAATGATGAACCTAACAATGTAGAAATGTCAAGGATGTCAAAAGACCCCTACCTAACTTGTAGAACGTTTTCATAGTATATATTCTTGCCTCTAGTGATTGTTTTTTGCGTCTACGTATGGTAATTATCATTATCAACTAAATGTATGTGTGTGCACATGCATAAACACCCAATACACAGCTCAATCAAACAAAAGAAAACATATTTATACCTTGATTTATGGATCTTCACACTGTCTTCTTATGCTTTACCTTTCAAAACATCATTCAACATACTTCATTTTTTTTCATGTTTCAATAGTTTCATGTTAGGATCCATCAAATATATTTGTGTTTGTTTATGAAAATAGCAAAAAAAATCTAAATAAATACAATTCTATTACAATGTAAACCACAATACTATTCAACTATTCAAGTAAATTAATTGTTAAGAATATATCACTTGATAAAACATGGATAACAAAAAATACTATGTATATAAGGCCATCGATCTAATCAAAACTCTTAACTATGGAAATTTTTCTCAAACCTATTTATAACAAGTTACAATGGAGGAGTGAAATAGCAATAGTGAAAATTACACAGTAAAAAGATAGAAATAGATGTTTTTTAATGTATTATTCCTTACCATTCAGTGTGATCCTCTCTGTTTTGAGAATAATTTAATATTCTCTACTAAACAGGACCAACCACATGAAGGTGGAAGCTCTTATGGCCCCTCCCCCCCCTTACATCACTCTCAACTCCCAAAATCCAGTGCCTATACTAGCAAATAACAATTTATTTCGCTTTTTCACAAAGCAAATAACAATGCATCTACAATGCAAATTATTTCACTCAATAGTTGAAAAATGATTTCATTAAATCATTCTTTAAAAAATTCATTAAACCATTCAATCATTCAACATCTAAAAAAACCATTCAATAAAACATTAATTTACTCAATGGCAGAAAACAAAAAACAGTAAATAATTCAGTAAAGCAACTTGTCATAAAATACTGATTTTGTGCTATGCTTTCAAAAATATATTTCATATTTACAAAAAGTTTTAGAGTGATGGATTTATAAAAGGCCTGTGCATATATACTGTGGCCTTAGAGTCCTTTGTTTCAAAAATTTTCCATTCACCCCATTGCAATGTCAAACCCTACTTTGAGAGCATGTGTGCCTCCTTATTTCTCTCCCCGTAAACATGAGTGAAAGAGATTGGTTAAAAGAATGAGAGAGAATGGGTTGTCTCTTCAAATAATACATCTAGAGAAGCAGTTCTACATTTATGTATATTATTCATCAGTTTATAGCCACCATTTAGTCACCATATACTTGTAACTGTCTGCAATTTCTTTCATTGGCAAAACATAGAAGTAATTTCAATGTCATGAGTTTTGCATACCTGTTGGTTCCAGTTCTCAGGCCCAAATAAATTTGAAAAAAATTACTTTGATTTAGATATAAGCATGCACATCCTAAGTTTATGCACTGAATGCTTGTTTTCTTCCATCCAATTGCTAGACCTCCAGAGTGGCCGATGGCACTTTCCGCTGTGAAAGAGTATTGTAGAAGAAGTGATGTTAAACTAGTTTCAACTTCTATCTCTAGACCCATTGTTTCTTATGGAAGGATGACTTTTGGTGATAAAAACTCCATCATCCTTTTTAGGGCAATCTTTTTCTGGGTGCTTACAAGACGCCTGCAGTTTAGGGAGACAAATTTCATTTGGGCACCCCATTTGGGGTTTGCACTGGTCTAAGAACCTTGAAAATGGTTGCTTGTCTGCCACTTGCCTGATCCTTGAGCACCATGCTCTGGGTCGTAGAGAGGTGAGATGGTCTTCCTCTCCCTTTCCCTTTGGATGTGATCCTCGCATTTACCCCTAGTCCTTTTGTAGGAATTTTTGGTTTTTGAGGGATTGGAACGTCCCTTGAATGAAGGTATAAATGGATAGAGGAGGATGAAATGGGTGAGTCATTTTTTATGGTGGAAGGGGAGGCTACCTGGCTTGAATTGGAGGTACTTTTGGATGTGGGGGAGGAGGTGCCATTTTTTGGGGGAGGGGGACTGCTTGTGATAGGGGTAGGCAAATATTTTTCCTCATTCAAAGATAAATGATTCAATTGATTGATAAGGGAAGAAGTGTTCATACCCGGTGGGGGAGACGCGATCCGATGCTATTGCATCTATTGAGGACGCCCTTCTGCTGCTACTACTGGTGCTCTTTTCGATTGATCCAATGGATATTCTGTGCCCTTCGACCTAAGAGGATTTTGATCTGAAGCTATGTTCAGATCAGTTACTTTGGAGCTTCGGGCCTCTATTCACCTAACCCACTTCCTTATTCTAGTTGTTGAGGGGAAAAAGTTTGGGAAGTCTCTTTCAAAATGTCTTGTTTCATGACATTTGCGGCATCCAAAAAGGGATCCCTTCATAGTCTAACAGCTGTCTTTTTTGCTTGTTTTTCCATACAAATTAAAGGCTTCAGGAAGACTGGTTCTGATGTTCAATGAGACTAGGATCCTCGCTACCTTTTTGATGTCTGTCTGTTGAAATGAGAGGTCCACTTCAATGAAAGTCCCCAGCTCATTCCCGATATCACTATGGCAGGCCGGGTTCCATAATTCCAATGGTAGTCCTGGTAGGAGAACCCATAATGGTATTGTGTCTAGTTGCTCTATTTCTGCATCGAACAAGGCGGTCCACTACTTTAGTTGAAATGGGGTTTTCCCATATGTCCAGACTCTGCTGCGTATTTGGTTTGCATCCTCTCTGCATGTGAACAGAAAGCTGAACCATCCATTTGCAAAGGAATTAATAACCCGAACTTGACCTTGAAGCCCTGTCCAATTTTTCTTGGCCCATTCCTTCATTTGCCCCAGAGTGGGGTTTCTTCCTATGATTTTGTCGATTAGGGTTAGTCCATCCATCTCCCATGCTTCTTCCATGGAGCAGTGGACTCCACAATTTATGTTAAAATCTCTTCTAGTGGGATTTAGACACTGAATATTTCATTTTTTGGAGTTCAATTGTTCGGCGGCGTCTCTTGTGCGTGCTCCTTGTGACACTGAAGGATCGATTTCCCTGTTTGGGGTTCCTTGTGGTTCTGCTTGTGGAAGTTCGATGAAAACATTTGTTGCAACTGTGCTGTGAGTTTCAGGTTGGAATAATGAATTCAGGACTCCTCCTAAAGCTGGGTTCAATGGCCGTGCTACAAATACACATAGTATCTCTTCATCTAGCAGAGAAACTAGAACCTTGCTCTCTTCATCTAGTGAAGAAACCAGAACCTTGCTCTTGCTTCCAGCTGTCAAATTTTCTAGCGTGTTCTGCACTGTGTCTGGGAACGGTATAACGGTAATTTAAAATGAGGAGAATATGTTGAGCTCTTGCTTCCAGGGGTCAACAGAGTTGTCTTCCATGTCTACCAGACCTACTCCCAACTCACAAAAACCTCCTTATTGAACTGAGTGTCCAAAATGAAAACGAGTCTATTTATTATTATATATTATATTTTTCTTTTATAAACCTCCATCTGGATATCTGATGCATCTGTGTCAGATAACTGCTAGTTTTTCTTTCGCAAACGTCGACAAATCGCCATGGTAGTGTCGGTTTCTTGTCGAATATCAGACGTGTAAGTGTCAGATAACCGCTAGTGTTTCTTTCACAGACATCGACGATCCGACCCTTCTAGTGTCAGTTCCCCGACACTACCAGGGTCAAAAATCTGACTCACTTATGTCATATATTCAACGGTTCTATAAACATTCTGTTTCCAGCATTCTGATGATTGATTGTTTTCCGACACATCCGTGCAAAATGTCGGACGACATCAAATTCTATTGTCAGATTTCGGGTTCAAATATTTTAGTGATTCTTGGTTCCCTAGACATAATTAAGAATTATTTTTCCTGATATCTAATGGATATCATGTGGATGGTGCATATGTCTTGCTACATCACTTACAACATAATAAAATTCAGGTTTTGTCTGAGTTAGATAGAGCAAGCTTCCAACTACTTTCATGTATAGTGTAATATCCACTAATGGAGAATTGACAAATTCATGCATTTTGATACCAGAAATAAAGAGAGACTTGGATGCCTTACACTCAACCATATTGAACTTATTTATCAATTTTGAAGCATACTCTTGTTGAATCATCTTGGTTCGCCTTTCATGTTACTCAATTTCGAAGCCCAAAAATTGCCTTAGCATTCCTAGGTCTGTCATGGAAAATTCACTATGAAAAGATGACTTGATTTGGCCAATTAAATTAGTGCAGCTACCTATAATGAGAATATCATCAACATAAATAACAATTACCTACAAAATACCATGATGTTTCTGCAAATACACATTAGGGTCTGATTTGCATCCAGTGAAACAAATAGAGAGCAAAAAAACATCCATTTTTGCATACCAATCCCTAGGGGATTGCTTGAGTCCATACAATGATTTATTGAACCTACATACCAATGAAGGACCCTGTTAGAAACTTTCAGGGTGATTGATATATATCTCCTCCTACAACTCATCATGTAAGAAAACACTCTTAACATCAATGTGGTGAACTTCCCAACCTTTACTAGTTGTCGACGCTAGAACTAGTCTAATGGAGTCTATCATTGTAACCGGTGCAAAGGTCTCAGTGTAATCAACAGCATGTAACTGATAATAGCACTTATAAACTTATATTTCCTTATGTTTCATATCAGAACCATCATCAGCAAGTTTGGTCCAGAAAACCCATTTGCATTGAAGAATCCTCCTCTTGGGAGGGAGGGGAGCTGATTCCCATGTATTCTTCTCTTGGAGGGACTAAAATTCATCTTCCATTGATGATTTCCATCTAGGGTCATTAAAATATTTATGATATGTCTGAGGATCAGACCCAATTAGCATATAACAGTGCTTGGAAAGAGGACTATCACTTGCAAAGGAATCTCTACTAGTTTGTGATCTAGTTAACTAGTCTTCCTAGGCTCACATGGATTGCTTGCCAATTTCTGAGCTGTTTGTAAAAAAAATTCATCCCACTTGGGCTTATATGGTGATTCATATACAGAAATATAATGTTCACCAACATTTATATTAGACGTATCATAAAAATAGAGCATGTATCATCACTTACATCTTCTTATGGTTGAGGAGAGGAGCTTTCCCCCAGTGTAAGCTCGAAATCAGGAATTGCCTCTTCTTAAAATTTGACAATTCTCTCACCAAATTTCTTGCATGTGGAGGTTTCAAAGAGCTTGTCACCTTTGGTTTCTTCACCATACCCAACCATAATGCACTCCTGTTTTTGTGGTTTCAATTCTTTCCTCTTTTAAGAGGGGATTCTAGCCCGTGCTCTAGTCCTAAATATTTTGAAATTTGAGACATTTGAATTTTGACCAAACCATGCCTCGTAAGGTGTCATTACTTTTACTAATTTTTGAAAGGATTTGTTTTGAATGTGAGTAGCACAACTAATGGCTTCAACCCATATCTTGGGACTTATATCCCTTGCTTATATCATGGAAGTGGCCATCTCCTTGAGTGACCTATTCTTCCTCTTAGCCACATCATTTTGTTGTGGTGTGTAAGGAGTTGAGTGTTGCATTTGGATTCCACTCTCCTCACAAAGTTTTTATAGGTTCTTGTTCACATGATCCTTCCCATTATCATTCCTAAGGACCTTAATCTTATGGCCACTCTAATTTTCTACCAATTCTTTCCAAATATTCAAGTGTTCAAACACCTCAGACTCCAATTTCAGGAAGCATACCCAACAAAATTGAGAGTAATCATCTATGAATGTAAGCACATACCTTGATCCAGCATATGATGGAGTGGGAAATGGACCAATAAATCCTTAATGCACCAACCCAAGTGGTTTTGTTTCTCTCCTTGACTTCACCTTCCCCTTAGAGGTACCTACTGCCAAAGCATGACATTTCTCCTTGTTCTCATTTGAACTAGAATTGTGATCCTTCTTCCTTACGCTATTAGGTACTAGAATGTTGTTCTTCTCTAGCAGATGTGCCATGGTGTCAATGGTATTTTTCATGCATGAGCTCTCTGGATTCCATCGATTATGGCAATAGGTGCATTTGGCTTCTCTTTTCCCTTCTTGTCCTTCTCCTTGGAAAGATTCAAACTTTCATCACTCGATTTGGGTTTTTTGGGGTTTTTCTTCTTCTTTGGAAGCTTCAAAATTTTGGACTTGGGATTTCCCTTTGAAGGATTTGAAACTCCCACTACTAGTTGTTGTCCCTTGGTCTTGATGGTTCCCATTTGGACAATCTTATCTTGCTATTGAGTGATTGACTCCATGAAGTTTTCTAGACTCATTATTTTCCAGTTTCAAAGTGTTAACTTGCCATAGTAGAATGCACTCACAAAAATTGAGAAATATGGCCCCAACTTCGAAAGTATAGAAAATATCAATTCATCCTCTTTCTTTTCAATGCCACATTGCTTCAGCTGCAACACGAGTGACTTAAACTTGGTGAAGAAGTCCTAGATTGTGTCATAGTGCATTGGGATGAATATGATAAGCTCATTCTCAAGCTGGTGACCATGTAGTTCATAATTTTTCCTAAACAATGTCTCTAGTTTTACCCACACCTAATTGGTTTTTGTCAAAATTACAATGAGTAAAAATATCTCTCTCAAGATGCTCAAAAACAAAAATCCAAATTCCTCATCCAATCTTTTGAAGTACTTGGCTTTCTCAACTACAGAATTTGGTTCCACCTTAGTACCCATGGTAACTATGTAAAGCCCTTTGGCTCTCAGCTGAATCACCATATATTCCTTCTAGTCAAATAAATTGAAGGGTTTTAGAATGATGTGGGTAGCCTCAATTTCTTCCTGCGCTGATGATGAATAAATTACCGAATGTTATGCAAAAACACAATTCAATTTTATCTGGAAATCCACTAAAAATGAAGCTCAAATCACTCTGAATTGATTTGAAACTCAAAAATATCCAACAGGCCCTGGTACCATGTGATAAATTTAAATTAAGGGAGAATCTAGGAGCGTTAGATAAGCTCACAAATGAAATTTGGTGCAAAAACTAGCAAAACCCATAAATCGAGAAACAAATTACACACACAATGTGAACAAAAACAAGATAATTTTGAATTTTCTAACCATGAAACATGTTACTATCATGTATATATTACAAAATAGGATTTTGATAAGGCTTTGGAAGCCAATTGTGAGCATATAAGTCAAAATTGCCAAAATGGCATCAAACCCCTTAGGTGGGCCAATCATGCCCCAAATCATCCCAAACAAACATGAATTGTTGAATGGACCTAGCTGAAGTGATGTGGGTCAATCATTACACCTTCGACAATGTGGGTATGGAAATATGGGTCGTTTAGAGTCTCAATGTAAAATTTAATGCACCAAATAAATCAAAAATTGGGAAAAATCCCACTCTAGTGCTCCAAGTCAACCTATTTTTCCACATTCAATGAATGGGAGTGCACCAGCAATGATGAGGGCACACATGTGGTTGATTGACTAAGCTGGATTGATAATGTGGGTGTGAAAGCCCCAATTTGACTATGCATTTGTCCAACTTAGTACCCCTAGTCTGCCACATAATATATTAAAGCTTAAAAAGAAATAAAATTGACTAAGTACTGTAATTAAGGACTAATGAGTTGGATTAATTTCCTAACACTTATAAAGATAAAATGAAAAGTAAACTTACAGAAATACAATATTGGTTCCTTTTAAAAAAAATTATACATTAAAAACCCGAGCTACAGTGTAAGTATAAAGAGTAATCGTTTAAATAGCTAGGTGTAGGGATCAATTCCTGTTAAGGATTTCTATTAGTGTAAGAAGAGATAAATTACAAGTTTTTATATAAAAATAAAATACTAAATGGAGATCATCGACAGGCCTCAGCGTCGGTGGCAGGCTGATGACCCCTCTAGTATTATATTTTGTTTCCAAAACTTGCAAGAAGTTATCATCACCGCCTTCTGGCTTGAACATATTATAGAATAGTAAAACTAATAATCAACTCAACAGTATCCTCATGGCTTGTTAAATGATTCACACTTCTCATTTAAATGACCAAATATAGAATCCTGTATTTGAATCCCATCAGATTATTTTCTATCTACACATTACATCATAAACAAAACAACGACCTCATGGATGTAGAATTATTCGTGGCAAGACAAAGCTATAAGAGTTCCCTTTAAAACATGATATTACTTCAGTTCAATCCCTTACAAGATTCTTCAAAATGATAAAAAACTAGGTGTTACAGTAATAAATAGCAGTATTCTTTTAAAACATAATCATTCTGCCAGTGGCCCTACAAACTTTTCTGAATTTCGAATGTGTCAAGGTAAAGGCCTCACATCCACATTTTAGTTTTACAAAAACAACCATGAAAACTATAAAAATAAAACACATCCAAGTTTATACATTATGAAAACCCTCATAGGTCTCTTAAAAAAAGAAAACCACTAATTAAATAGGTGGAGCGACAGTCTTAGGACTGTTCTTTACATCAAAAGCTGAACATTGTCTTTAAACAAAGTATAGAAGAGTCACTTCGACTCCACGGTCAAAGGATATTATATTTTTAGTGTAAGAGCCTCGCAGCTATACTGAAGGGAAATTACCATTTTCATGGAAATATAATACATACACTGAGAACATGCCATAGGAAATCAGGTCAAGCAACAGAACCATGAAGGGTGAGGTAAAAGGTCTTACCCAGACCGTTAATCCCCTCTCGGTCAATGTCCAACCAAGTTAGTGTTTGTAGAGAACCTCTTTGAAATGTCTCCTACATTTACAAACTAAAGGAGGTCAAAAGTGGATTTGTAAAAAATTGATTTTTAACACACGTAAATATTTAATACAAGTAAAGACGAAGAGAATACTAGTCTCTGTGTATGAACGATAGTCGAAACAATTGTTTGAACACAGAAAACACCTATCGGGGAAAAAAATTCAACAACAGACTATTTTCCTTTGGAGGAGGTAAATCATGGAGAAGGCAGAGATCAGTTGAATCAAACAAAGAAATTTTTAACCCAACAAAAAACTTCATCGAGGATACAATGCACTTACACTGAGGCGCCATAAAACCCCTAGGGTTTTTTGTTTTGTCGAATTTCCGTCAGCTAGTAAAATTAAGGCCCCCACATCGCGTGCATGTGGAAACATTTAAACTCATGTCCTTCATGAATATTTTCAACTTTCGTTAGTTCCCGAGAAATCAACCCTCGATGCACCTTATAAGTTTATTCTTTTTCATATGGTTCATGTGGTGGCATTTTAATAAGTTACAAACTAGAGATCATAACATAAAATCTAGTATGGCTTGGTAAATTTTAGTATAAAGTATATTTTGGATATTGCTTGGGTTTATTTTAGGTAATTCTAAACCCCTTAGTGCACCCTATCTTAGCACTTGCCTCTTAGATAGGAATTTTATGCTTGACCACTTTCACTTGCATAAAGAAAATGAGAGTTTTGTATTAGCCATAGAGGCTAAGTAAGATCTAAGACCTTCTTTTCCTAGGGATTGGGTAGGGTCAAGAAATGAAGTAAAAAACAACTTTTACGACAAATTTTTCCAATTGAGAGAAAATAAAAATAGTTTAGTGACAAATAAGTGCTGACCTTATTTTTTTCAAAGCATCAAGTAATGTCGTGAAAAGGCATGTTATTAAAAACACTAAACATATTCTTTTGAGTATTGTAGTCAATTTAAGTCACATTCAGTTTATTATCACAACTACTGTAGCGTAAAATATAACGTCTCATGGATTTATCTTCTTAGGAAACTTACCGATTTACATATAATAATTTTTATTTTCATAATTTCGTAGATGTTACAATAGTTTCCTCTACCCACCTAGATCATGTTGTAATAGTTTCGTAAGTACTCTTATAAATAATATATCAAGACAAATTTTTTTCCTCAAGGTAGTAATAAACAAGTGTCCATCCTCCTTTATTCAAAAGAAAAAGGACATGCTTTCTATTCTCCTAAGAAATCACAACTCATTCCAAAAAAAGCCTTTTTTCCTTTTCATAGTTTTTTTCGAGATTATTTGATATGCATAGAAATATACTTGGGGTGAATTTGAGTTTAGGTTAAAAATACCAAGATTATAAAGAAATAATTGTTGAATTAGACTCAAAATCTTTGGGACTCAACTCTTAAATGAAATTACGAACATTTTTTCATTCACATCCTCTTTTCCAAGCTTATTTATCATAGCTAAATACACCATGGGGTTAAATTTAATTTAGACTAAAAATAGGAAGGTCATAAAGTGGTAAATTATTGGATGTAAAAAGAGACTTTTTGAATTTCAACCCCTACACTAAAATAGGAACACCTTTTTAAGGTGTTTTAGATCAACATTTCCCTTTCCCAAGTCTCAAGGTGTTGGTTTCTAGGTTGGCCATACTTGTGAAGAAAAATATTATTACAATATAAATGATTTTAAGGAAACCACATATGATTTTCAGTCCTCCTTTACTCAAAAGAAAGAGGACATGCTTTCTATTCTCCTAAGAAATCACAACTCATTCCAAAAAAAATCCTTTTTTCCTTTTCATAGGTTTTTCCGAGATTATTTGATATGCATAGAAATATACTTGGGGTGAATTTGAGCTTAGGTTAAAAATACCAAGGTTATATAGCAATAATTGTTGAATTAGACTCAAACTCTTCGGGACTCAACTCTTAAATTAAATTAGGAACATTTTTTCATTGACATTCTCTTTTCCAAGCTTATTTATCATACCTAAATACACCATGGGCTTAAATTTAATCTAGACTAAAAATACCAAGGTCATAAAGTCCTAATTATTGGATTTAAAAAGACACTTTTTGAACTTTAACCCCTACACTAAACTAGGAACTCCTTTTTAAGGTGTTTTAGATCAACATTTCCCTTTCCCATGTCTCAAGGTGTTGGTTTCTAGGTTGGCTATACTCGCCAAGAAAAATATTATTACAATATAAATGATTTTAAGGAAACCACATATGATTTTCACTCCTAAGGTTATTCAAAAGAAAAAGGACATGCTTTCTATTCTCCTAAGAAATCACAACTCATTCCAAAAAAAAGCCTTTTTTTCTTTTTCATAGTTTTTTCGGAGATTATTTGATATGCATAGAAATATGCTTGGGGTGAATTTGAGTTTAGGTTAAAAATACAAACGTTATAAAGCAACAATTGTTGAATTAGACTCAAACTCTTTGGGACTCAACTCTAAAATGAAATTAGGAACATTTTTTCATTCACATCCTCTTTTCCAAGCTTATTTTTCATACATAAATACACCATGGGGTTAAATTTAATTTAGACTAAAAATAGCAAGGTCATAAACTGGTAATTATTGGATTTAAAAGGAGACTTTTTGAACTTCAAGCCCTACACTAAACTAGGATCACCTTTTTAGGGTGTTTTAGATCAACATTTCCCTTTCCCAAGTCTCAAGGTGTTGGTTTCTAGGTTGTCTATACTCGCCGAGAAAAATATTATTACAATATAGATGATTTTAAGGAAACCACATATGATTTTCACTCCATCACATCATTAACTTTTGTTTTTTTTCTACTCCCAACATGTAACTAAGCTTAGCGGACATTGAAACAATAAATATACAACAAATGTTAGTTTTTGAAGAGAAAATCTTAAGATAGTCACCACCTTTCACACCCAAAAGTAAAAAACACATATGGTAAGAGAGCTTTATGCACAAACTCTTTGAAAGTGAAGTAGCCTTATGAATAATGAATTCATTTTTATTCATTTAAAAAAACAATAAATTTAATAATATCAAATAAAATAAACAAATTATAAATAATGAATCTCTATCCAAAAGAAAAATGAGTCAAAATCCAACTAAGAATAAAATAATATTAAATTTACACCTTTAAAATTGTAGAAAACACACATATATATAATAAAACTTTATACACAAACTATTTGAATATGAAATAACCTTGGTGTAATAATTTTTATATACAAATATGATTAATCAAAAATATTTTTATTTACTCTATAGAAAATTTTATTAATTTAAATAATCAAATTTAATTATTAATATTTAAAAAAATAAAAGATATATATTTTTTAATTTAAAATCTTATTTTAAATAAAAATACTTTAATAAAAAATTAAATCAAAGTCTCAAAAAAAATCTACAAAAATTAAATGACCTTTAGTTTATTACAATTTACCATAATATTAAAGCTTCATTATAATATATATACTATGATATTTAAGCTTCATTATAATATTTATAATTATTTAAAATTAATATAAATTATTAATTAATTCTAAGATCAAATTTATTTAGATATAAGATAATTGTATAACATCTTTTTACGAAAACATTTTGATGACTTAATTAAATTTATTAAGTCAACTCATTAAAATCATTTTGATTATTCAATATAAGTTATTAAATCAAATCATTAATTTTAAATATTAAACTAGCGACTGAAAAATATTTTCATATTATTTTATTGTTATTTCAATAATAAACACACTAATTGCACTCTTGGCTTGTCATATGTTGGGCTATTTACTGTCATCACCATTATGATCACCGACTACCATCATTGTATTCTATAGTCAACTTTTTACCATTTTATCAGTGCACAATTATTATTATAATCAAGGTCAAATATTGACAAGTCCATCTGGATCCAATTTCCCATCCTCTCCTCTCCTACAAATTCCCTTTCTATTTTACACATTCTACAATCATTTGCACTCTATAGAAACCTTAACGAAAGAGTGTGGTATGGATCAGGATTGCAGTACACCGCTCTCCTTAGGTCTGAGTCCTGGTACTGGAACATCAACCAGACAGAAAGATCATGACTACGTTTCTCACAGAAATGCTAATGGGCCTCCTGTGGAGTTAGATCTGTTTCCTCTCGCCCCAGTACTCCCCCCTGAGCCGCGCTGCGGCACATTGCTATGCGAGAAAACCTCACCCGGCCAGAGTATCAGTATATTTCTTGCCGTGACTTATCGTTGATCTGCAATAATATTTTCTAGCATGGATTCAGTTTTATAATTGGCATGTCGTTGTTTTATTTTGGTATTCCTGTACAGATGGCAGTGGTAGTTGTAGCGAGAGATCAGTGGGAAAAGGGATTGTTACAATCCATGGAGTACCTGTGTCACGCCCATCAGATGCCAACAAATTCCATGACTCCTGTTACTTCAACGAAGACGTGGGCAACATTAATGTGTCGTCCTCGAACAGCACCATTGAATCCAACGAGAACAACCAAGGCAATGGGTACGCCATGTTCAAGAGAAAGCGGGGTGGTACCGAAGGGTTGGAGAATGAGCGAGGTTGGTCAAGGGCACTCAGCGATCTAGAGGTAGAGGGTTGTTCCAAGAAGCTCAGGCTGTCCAGAGAGCAGTGTGCCCTTTTGGAAGAAAGTTTCCTAAAGAAGACGATCCCTGAATATGTAAGTCTATTCATGCTATTTATGTAGTACATAGTGCTTTTGTCGTTTGTGTTTCGTCATGATTTGGACTGCTGTCATTTCTTTTTATTCGGCAGAGCGAAAAGCAAGCCTTGGCGTTACAGCTGAATATCAGTCCACGACAAGTTGAAGTGTGGTTCCAGAATAGGCGAGCAAGGTTAGTTGGTGTCCGTGTCTCTTATAGATTCATTGTATCTGACATGTCCACGTTAACATTGGAATGTTTTTTTGAATCTAACTGTTTGGTAATTATATTTAAAGAAGGCCATTTTACAGTTTAGTAAAAGAAAATCTGTAACACTTTCATGGCTTATTATTTTAGAAATGGTAGATATATTTTTTTTAAATAATAAAATATTATTAAAAGTAATCTATTATTATAAAAAATAATATGTTTTTATATATATTTAATGACATTATATATATTAAAATGTTTGTTTTAAGTTTATATATATAGCATTTGAATTTTAAAAATTGTATGTATGTAAAGAGATTTGATCTATAAAATTTAGATGTATGTTTTTCCTTTTTATAGATCTATGCTGGTTTAATCGAGTTTGATTTATATATTAAACTTTTCTAGATATTTGTTTTTTATAGACCTATACTGGTTTAATTGAGTGTTATTTACATATTAAAACTTTCTATATAAATTATCATTCAAAAAGCTTAAAAAAAAAACTTTGGATCTACTTTAAAAAACCTTTTTTGTTGGCCGATTGGCCGTTTCTTTATTGAAGTCTCTATTTTATTTAATTTGAATGTTTTCTGTTATACGAATTTGTTTCAGGACGAAGCTGAAACAAACCGAACTTGACTACGAGCTGCTGAAGAGGTGCAATGAGTTACTTGCCGAGGAGAACAGAAAACTGCACAAAGAGCTGGAAAAGCTAAGAACTATGAAGTTGTCGTCTCCTGTTAGGCCTCCGAGAACCGTTACGATGTGCCCCTCCTGTGAAAAGGTTTCACCCGCCAACGATAGCTCGCATTTCACTTTGGCGAAAGTTCAGTCTATGTTTAAATGTGGCTCTTCTGGGCCATGAATTTTCGGGTAGAGATTGAAGTTTTTTTTCTGCACAATCAACAGCTTTGTGATATCTTATAATAACACAGATGGACTTCGTTGAGATTGTGGATCATTTTAGGGTTTTATTAGAAGTTCACTTTGTGAAACATTTGGGGGGGTTTTCTAGTTTTTATATTTGTATTTTGTCAACATGAATGGATTACGATTTGGTTAATTTATTTATCGGAATAAAATCATGTTTATCTGATCCATCTATTTGGTGTGTATTCTTTTTATCATATTTATTAAATTTTTTTGGAAATTTTTTTGCCTTTTCTATTATTATTGTTATGTTTATATTTTTGACATTATTTTCCTGTTTGAATCTTCTTTTCAATATCAATAATAATTTATTACATAGGTATTTTAGAAGAAAAAAGATAGTCTTTGTTATTCATATGAATCAAAGCAAATGATTACATTATTTGATTGTCAAGAGTCATATGATATCTAGGTCCACTCTCATTCCACAAAAAAACAGATCTGAGCCAAAAAATGGGACATACCATCCATCTGAAACTGTTAATAGGAGAAGACAAAAGAAAATTTCAGAGATACAATCCACCAGCTTGTTATCCAGCATAGTTGAAGGAGCACAAGAAAGCACTGTGGGCACTAAAGACTAGGCATAATAAATATCATGATCCATAAAGTTCCATATGGAACAGAGAGAAACTATTCATGGAGTCCAAGCTCCAAAACATCCAAGCTCAAAAGAGTTGTATAGTTCCTTCATCAATGATATCACCATCATAAAATTCAGTGAAAGATAAGAGGCCAGAAGCCAAAGATAGTGACCCCTTTGATAAAAAATCTACAGTGACACTATGCTTCCTATATATACCTTGGAAAACAAGTAAGTGGCAAGGATTCTGTCATTTTTAAAATATTTTCACACCAGTATACCAAGTTGAGGGCTGATAGTGAGGCCTTTTTATTTATATAGTTTATCACCACATAAGAGTCTCCAAAGATTTGGAGGCAAAGGAGACCAATAGCATCAGTAAAATAGAGCAAGTCCCAAAGCGCTAGTAACTCAACCATGGTATTAGTGCTATGGCCATATCCCATCTTTAGGTTGAAAAAATGCAAATGGTTGATAGCCAGATGAATACCAACACCTCCAATCGAAATTGCAGCAGCCCCATCAAAGAAACAACAAAGACAGATAAGGACAAGTGCCGAACCAACCACCAATATTGTCTTCTTTGTTTTACCTATGGTAGAAAAATCATTTAGCAGAGACATAGCCACATTAATGGTAATCCATATGCTCCAAATAAAAAATAGTGGTAAATGAGTATTCACTCTTTCATACACTGGTAAATGAGTATTCACTCTTTCAAGTGAAAACCGATGCTCCATATTTTCTAGAAGAGTGTTGCTAGACCAAACAAAATTTAAGTTGTACCTTTTACTTCAACAGTCCATAACGAGCGGAAAGAATGAGCAATCAATGAAAAGGTGCCAATAAATTCCTCTCCCTCCTTGCATAAACAAGAGTCGTCGACATGGACCTATCCATCATTTGCCCATCAAGTTGTTCCAAATAGAGATACGGTTTCTCAATGTGACCGAAAGGAAGCATTTGGATGGCACATGACCATGTGTGAGTCATAACATGTGAGTCATAACAGCTTCCTTGTGCGGGATTAGTATAGTAGACACAATTAAATCATAGGCTAACTTGGCAGTTAACTTTTTTTTGTATTGTAAGTCAAAAAGAAGTCTGACCTCACTATGACATAATGTAATTTCACTATTATTTTTATTATAAGTTAAAAGCAGTCTGTCGTCACTATCACATAATCTAATTCCACCATGTAAAAGACCCTTTAAATAACATTCCCATTCATCTTTCCATCTACCTCAAGTTCTAAGTCCTCACCCGTAAGCGAGTAAGACACCCCAATAGTTCCTTCACCCATCACCCGTAAGCGAGTAAGACTCCCCAATAGTGCCTTCACCCAAATTTCGGTCATCATAAAGTGAAGATAGGCCATAATCCATCAAGTATTCCTCAGAGAGAATGTTGGTTTGTCACTCCCCAATCTAATGGACATACCATTGCCAACTTTCTAGCTTAACGATATGGTGATCCAAGGAATAGTTAGCTTTCCCGCTTAATTTCTTACACAGCTGTGGATTAAAGGAGTAGTTCTAAACTTTCCATCGATACATTAATGCCCATTTGATGACATCATTAACACGAAAGTCTCATTCATTCTCGACATCCGGGAGGGTTAAGGATTGAGTCTGTGGGAAGGTCTGAAGGGGTTTGCACACCTTGAAATGCACTTGATTAAGTATTTTAACTGTTGATCATACCTACTACAGATCCTTTAACAAATCTTTAAGAGTTTGTAGTTTTGTCTTTAGTTTTAGGAGAATATTTCTTAAAGGACAGGTCAGTCTATATAAATATTATGATTAAAATGTTTTAATAAAGTTTATTATTCTAAACATTTAGACCATTTAGACACAACTGAGCTCCATTTATCCATCATTTATGTTTTCAGATTTTAGTGGATGGAAAATAAGGAAAGGGAACTCTTTTGACCTCGAGGATGTCTAATTAGCCTTCTCTGATCCTTTTAAGCTGCAACTACTTGAAATTTAACCGGCATCAAGCCTACAACAACCCCGTTAAATGGCCTGCAGCAAGCAAGCTTAATATTACTGGCTCTCCAACAGCAATTCCTTGTTCCTTCTTACACAGAATCCAGGAGGATCCATTACATATATCAATGCATGCCATGATTTTACATACATGTTTCAAATTTGAAATTTAAAAATTGGTGGAATTGATTTTAATTTTAAATCCGGAAATAATGTTTACAGCAGAACTAATTTACCAGTTTCCATTCCAAAAATGTCAAGTAGGTTGTTGTATTTTGATGGCTGTCCCCGCTCCTGGCTGCACAAACTGGTCAGTTCTTCTCCAGCTAAGAGTGATGTAATTAGGAGGAGGCTACGACTTTCATGCCTTAATTTGCCAGATCTTCTCTAGCAATTATTTCATTGGATTTCTCATAAATCGAAACCTGGTCATCTCTCCTCTCCACTCAGAGTTGCATTTGTAGAAGAAGGCTGCCTTCTTTGTTTTTGTAGATTTTTGCCGGATTTGAAATCTTGACAGCTGAGAATGCAGGATATTTTTTTTCTTTATTTCTGAAATTTAATGTCTTCTTCCAGTTGTTACGCATGCTCTTGTTTAAATGGTGATTTTACCTCTGTGGTAAAAGCATGCGAGTTGTTACACATTCTCCTGTTTAAATGGTGATTTTACCTCTCGTAGAAGCACATGCATTTGAGTAGATGTATTACTTCTTCAAAGCTTTAGTTAGGGGTACTTAGATGCTTCCAAATATATTTGATACTAGGCTTCTCCTCAGAATTATTTTCTTGATTATAAATTTTTAATTTTTTTTTGTGTGGTTTGGTTAACTTTTTTGAAATTTTATGATATATTTTTGTTTAGAAAGCTTGCATGTACCAAAATGATTTAAAATTTGAATTTTAGAAAAACTTATTATTATGTTGAAAATATTTTAAGTGTAGTTTTTGATGTGAAACACATATTAACATTGACTAGAAAAAATAATCAAAGAATTGACATGATGGAGCTCTCTCTTCTGCTCTTAAATTAGGAATGAAAACTTTCATTCATAAAAGATTGAATAAATGACATGGCCTCCACTCCAATAAAACATATAAAAACCAAAAAAACCATCCTTAAACTAAGGTACATTAAATGATAAAATTAAATAAATAAATTTTTTCCATGAATGAGGAACAATAGAAGAAGGTCACAAAAGGGTATGCCATATGTAAAAGGTAATTTAAAGGCTGATAACTCTTTAACCATATGAAAACTAAGAAAACTATCTTGAACTAAGGTACATTATAATGATAAAATAAATTTCCTCCATGAAAGAATAACAATAGAATATATCATATGTAAAAGATGATTTAGAATCTAATAATTCTTTATGATCTTTACATATACTTTACCAAAGGGTTGTGCACATGTTTATTCTAGATATGGTGATGTAGAATCTAATAACTCTTTATGATCTTTACAGATATTTCACCAAAGGGTTGTGCACATGTTTATTCTAGACATGGTTATTAAGTTACATTTTTAATATTAAATTATTTTTCTTATTTTAATAAGAATATTTAAATCAATTTTAAATATCAATTTTTTTTTTATTCTATTTTTTTAATAAGGTACCAAACTCTATATTACTTCAAACAAAAATTAAAGATAGAACCATTTTATCCCTTCTCATGGGATATCATATCATAGATAAAATAATAAATTTCCTCTAATGTAATATTACTACTCTTGATCTACTATCAAAAGAAACAAATCTAAACCTTTTATACATATCATAACTAAATGTCAAAAATATATATTGCAAAGAAACTAAACTAAGCTTCCACTTCATCATCATAAATAGTAATTAAGTGGATACCTCCTACCTATGTGAGGATTCAAGAGTTGAAGGTGGAACCTCTACTAGCCTTAATAGTTATATTGAGATTGCTTTGCATTTTTATGTTTCCTTCTCCAAGTTCATCCAACTGCAATATAATTTTGTACATGCATTGGGTTCGAGACATGGGCTCATAAAGTTTTCTAGTAGAATTCTTACTTCGACGTCCTTAGTCTTTTGTCAAGCAATGGCGGATCATGAGGAAATAGATGTTTGAAAATCATCGAATCAACTTTCATATGTGAGTGGGAACCTAAAATCCGCAATAGAATTAGGTGGTTTGAACTTGGGATTATGGGGGCACAATATGGACTGGTATTTTATGTTCTCCAATGGCACTACTAACATGAGGGGGAGGGGAAACTCTATTATATCATATGGAAATGTTGACATGAGGAGCGAAAGGGGAAACTCTTAGTGAAAACGAAGTAATGAGACCATTTTTCTATTAAGATGTAATATCCCTAAAATCTGTAAATAAAAAAAATTGTAGGGTTAATAATACTGCTAATATCTAAGGGACATCTATACTTAACTTCAGAATTATAAAATCATAATAGAAACTATACCTATGTTCATGTTCTGTTTCTATTCTCGTATGATTTCTATTTTCTGATGGTGTTTATTGTCTTTCTTTTATCTACTGATGGACTTGTATATTGATGTCTTCTATCTCGTTTAATGACGTTCTCATATTATTTATTTATGTTGGATACGTGTCACACTACTTAGTTTTTATTTACTAAATGACGACGCTAACTTACCCCTGCATCTAAAGGGGATGAGTGGCTCAATTTTACCTAACGACGCACTAAGAAAGGTAAGGATATTTTATAGTTTGAGCTTACATAGTTCACATGAAATAATGCATGATGAATCCATGTTTATTGCAGCTGGTATGTCGCTAATCCTATGGTGTATGTGTGTAAAAGAAAAAGAAAGAAGACCTAGGACCTAGAAGGAAACATTCTAAACCTAAACATTAAGGGGTTGAGGCATGGATTTAAAAAAAAGAAAAAAGAAAAAAACAAGGAAAACAAATATAGAGAAGGGGGTAAAATATAAACTATGGTTGATGTTTAACTATTGCATTTAATGGGCCATATGAAGGTTGTGTGGCTTCCTCCACTTTGGCACCAACATAAAACCCAAGCTAGGTTTTTCACAACCATTCTTCTCCATAGTGAATTTTGTTGGAGAAGGGTTCAAGCTCCATTGTTCAGCCTCCTGTAACCCACCTAGAACTGAAAAAAAATATTTATTTTCAGAAAAAAAATTACATTAAAACTTATTGTAAATTTTTATGACCAAGTATCGTTAAGGATGAATGTAATTAAATATTTATCTATTTAAATAAATAAAAAAGGAGACACCTATCCAAATAATATTGTTGAAGAGTGTTCACTGATCCACTAGGAGGAATGATCAGCTGTAGAAGGCCAAGTGACAAATGGCAGTAGTAGCATTCACTTTCTAGATGTTGCAAGAGACAAAATCCCTAAAATTATGGTCATGCTCCCTCAGAAAAGAAAGTGACCACGTGGCTCATTTAATTGGAAAATTGACCCAAAGACTTAGGCAATCTTATAAATACCATCGAATTTATAAGGAGGCTCATCACATTCTATTCCAAGTGATTAGAGACTTGTGAAATTGCTGAAAATTAAAAAGTGAGGACTATAAGAGGAAATTTGATGACGGGATAGCTAAAGTGATTTGGTAAGAGTTAAGTCTGCAACTGAGTTTGATAAGTTGCATAAATTAAAGTGTAGGATTTTACACAACATCTTCATCCTAGTGGTTCAGTGAACAGGCATAGGGCTCCTAAAGCAAGTTATCTTGGCTTCTTTCAGGAGATGGTAGGGAGGAAAGGTCTTCTTTGGGTGTTTGTCCCCTTCTATAGTTATATGAGTTCTAAGATGATTTGTCTATTATGTGTAAATTTGTTATTTGAAGCATTTGTGAATGCTGAAGGATGCTCTAAACTATTAAATGTGTTTTGAATCAGAATAAGGTAGAAATATCTTATTTCTATATAATATTTTATAAGGAATGCTACATATTTTCTTCGTACAAGGATTAATGGAAAATTGTAGATTATTATAATTGTTCTATAAAGGAAAAAGTTTTATACATATAACTACAATATCATAAATAGTTTCTGAGTTTATTAAAACAAATGCTTATTTTCTTTATGATTCATCTTATTCATATTCATATATTATTATAATCATGGTTAAGTAAACATAGAATGAGCTTTCACTTAGTTTTACTACTGAATTTTGCAACGTGAGTTCGAAACCCTGAATAAATATCTCTTATGACTTATTATAACCAAAGGGCTCACTTAGGTAATATAGTATTATATTTATTTACTAGCTCTATGTCAACCATTGAGATTTAGGAACACATCCATCATTAAAGAACACTCTAAAGGCCTATTAGGTTATAAAGAAAACTATCATTACATTAAAAGGCATAAGCACCTACATAAGTTAAACTAGGGTTAAAGACTCTTTCAAACTAACATACAAATTGATTAAACACTCAACAAGGTCTTTTAAAAAACTATATATATATATATATAGATATAGATATAGATATAGATATAGATATAGATACATATGTTTTTTAAAAGACATTGTTGAGTGTTTAATCAATTTGTATGTTAGTTTGAAAGAGTCTTTAACCCTAGTTTAACTTTTGTAGGTGCTTATTCCTTTTAATGTAATGAAAGTTTTCTTTATAACCTAATAGGCCTTTAGAGTGTTCTTTAATGACGGATGTGTTCCTAAATCTCAATGTTTGACATAGAGCTAGTAAAGAAATATAATACTATATTACCTAAGTGAGCCCTTAGTAAATAGGTAATATAATACTATATTACCTATAGTAAAATATTACCATTAAATAAATATTACTTACTATCTAATATTATCTCATAGTTCCAATTTGGAAATCGTAAAGACCAGTTCTCATTAACGAGAATATATATTTCTTATTCGAAATATTCATTTTAGTATTAGTACAGTAGTAACTAAATATGATAAATACCATACTAAATGAACCAGTTCCGAATTGAACAAGTTGAAGGTTCAAACTTGTTTTATATCATGTTTACAACTTTTACCGTTGGAAGGCCCTTTGTCTCTACAACAACGGTTTAATAAAAATTAAAAAAAAATTAAAAAATTTAATCTAAGCTACAACTACAATGCAGATTTGTAAGCGATCAATAACCCATTTTACCAATATAGAAGAGCAGAGCATCAAAATCAGTTAAGTTAGTTTTTAAAACCAGTTAGAAACAAAAGCAACGATAGTCAAAAACATAATGATTCTTACATTCAACATAGAAGCCTTACAATTTAATATTTTTTTTGATCCAATAATTATCTTGACAGAATCGACACCATAATGAACAAGTTTGGCAATATCGTGGCCTCACGACCATAAAATATTAATTTAAGGAATTACAGTAGTACGACCATTACCAAGATACAACACGATTTGTCGAGAGTAATACGATCAAAATTATAGCCAAAATGAAGTAATTTATAGGTCCTTAAACAACATCTAAAATTGTTATATTTAAACCTTAAAAAAAATTGTTTCGTAAAGCAATAAACGATGTAAGATCTCAAATCCACAACATAAACAACACATGCATTATATTACAGTTCCCTTCGGACTCAATGGTCGGACGAAGACTTATTACAAAACCAACTCTAAATGCCTTAAGGAAGAATCCATAGAGGGTTTAACAATGCACCTAAGGAAATAAGCAAGAACCAAAGACTCGAGGCTTAGGAGAGAGATGACCCAACCACAGAGTGTAATATCATGAATATTGGACCTACCATTTATAGGCATGAGCCTATTGATCATGATGATTATATTGATGAGCCTATATGAACATGATGATTTGGTTTGTATATTGGGCGTAAGCCAATTATTGATGATATATATGTATATATATGTTGGTTTTATTGGGCATGGAGCCTAAAGCACATGATTGACGAATTTTTTTGTGTTGGCGTGGACCCTGAAGCACATGATCAATGAGATGTTTTGTGGTGAGCCAGAGGCTCTGGAGCATATGAGTACTTACAGTTGTGTTGAGCATAAAGCTATGGAACACATGAAAATATAATTGGAAATGTTGGGCATAAGCTTTGGAGCATTCCATGTTGATTTTGAGCATAATCTCTCGAGCATAAGATCCTTGACCATTGTATCCCTAGGTGTATCGTACAAGTACATCCTAGCATTTAATGTTGAGCGAGAGCTCTAGAATTGCACTATGTTTGTAAATCACTATTATAAGCATTGAGTATGGGCTCTGGTAAGCACTAGGGGTTACTAAAAAGATTAAAATCACCTCCAAGTGAAAACGACTCGAGAATAATATCGATCTCATCACACTTATTTTTAAGTGATTAAATGAAATTTTGAATTTTTGTATTCTCATCATGTACTGAAGAGCTACCACGTCATATGAGGGAAATCCAACATGAAAGGATGTTTAGAGTTTCCTAGCCTAGTAGACATGATTCATCTATCCATTTGACCTTCATGAAGAAGTGTCGTTAAGTCTAGGGATCATGATACATGATGCCCAAAGACAAATGTTAACAAGTATTTTAATACTATGTATTTTATACATAGTATGTATAAAGAATTACTTATGATTAATTATATAATTGAGTAAATAAAGAAGAGAAGCTCCACCAATTATTATTTATTATTAAAGGATTAATAAATAGTGAAATATCTATGAAAGACTAAGTAGGAAGTAGTTAAAAGTTCTTAGGTTAAGAATTGAAAATTACCCTAGTAAATTAAAAAGGGATGAATCAAGAAATCAATGATTTATTGATTTAACTGCCCCTTTGACTGAAAATTCTATCTATAAAGACTCAATCCAAGAAAAGGCTTGGGGGTTCTTATTTTTCATCTTGGAGAATTATTATTCTGCATGTTTTTGGCTCCCAAGTGTTTTCTTGGATAACTTTCTCCTGCAAGGAAAAGAGTACTGATTCAGAATTGAATACAAGTTAGGAAACCCTACCGTTGGAGCTCTAAGCTACTTTCTTGTTGGAGTCTAGCTCAGGGGGATCTCGATTAGAACCAAGAACGGTTTTGGGTCATGGTTGGAAGGAAAGCGGTAGTTCCCAAGTTATTTGGTCATCAAAAACAAAGGGCATATCTATCTTAAATTGAGAATGTTAGTTACTTAAAAAGTGTGCACATTCAGCCATTAAAGGAGCTTCAAGAATATAAATTACAGGTATGTGTTCTTAGTATGTCAATGTTCATTTCTAGTGTAACTGCTGGGTGCTTTATGTAAAAGATTATATATATATTATTAAAGCTGCAATTGATTGGTTCTATCCATATCTCCTAGGGTTACATTTATTAAAATATAATGCTAGACTGTATAAGTTATCATGTAGATTATATAATGAATATGTTAGATGAATGTTTCCAAAGAATTTACTAACCCTAGGTAATTGATGTTCTTCCTAGATTCTGCTAGGATTTTTATTCTCTTCAATACTTCCTAGGATGGTAAATTTTATCATAGGCTATACATAGGTAGGTTTCCATCAGGGGTGGCATGAGCGGGGGGGGTCCTTCTGGATCCCAGAGGACATATAGAGCAAACCTTCACATGGGGTATAGGGAATACAACTAACAATGAAGTTGAGTGGCTAGCACTTCTCCAAGCCCTGCAGCTTCTTCATGCTAAAAAATACCGAAAGGTTTTGATATTCGGAGATTCAAAACATGTCATCTCTAAACTGATCAATGGCTACCCCTCTGGAGCAGTCAATTGTCGCCGCCTATTTGATAAATCCAAGCTTCTTATTTCTAAATCCTATGAGACACTCCACATCCTTCGGAACAATAACTCCGCAGCAGACATTATGGCCAATATGGGGGCCTCTCTCCCACAAGGCCATTACAGGAAGAACGAGAATCCTCCCATCATCAAATACGTCCCGTAATGAGGTGCCGAAAATCCTCTTATCAACAATTACATCTCACGATGTGGAAATATCCTCTGCAATATCAATTTATGTGGCATATCCTATTGAATTCCTCTTCCCTCCTTAATTTCACAAGAAGCCCTATTGGCCCCCCTCATATCCTTCCTCCATACATCTACTCTCCCCCCCCCTTATCACTTCTCCATTATCCCTATTCCCTCATCTCTTTTTTTCCCCTCCTCCTTCCCTTTTCCCCAAACCTTATCCCTCCCACCTTCCCTCCTTCCGTCACCCAGCATCATCTCCCATCAGCTGGATTCCACTCCACGTTGTTTACCGTCGGCTCCCTTCATTTATTCAGTTGTGCTACCTTCCGTCCTTCCCACGCCGCGTGGTTTCTCTTCTGGCTCATCCATATCTCGGACACTACAGACTTAATCGCCATTCGACCCTGGGTTAAATTTCTCACCAACTTGCATGCTCAAAATCTCCTCAAGCATTATGCCATGTCTTCTCTCAGCAGCGATATGTCTATCCACTGCGTTTCAATTCTTGGTTTTGGTTATCATGAAGCTGTGCAAATTTTGCTGAAGGTAATTACAGGTATTGGAAAAGGGCAGTTGCAAGGTCTCCCATGGCATGCACTCCCTCTCAATCACTCTTTAGTGAAGGAAAGGATTGCCTTTGCAGCCTTCTCCTCTTGCTCGTGTAGCTCTCTCTCAGCATCGCAGTCTCCTAATCTCGGCCTAGGTATAATTTCGCAATTTGGTAATTGGGAAAGAAGCTTGGTATTAGGTTGTCGCTGAATGAGGTGGTAGGAAGGTGTTGTGGCCACATTGGTTTGTCAAGAAAGGCAAGGAGGTTCCTCACTGCATCAGGAACTCCTTATGCTCAGTCTTTTTTTCACTAATCTTTCGGTTGAGAATTAGGCTTGTGTCCTTGCTAGTTATTTTCATGCCTTACACAATCTATTCGCTCGAATAGACATCTCGACAGAGGAAAATAGAATGGCCCAGGCTAGTGAAAGTGCAGGAATCATGGACATCAAAAAGAACCTGCAATGTTTGTATGAAATGCTTGCAATCAGCGTTATGGATAACAAAGAAATGGCTCGGGAGGTAAAGAGTATGGGAGAAATGGTGAGCTACACCTCTTTGATTATCAGCAATCATGACGCTCGGGTTGATGATAAGGAGAGCAACCTACGAGAGATCATGGGTAAATTTGACAGGATTTAAGAAGACCTCCAGCGCTTCATAACCATGAACCAGGGCATCATGGTGAATGGCACCACTGCAGAAGCTACGCATCCAATGGAGGAGGAGTCTGTAGTTCAACCAAGGAATTTCGTAGGCAATCCTTAATCTGTTTCTTTAGTTATGGCTCAATGTTTTATTTTCTTTTTATATGTAACCAATTTGTAAGGGTATATACTACCCGTGGTATTAGTTGTTTTGAACAAACTCTATGTGAAGTTTTTTGGAAAACTCCTCGGATAGGCTCTTTGTGCAACATTTTTGATCTACATAAATACTCTATTATGCCACTACTGTAATGAATGGCTGTGCACAACTTGTTTTTATATAAACCTTTTATAGTTTCTATTAAAAAAAAAGAGGGTTTCCATCTCTAAGGTTTGTTTTCTGTATTCATTTAATATTCAAACATTAATACTGTAAACTAGGTAAATCTAGACCTGCTTTTTAATGTTCACCTATTATTTATATCTCTACTAACATATTACATTTGTGAGTAGAGACATGTTTCGTATTATGGTAGATTTACTCACAGGATTAAGTTTAAAGGAATAAATATACTAAATAGATACCTTAGGGTATTATTTACAAACAGAACAATTTCATATATATATATGTATGTATGTATGTATGTATGTACGTATGTATGCATATGTATATATATATGTGTGTGTGTATAACTCATCTAATACCTTTGAAGGTATGTCGTACTAAATATAAACTAATATTTGAACAATTTCATTTAAAACAATTATCATCATAAATATCTAAAAAGGGAAGATATCGTGACCATCAATGTGGTCCAATACAAAATATTTGTACTTCTAAAATAAATCCATATTGCTTTTTAAAAACTATCTTATTCATTTAAAATTAAACAACCAATAATTAAAAACCCTTTTTATGCCAACAGAGGTCCCGAGATCAAATCCCATGGATGTTCAAAACCAAAGGAAAACACACTAATAACAACCATAGTATAATATAGTAAACAGAAATCCAAATCATATAACCTTATGGCTAGTTCTCAAAATAAATAAAATCCATATCATAACAAATTAAATAGGAATCAATCCTTTCTATAAATCCATTGTGTATATCTCTACATAGGCCACGATATACACTAAGCATGCGGGTTGTATTTTACAAACACATCAAAAACCATATAAATAACAATGCATACGCCGGTAGTGATGTCATGAGACCCTAGCTACAACACGACCTCGACCATTAATAATCTTAATACAAATTCCATTAAAATTATAAACCTACTATAGGCATTGGGCACCGTGTTTTTCCAACCCATGGATGTCCACAGTCCAACTTACAAGAACCGAATACCATAAACAATAATATACAAGTTATCGCAGCACTATGGGAAGGCTCATTCCATTCACGCCATGGCCTTTTCCCACGCTGTCAAAATATTACAATATCCAAGCTAATCAATGGCATTACACACAAAGGATCTGAATAGGTGAATGCCTCTCCTTTTAAAACCCCAACTCCATTTAAATATAGTGCTCAATAAAAAAATGCAAAAGGAAATCATATACATAGTATATCAAGTGAGCCATTACCATTATATAAAAACCATACTTATATCTATTACACAAAGATCCCAAGACTAGTACACAATCACCATTAAGGGTCGAGAACGAGGTTTACACAGGCATGCCAATGGGCTATGGCACCATTGCAAGCAATGGTGCAGCCCATGGCTATAAAGCCCAAAACCAAATAAAATATCGATTCACATAACGTAAATGAAATTACAAAGAGCCGAATGGCATAAGAATCTATTCATGGCATAATGTCTCAACATTTAAAAACCAAGTCTGTAATCATAATTCCAAAGGAAAAATCAAAATCCCTATAGCATAAAACCCCAACCAACAACCAATCAAAACTCAGCTCTACCCACAGGGATGAAAACTGAGAAGCATAAGCTTGAAGAGAAGGCTTGTCATCGTTTCCTCAATTGTAATACATTGGAGCTATAGTGAAGAATGGGGCCACCCCACCATCATTACCCTGCTACCTACAACCATAATGAAACACAAGAGGGTGAGAAGTATAACTACGAAGGAGCCATGAAACCAAGCATAGAATGCAGACATGAAACTAGAAGAATATTACCTTCATCTCCTTTGTAGCACAGAGATGAGACCTCATGTTCTCCACAGACCCTGATGAAATGACCAAACTAAATTGTGAGCCAATCCCTAAGCTTGGGGCTGCCAAGATTCCCAAGAACGATAAATGCACTAGCTAGTAACCACTATTGAATTTACCAAACCCACTTTTCCATAGTTCAACGTTGTTGTAATACTGTGGATTTTATTCACCATGCTAAAAGCTTAAACCCTGTGATGTTATGGTTTATACCATATGTTATGTCGCCACCAAAATGCTATCATATAATACCATACTACAAAGCTTGCATTATGATAGTATTACAATATTTCATAGTCCATAGGATGCACTAGTCCAAAGTCAAAGAACCCATGCCTAGGTATTTATATAATGCTTAGAGCTGACGGTTTTAATCCCTTAGTAACAAGGTATTCATGCTTAAGAACCATGGCATACAAAGTATGCCATGATAACATCTTTGACTATAAAAATTCAAAGGTCTTCTCTTAAACCAATAGAACAACCTATCAATGAAAGGACATAAGAGTTGTTAATAGGTATAGTAAGAATATACTTAGAGCATAAAATTTATTAATGAAATATAGAATAATGAATTCAAAACATACCAAAGAATATTTAGTGTATAGGAAATTTAGCCGTAGTAGCTACATTGATGATAACCACACTTACAAATTTATAAAACCAAGTCGACAAGAAGCATAACAATTAGCATCAGGTCCTCTAGGATCAAGACGGTCAACACACTTTACACTAGATCTTGTTGCAAGGTAATGAACTGCGTATGTAAATGAAAGAGGTGCCTTAGTCCGATTGAACTAAGTAAGCCTGCATAACCAAGTAATGCGTTACCTCTCAGATCGTCATGGGAGAACAAGTCCTGCCACTCCACCACTTTGTTCCCAACAACAAAGTTAAGATAGTTTCTATTAAAATAACAAAGTACACATGTGCATGAGTAAAACAATGATCTATACAATTCATTAACTCACCAACAGTAATAACTAAGATGTATAAATAGTTTAAATAAAAGAATTAAGACATAAGAAGTAAATGAACTAATAATCACTGAATGGATAAGAGATTTACAAGACATTATGGATGGTTTCTGAAGAGATCGAAAGTATAAGTAGCGCATGTAATTCTGCATGAGTAATAATGATCCCCTTCTGGTAGTTTTCACTAGCCTATATTTTTTATTTTTTTTCAATTTTTGGGGCATTACACAGAGCCACAAGGTCTTACCAGGACCATGTTTCCACCTCTAGGAACACCGGTTCTAATCTAGTGGAGCAACCCAAGTTGAAACCTCCTGCAATCAAAACAATGCAGAGGTGCAACATAGGTTCCAAACTAATTTTACACCAGTGAAAACCATTAATGCAAGTTAAAAACAAAAAAGTTATTTCCATTGAATACTTTACCCTTTATCTAAAACCTACAACATAATCCCATTCAATCCTAGCATGCTCACTATGTCCAACTATTTTAGTAATGTAATTTCCAATCATAAGAAATGTGAGTAGTGAAGTTTTTCAATGCATGTAGGAATTATTGATATTTTACACTCGTAATATGATCTAATAAATTGATCTTGCTTGTCTATTATTATCATTAATTTGTTTTTACATGTCAATTTTTCTTAGAATGTTTAATAATATTTTTTCTAACATGGATTTTTCAAGAGATAAATATTGTTTAAAAACTATCTCTAGACCTTAATATTAAACTAAACTTCTTATAAAGAGATAGGGATATAACACGGGTGTAATTTGCTGATTTTGATTTGATATATTTCTACATATTCTAATAATTTAATACATTCAAAACTATGTACTCGCTAGTGTGAATGGGTGAATAAATGGGGATCTAAATTATAACTTCTTTATCTTAATGTTAACATTGTTATACTATATTTGCAGTCTCATAAATATTTGCCACCTTATAAACATTGAGACAAGATTGAGTAGATTTGTAATTCAATGCTTCATTTTTAAAAGAATGTAGGGCTATTACTAATTTTATATTAATTGTGATCAGAATAAATATAAATTAAAGGATTGTATGAATAATGCTTATTTTATATTAATTTAGATGAAAAGAATTACATATTAAGATTATTATACATATTTTTTTATATTTAAAAAAATATAAAATTCATATATTTTTAGAAAAAAAAATTGAAACATTTTTTAATTATTTAAGTTATTGTAATATATCTTTATCTTTTTTATTATTTAATTCTAATTCTAGTTTTCAATTTATTTTAATAAAAATTGAATAGATGATATAAAATACAATGTAACCTTAATAAGTATAGGATATAATAAGAAGGAACCATAAAACATAATATGATAAGGAGATCCTACATTCAAATTAAAAAAGAAAGGCTTTGGTGGCCTCTCGTCCTGAATCCGAAAACATTTTAAGCATCTATATATGTTTAGGAAAACAATTTTTTTATAAATAATTGGTTATCCTACAAATAAAATGTTTGTAAACAATTTACCATCTTAGAAATAGAAAAGTTTACATTTACTGGAAACGAGATACAATGCATACAAACATTATAAAGCATAGTTCATTGCAATGCTAATAATGGAAAAACATGATAATCTCATTTGTGTCCTTTTATAAGCAATTTTGGGCTCATTCATAACTAGTCCATTACTAAGGATACTCCCATTAATCATTGAGTATTATAAATTATAGTTTCTCTTAATGGAAGAGAGTAATAAGGATTGCGAAATTGTTAATAGTGATATAAAAATTTGATTCATTCATGAGATCCAAAAGAATGGAAAACCAAGAGAATGGAAAATACCAATGGTTTGTTTCTTCTCTAGCACTATGCACAAACCATTTTTTGTAGATTTCATAACTTGAAGAAAAACATGTCCATTGTGGAGGAAATAACAAAAAAGTTATGTCACTTATCCATTCATATGGATCACTAGGAAATAAATGAGAAAGAGGTTGCAAGCTATCTGAATTGCTTGAAATTTTCTATTGAGGATTGATTGAGCATGCATAGGGTTCACATCATCAAAGGGACATACCAATTAGCATAAAATGCTGAGGAAAAACAAAACCAAGAATTCGCTCAATTGAATAGAGAAGAAAGGAGGGGCACATCATCTAACTGATGAGGTGGTTTTAGCTATGGAAGAGGTGTATCATCCGAGGGAGATGAGAAATTAAAAGGTACTCAACAAGATAACATGAATCAACAATGGCTGTAGAGAAAGTCCTTATGTGTGTTTTAGGTGTGGTTAATCTACCATTTGAATGTTAAATTATAGCATGCAAGAGTTGAATGAAGGAAAATAACGTAGCTTAAACTTGGTACAAGTTGAAAATGAAAAAGTAGTCAATATGAAGACTATTGGGCCTAGGGAAAAACAAATAGAATTCAGTTAGCATTTGTTCCAACAAGGTAAAGAGTCTCGTCGCAATGGAGAAGAAATTACGACAAAAGCATATGAAAAGAGAGAAGAATATATGACAAAATCATATGTGGAAGAAAGAATAAGATAGAAGAAGAAACTACAGAAAAATATGTGACACATGAAGACATAATCACATAATGAAGAAAGAGCCAAGAGAGAGGAAGTAGTCGCAAAGGAAGTTGCGATGGTGGAGGAGTCAACATAAGAAGATAAGTCTCGACAAAAGGAAAGGATGTGATGAGATCAGTCACAAAGGAAGAAACGACGATAGAGAAGGATTGTAGTGATACAACAGGTTAAAATAAAAAATGAAGAGATCATGGGGATGGATTCGACTAGAGTAACATGTGTTTAAAGCATCTTTGTATTTTTGGTCAATAGTGCCTACTGAAAAGTGTGACTAGAACAAGAATGGATGCATGTTGGCTAACATAATGAAGTCGGTTGAATGCAACATGTAAAGATTTTATAAAAGGAATAACCCAAGTTGTATGTGGGTTACTTGCTATCTTTCATGTTGTTTGTTACTTCATAATACTTATGTCTGTAAGAAAAGTTAGTTGATCAAAACTGTGTGCAGATCAACCGTAGATATGTAGAGAAGAGTAAGGTGATCTAGGCTGTGTGCTTATCAGTCGTTGATTCGTAGAAAAGGAGAGGTTACTCTAGTCTATGTAAAGATCGAGGGAGGAGTGAAGTATGAGAAGAGTCAGTGAAAAAAAACGAGAGAGCATAAGAAGAGAGGATTTTGTATAGATAAAAGAAGAATACCTAGAACAAAGTATGCATCTTAGTGCATAGAAAAAATGTGCAAATATTTCTCATGCAAGATAAAGAGCGACTTTGTGGTTTTTTTTATGGGTTTCGATGTTCAATATTGAGTCAATGTGTAGATGATGAGTGTGTTTATATCACATGAATGTATATGGTGAATATGATTAAGTAACATGATTGTATATTCTGAATAACTATTTATGTATTTTCTTATGAATGAGTTCTTTTATGCATGAGTTGCATTGTTGATAGAGAACTTGTGTGTTAAAATTCTATGTTATTGTTATAATCTCTGTCAAAGGATATGTTTTAAGTATTGTATTATGTATGCATAGGAAGAATAAGTAATAATCCCACCAGCTTTGGTCAAGTGGGTTGGTAAAAGGTCAAGGGAGGAGAAATCCTAACCTAACTGTAAAAACCTTGTTCTCGTAGTTAACCAAAAGAGATATCTCGGGTGATACTGCTTCTTCCTCACAGGTGTTGTCGATTAAGCCATGCTCTATCGGGCTAATATCTTTTTCTTTTGTGCACAAAAATAAGGTATTAACCTCAGTAAAAGGGGTGAAACCAACAAAAAAGACCCAAGAAATTGTTATAATAAATCAAAACCATAGTTACACTTAGGAGACCGTAATTTTCCATTTTTTCCATACGGGTCTAGATTCATTACCATCTAGCTGGAATTCACTTGCACGTACAAGTCAACAATTGCTAAAATTAGCTTAGGGAACACTTTAGAAAGATCTTGGATAATATTATGACAACTCTGTAGTCATTCCAAAAAATTAAAAGTACGGTTCTTGTTTTTTATAGTTTATTTTCTTTTCAACAGTTTTAAGGAAAAAAACGGAAAAGTTAGTCTTGGAGTAACTGCCTTGTTGTTGGCCCAAATTAGACTCCTTATTTTTCCCCTTCCAAAAGCATGTATATTACATGTTTTCATCACTTATAAACTGGTACATGTCACACATCCAATTCGTGATCATCTTGAAATATTAGGAAACTGATTTATGCACCTATGGGGGATTTTGACTATTTTAGTAAGCATGTTATTTGTGTAATTTGAATAACATCCTTAGTATTTTGAATATATGATGTAATTATATATTTGGATATCCTATGAATTAGTGAGGTTGGATGATGTACACTTATTCAATAAAATTTTGTGTTATGCTCCATTTACAGTCTTCTTTTTGTGAATTGCATGTTTGACTAGTAATTTTGTGAGTTTAATTGTTCTACATCTTCGTATTAATTTCCAAATGGTATCAGAGACTTGGTATTTCAATTATTCTCCTTCAAAATTTCTATTTCAGGTTTGACATCATTGAATGGGAGTGCATGATCCGTCGAACCTCAACATGCGTGCATTAAAAGTTTGTGTTAAAAAGAATGCGTTCAGCAGGTGAATTAATGGGGCAGCATTAACGGAAATTAAATGTTGAAAATAGATGGAAAAAAATTTTGATAAATAGATATAAAAGAAACACAGAATCAGAGAGTCACAAAACAGAAGTTGATAACGTAGTTCACCCCCTTCACCAGGCTACGTCTCTGGGTCCCTCTCCAATGGGTACCGATCCAATTAATCTCTTAAAAGAATGGTACAAAATGGTTGTGGAAAAAAATTCAGAAACTGTAAACACAATGCTGTACAAAGTATTTAAGACCTTTCTATGGAAATTACAATCAGCCTTCGTAAGGCAAAGAAAGCTAACGTATGACAAAGAATGTCGACTTCCACAATAACAGCATCTTAACACTTTACAACAAACTCTCCAAGCTTCGCATAACAGAGAAACGATGTACTATGCTCTGAACGAACTGAGTCCCCCCCTTCACTGGTGGACGTCCTCCTCTATTTAAGCATTCAATGGGAGGATAAGTAATGGATTCACCTCCCTCTTTCAGACAGCTATTACCATATGTTAAAACTGAATCATGCAATTCGGCCAAATCGCTGCCCAAGTGTTGTGGTACCACGATGTTCCATATTCCCGAAACGTTGCCACCATTGTACGTTACCATGACAGTTCATATCCCCAACAGGCTGGGCATCTCTCATGCTATCTACTATACCACATCTAGTATTGCAATTCCACCACAAAGGATACCCACCCGAATGTTGCATATGATAGAGCTGTTCCCACCACAAATGTCACAACCAAACTGTGCACAAAACTGCAAACCATTTAGAAATGTCACCGCACCATGTAATAAAAATTTGGTGTTGGGGCCTTGCCATGGAACGCATTGTGGTGTATTTGAGTCGGAAGTTTTAGTCATCTGTGCTTCCACCGTTGCTTCCTTGAACCATTGTACCATATTGGACCAGTGTAATCTTTGAAAAGGAATAATCCACCGGATCAGTGCATTCTGTCTGTTCAAGGGTGAAATCGCTAAGAAATGGATAAATCTCACAAGATCATCTTTACTCCATTAAAAAAATTTGAATGGAAGGTTGAGATGGTTTTTTTTTAGGAGTAAAGACCCCTACATATTTACCATGGAAACTGAGGCCTATCCCAATACACCAACATAGAAAATTAAATGGCACAATAGGAGGGATGAGGCTTATGGTCTCTTGTGTCTCAACATTTCAAGAGACCTCATTTTCCATCTTGATGAATTGACCTCACTAAATGAAGTTTGGGAGAATATTTATACTATATTTGGAAATACATATTAAATGAGGGGACATCAAATTTAGAATGAGTTGATCTCATTGACTCCAAGTATCTTCAAATCCTTGCAATTCTATTTTTCCAAGTTTAAGTCCCTTGTTCTACAGTTAAAGCAATGTGAAATCGAAAAGAAGGATGAGCAACTAGTCTTCTCCATACTTTTGAATCTTGGTCATGACTACTCTATATTTTTTTGAACCTTCAATTCAACCAAATTGATAGATCGAACCTGGAAGATTCCTAAGCTTGTTGACTTCATGGAATCCCTCACTTGGGAGCAAGACACATTGGTAATGATGGGCACCATCAAACCTTCCAAAGACCAAGATTTGTTTGTTGTATATTCTAATGTGGATTCCAAAGGAAAGAAGAAATCCAATTAAAATATGCCACTATAACAAAAGAGATTCAAATCAAAGTCTCAAGAGGAGTCCTTAGGCTCTAAGAAAAACTTCCAGAAGAAGAAGAATAAAGGTGAAATCAGCAAGTGCACCTAATACAGTAAGGGATATCATCCCAAGAGTTGTTTTATAACGAAGCAAATTCACATGTTCACTCAACTCTTGGAGGAGAAAAACATCTCTCTTCCTAATTGTGCAAACAATAAGGAGTACAAATGAAGTTCAGATGACAAGGAGAGAGTTCATGCCCTGGTTTCCAGCACTGCAAGATCTTATACCTTCATCATAGATTTTGATTCAAGGCACATGGTTTTGAAAAGGGAGACCTTCACCTATTGTTATGATTGAAAAGTTGCAAAATTTGTTTTGGGAGATGACTCTGAAACTGAAAGTAAGGGGAAGGTTAGGATTGATCTTGACCATGGTTATTTCAGTGATGTTTTCTATGTCCCGGGTCTTGCTGCTAACCTCTTGTTATTATATTGGATGACCCACATTGGGTCTCCTAAGAAGGTTTTATTCTCTCCCAATGATGTTCAAATCTCATATATTTCGAATGGTAAAGTCATAGCTAAAGTTTTTGTGGATCATGGTTTGAAAATGTACAAGTTTTCCCATTTCATACCTTTCTATAACCCCTCCTCTCTCCTCACTCATACTAATGCAGCAAGAAATATTTAGCATGGGATATTTAGTCATCTAAATTAAAAATACCTTCTATATCTGTGTGAAAAAGACATGGTCATAGGGTTATGAAAGATCAAGTTTTCTAAAGGAGTCTCCCAAGGTTGCATTCTAGGAAATCACCATGAGCATAAGTATGAGAGAGTCACTCACGAGAGATCCTTTGTACCCCTTGAGTTAATCCACAATAAAATTGATGGTACATTCCCTTATATATTCATGATTCAATCCAAGTATGTATTAAAATTTATAGATTACCTTTCCACATACTGTTGGGCTTACTTCCTAAAGCAAAAGTTTGAAGTTTTTGACCTCTTCAAGGTTTTTCAAGCCTTTGTTGAGAACCAGTATGGGAATAAAATAAAGATCCTCATAGCTTGGGCTAGAATTCCAACTGAAAAGAGGAAGGATTTGTAACCCCAAAGTTAGGAGTTACTAATTTTTTGGGTATTCTGAATATTCAAAAGGTTATAATCTCCTATATATGAACACTAAAAAATATTTCATCAAAAGAATTGTTCAGTTTGAAGAAGAGCCAATGCGAACAACAAAAATTAGAGAGTCTTCTTCATCACCACCACCATTGAATGTAAGTGAATAAATTAATGAGTTTTCTGATTCTGATATGTATTATAATGATGATTTAATTTGATATCCTAACAGTACTACAACACCAAAATGGAAATCATGGACCATTCAAGCAACCGAGAATCTAGTTGGGAATCCTAGTTATCCTAGGAAGACTAGATCTCAAATTGAGAGAGCCCTTTATCTCAAACATCCATTCCTTGATGAGAAATGCTATCTAATGGCTGAATCAGAACCTCATATATATGAATATACATCAGAATATCTAATATGGAAAACAACCATGCAGGAGGAATATAGCTCTTTCTAGAAGAATGACACATGGGAACTAGTCAATCTCCTCCGAGGGAGAAAGCCAGTCAAGTGTAAGTGGGTTTATAAAACTAAATTTTCTGCTGATGGTTCAATTTGGAAATATAAAGAAATATTAGTTTCTAATTTCTACTCACAAGTTCAAGTTATTTATTACAATGAAACCTTTGCACCAATGGCAAAGATGGACTCCGTAAGGCTAGTTTTGACCATTGCATCTTCAAGGAAATGGGAGGTGAATCAAATGGATGTGAATGGTTCCTTTCTACATGGATATCTTAAATAATATATTTATCTGAAGAAACCTGAATATTTTTTTTCTAATACATATCTTTTTCGCAGTTTAAAGACTTCATTATATGGCCTAAATAAAGCTCCCAGGGTTTGGTATGCCAAGATTGATGGATTTCTGCTATCACAGAACTTTACTAGATAGAATTGTAACCCTAATGTATATTTGAAGTTGATTCATGGTTCCTTAATCATATTTTTTTTTATTTGGATTACCTACTCACAACAAGAAGTTCCATGAAAGATATTTCCTCCTTGAAGGATGCGTTGAACCATGCCTTCTCCATGACAGATTTGGGATTGTTCAGTGAATTCTTGGGACTGATAATTTATCTCATCATAACATGGGATAAAGGTACATCAGTACATTTATTATTTATATATTCTAAACAAGTTCAACATGAATTATTGCAAGCCAGTCAAGAATCCATTTTTCTCTGGGGTTAAGCTTGAAGAAGCAAGTTCGACTCCATTGCTAAGTAATACACTGTATAGGAAGTTGATTGGGTGTTTTATTTATTTGACTCATAATAAGACTGATATATCTTATGTAGTGACTGTGGATTCTAGACACATGGATCAACCTCATGAAATCCATTGGATGGAATCCAAGAGAATCCTAAACTTTGTAAAAGGAACAAGAACTCATGTGATTTTTTATGCTGCAAAATATAGCTTAGAGTTGGTTAGATTTATTGACAATTATTGGGCATGTGATAACATGATATAAATTCTACTTTAGGATTTGTTTTTATGCTTGAATATGGACCAATCCTCTGGTCAAGTAAAAATTAGAGTACCATTGCACTCTCATAAATATAGGTAGAGTATAGATGTCACGTACCCCAATTTCAATAAAATTTTATGTTTAAGAAAACATTTAATTTTTGTTTTATTGTAAAGTTTACGAATATTGACCACGTGTGCTCAAGGATGACTTTAATTAATTATGTTGAATAATTTTTTAGTTAATAAATAAAAGATGGGACAAATAGCATAAGGAGGATGTTGAATGAGTGTCCACTGACCCACTAGGAGGAATAGATTGGAATGAGGGTAAAATGACACATGGAAGCATCCTCAACCACTTCTAGCTGTTGGAGGAGGGAAAATTCCATAATTTTGTGGTCACGTTCCCCAAGAAAGTGGAACAGAGCACACAACTTATTAATTGGAAAGCTGACCAAAAAGACCTAGGCATGCATTTATCTATCCATTGAATTTAGCAGGAGGCTGTTCAATCATTACCTTGTTAAAATTTATGAAGTTGAGAAAGGTCAACAAGAGATTCGATTAGGGGAAAGGAAGAATTAGATTGAGTGGTGAAATCTGTTTTAATAACTAGTGCAACTTCTGAGTTGATTTCTTTACTACTAAGGACAAAAGTACTGTTATTAAGTACTTCTATGGAGTTGCAAGGGTATTTAATCCCATTTATTAACATCGTGCTTCCATCCTGGTGGATCGGTGGTTAGGCTAGGGGGTCCTAAGACAAGTATTTGAGATATATTCAGGAAAAGGTTGGGTGGAATGGGCTTCTTGGACTGTTTGTCTCTTCTACAAAGTACCAGGTTCCATAGTGTTATCCTATTTATTTCTGTTCAGGTAAAATTACTAGAATGGAGTAGCCATGTTTAGATTTTCTATTAATGCTTAGATACTATGAATCTGCTACTCAAAATTCTTAAGTCTATATTTACTTAGGAAATGTTACTTGTGTATGACTGTATGTCTAAATGAACCTAGAATTAGAAATGATTGAATGATGAGTAAAAATTTCCTTTCTGTATTTTTCCACTCATCTTAGGATGAGTTACTCTAGTACATAAGGTTTGTTTAGAAGAAAATCAGAATGATTATACATTGGTAAGCTGATTTGAAACTGCTTAAACATTGGAAGCTTTTATTTTTATTTTATCTAAGTATCATAATAATCATTTTCCATAACTTTTTTATCTATATAAAGATCTCTAGGAATATTTCAGAGAGTCTTTCCATGTAAGATTAAATTACACATATATTAATGTGTTTGAAGTATAATTACTTTAACAAATATTGAATGCAATGTAATTATTTACACTTAGTAAATAAATAAAGCAATCATATTTTTAATATTGTAAAAACTAAAATATAACCAGTATTACTCTATTTACACTATGGAAAATAATGCTCTCGTAAACCTCAAACTATTTCTTTAAAACATCGAGCATAGAAAGTTCTTAAGGCACAGATAAAGGATGAAAATGGTTAAAAATTATAATACATATTGTATTATAAGTATATAAAATAAGAACTTACTAAACCTAGATGTAACAAGCATTATAAATATGATAATATTGTTAATATTTGCAAACTGTTCTTATAAAAAGCCTACCCTTACATATGAAGCTTCTTATTAAAATTCAAAACCTAGCTAAGAAGGAAACAAGATTCCACAACTAGCAAATAATTTAAAATAAGACAATTGTAATCTTCAAATAATGAAAACCCATACTCTTAAATATTTGTCCATCAGCTGAATAAGCCAAAGATTAAATTCCAATACTTCCATTTAAAATGGATACTTTTAGTTTTAACACATATTTCATTAAATTTGGAAATATTCTATTACAAGGATTTCATCCACATTGAGTTTTTTTGTAAATCTCTAAATACATATTCTATTAAATCTAGAAAAATAAACTCAAAGAACTATTCCATTAAATTTGGAAGAATTAATCCAATGAGCTATTTTCTCAATTAATATTTTTTTTATTTATTTCAAGTAAAACTTTAGTATTCAACCATTCAAAAGAAAATATTACATCTCAATTAGAACCGGAGGAAATATTAGATCTCAATTAGAACTAGATGGGTTAGATCTAGAATTTAGAACTTCCGCTAGATTGACTTCTTTCAAAATGAGGAAAGTCATAGCCTTTGAATCCTTACATAATTTCTATTAATATTATTTATAGTTTGTATTAAATGTTAAGTTGATTAAATTATTTTATGACATAATACCAACATTGTATTTGTTACTACAACAATTCTAAAAGTTGTCATAGTAATTATTTTTGTCTTTGTTGAGTATGTTGTTTATTTTTGGAAGTTGGCACCACTTATAATCAAAACAAAAAAAATATTTTATGACTTTAAAGTCTAAATTTTACCCTTGTAATGATTAAAATAAATTATGAATTAAAATAGCAACATAATTTATTATTGTTGTTGTTTGTAGTGGTAGTGTATTAAAAACTAAGTTGATGAATGTTTACTTTATGAATAATAGATTGACGTGAGAAATTTCTTACCTATAAATTTATTTAATGATACTGATGTTAGTAAATCCTCCCTTATTTTTTAATATTAATTATTTTAACAATCAAAATCAATTATGAACTAGAATAGCATTAGTGCAGTAAAATTTGTTTCTTTTCATATACAAGAGGAAGGGGGGAAACCAACTCAACTAATTATTGAAAGTGTTCATTATTTATTTATGAAGTATTTGAACAATGTGTTTAATTGAAAAGTGCATATTTATATTAAAAATATAGATATCTTACAATATTTATATTATCATTAATATTTTATATCATCTATTAATTTATGTTAGGGCACGGAGGAATCGAACCACCATCGTCCTGCTTGTAATGCAGTTGCTCTTCCATTGAGCTAGCACCCTTTACAACATTAGGGGAGAGGGATTCTATTAACACCTAGATTACACATTTCTAATCCTCTGTGACAAATTAAAATGAAAAAAGTATTAGGCTTTGATTCTTTCAAAATGATGAAATTCTTAGACTTTGATTCCTTACATAATTTCTATTAATATTATCTATAGTTTGAATTAAATGGTAAGTTGAAGTTTATGTAATGACATTAATATTGTATATGTTACTATGAGTAA
>LPNX010748843.1:0-15670 GCA_001517045.1 Pseudotsuga menziesii | reverse complement strand
TATATCACTAAAAATAGATTGTAGAAGATTTTTTCACATATTATTATTAAAGTTATTTAATGACATTAATAATTAATGTGTGTTGCTATTATTATCTTGGACATTCATTTAATTGAAATTATGTTAACTAATGTGTCTAGGTTGAGTTACCATACTAAATCTATTTTTTTTTTTAGTATGATGTTTTATTTTTGGAAGTTGGTAGCACTTGATAGTGGACAAGAGAAAATATTTTATGACTTAGAGTAAAATGGGTTTTATCTTAGTAATGACTAAAATAAATTATGAATTAGAATAGAGACATAATTGATTATTATTATTGTTGGTGGCCGTGGTGTATTAAAAACTAAGTGGATGAATGTTGATTTTATGAATAACATATTTATGTGAGAAATTTTACCTATAAATGTATTTAATGATATACTTTGATTATCATTCATATTTATATTTACGTATTAAAACAAAAGTCATCAATATTTGACTAGTGAATTATTAATAATTTGTGTAAGAAATTTCTTACATGATATAAAGTTATTTAACAACATATTAATATTGTGTTCTGACTATTATTAACTTAGGTAGTATTGACATTAAATGTTAATACTTGGATATTGATTTTCGGGATTAAGCTGTGTGAAATCTTTTCAAACCATAATGAATTTTACATTGTTCCCCCGACCATCATTGCATGGAGTTCCCACTTGAAATGTTGGTTGAAAAACTCACTGACAACTTAATCCAAAAAAACATTCACAATGATGACAAACTGTGAAAGCCTGCACTCTGAAAATGTTACTACTTTGTATTTGTTGGGTATAAGATATTGCATTAGTACAAAGTTCACACCACTTTAAACTCTATATAAGAAAATATAATATTAATTAGAATGCAACAGAGTAGAAAAATTAAATTTATATGAATTGTAATGACAAGTAATAGGGAAAAGTCACTTCAAACCTTATTGCAAGTGCCTAACATTTATTCACAGAAGAAGTCTAGAAGATGTTTTAGGATTGATTATTGAATCACATTTTATTTAGTGACATGTTGAGTTTATGTAAAAAAAAATTTGAAAAGTTAAAAATTGAATGGTGTTATCTAATTCACATAAAGTACTATCACATGAATTAACATAGAAATTAAACCAAAATTTTCATATTAGTAAATACTATAAAATTCCTCCAAAAAAGGCTTGAAGAGAATATTTGATATACAACAAACATTGAAAAGTGTTTCTTCTAGTATATTAATAAATTGTTCAAAGAGAAAATTACATTCATGAATCATCTCCACCTAATCTCCTTATATCCAGTCAAACAAATCAATTACAACTTGTACACAACATTTATTTATCGTAGTCTTCCTGCAATCTTATTTATTTGGCATCCATGCCAAAACTATGGTATTAACTAGAATAGATCCAAGTCATGTGTCATCAAGGTTTGGTACCCAATATTGTTCTAAAATTTTCCCTTGTATTTCACTGAACTAGGCTTCCATCAATCAACATTTACATGAAGATTCTCACTTTCATCAATCTAGAAGATATATGAGGTGGTTTTTTCCATCCAAATCATCTCTCCTTCATCCTCAGTTTATGATCTAACTAGCAACATCTTTCCTTTCTCAACTTAAATCATAGGAATGAATCTTGGCTTTATCTTGTTGCACTTGGGTCCAACATATACCAGTTCATCCATCACATTATCAAAATCTCCATCCATAATACTTATATTACATGGAGTGCATTACAATCAGCATTAAATCTCACATGGATTAAATTGTCTTTATGATGCAATGTATTTAACGATAATGTCTAACATGAATTAAAGCTAACATGATGTTACCACTTAATGATTGATTTGCTGGATTAAGTTATGTGAAATCTTTTCGTTCCACAATGAGTTTTTCATGGTTCCTTTAACAAGCATGGGTGGAGTGTCCACTCAAAACGTTGGTCTGAAAAAACCTTCACATAGTTTAATCTAGAAAATCAATCACAATGATGACAAATTGATAAAACCTCCACACTGAAAATGTTAGTACTATATTTATTAAGTATAAGTTAATATACTAGTACAAAGCTGGCACTAGATTAAAGTCTACACAAGAAAATATAATTATGAATTTGAATGCAACATAGTAGTGCAATTAAATTTATATGAACTATAACAATGAATAATAGGGAAAATTAACTTCATACCTTATTGCAAGTGCCTTACATTTATTCACAAAGCAAGTCTATAAGATGTTTTAAGTTGCATTCACATAAAGTATCATCACATGAATTAACATTGAATTTGAACCAAAATTTTCATATATGTAGCAAATAATATAAAATTCCTCAAAAGGTAGATTGAAGAGAATATTTGATATACTACAGACATTGACAACTTTTTCTTCATGTATATTAATTAGTCATTCAAAAAGCAAAATTACATTCATGAATCATCTCCACATAATCTCCTTATATTTTCTCAAGCAGATCAAGTACAGCTTGAGGATGAAGATTTCCATAGTTAGTCATAATGACAAAGAGAGTTTATTGAATTAAATTGTGTGTTGAAATGTCCCTACATTTCGAGTGGACACTCCACCAATCATCACGGGAACAAAATGAAAATCTCAAAGAGGTATTGAAGAGAGTGTGTAAAAGATAATAATAAATAAGGTAAGGGTTTTGTACATGCATTAATAAATATAATTATGCACAATTGATATAGTCAGATGTTGTGTTGATCTAAAAGACAAATTGAAAAGTTAAAATTTGAATGGTGTTATCTAATTCGCATAAAGTATCATCACATGAATTAACAATGAACTTGAAGTGAAAATTTCATATATGTAGTAAATAATATAAAATTCCTCAAAAAGTAGCTTGAAGAGTATTTATTATACTACAAACATTGAAAAAGTTTCTTCATGTATACTAAAATTCATTCAAAAAGAAAAATTGCATTCATGAATCATCTCCATCTAATCTCCTTATATCCGCTCAAGCAGATCAAGAACAGCTTGTACACCAAATTTATTTATCTTGGTCTTCCTAGAATCTTCTTTGTTTGGCATCAATGCCCAAACTATGGTATTAATTGGAATAGATCCAAGTTCTGTGTCATCAGGATTTGGTACCCAATATTGTTCTAAAAAATTTCCCTTGTATTTCCCTGAGCTAGGCTGCCACCAATCAATCTTTACATGAAGGGTCTCGCTGTCATCATCCTGGAAGATATTTGAGGTGGATTTTTCCATCCAAACCATCTCTCCTTCATCCTCATTTCCTAATCTAACAAGCAACATCTTTCATTTATCAACATCAATTCTAGGATCGAATGTTGGCTTTGGATTGTTGCACTTGAGTCCAACATATATTGGTTCATCTGTCACATTATCAAAATCCCCATCCATAATACTTGATATTGTATGGAGTGTATTACCATCAACGTTAACATTTTTCCTCGTCTTGTGACAAAAATCATTAGAAGAAGAATCACTCTCATCCAAGGGTGTATGGTCATTGTAGATTCCATCTAATGAATCAAGAACACTTTTCCAATACTCTAGTTTTTTATTCCATTCCTTTGTAACAATTGGTGAATTCTCATTGCCAATAGTCTATTTCCACATTTTTATGTATGATGTTAGTCATTCCTTTAGTTATTTTAAATAAACATCATTGTATTTGGGATGTAAGAAAGAAGGCTTCCCTGTGGGAAATATAGGTCGACCTTCATCATCTATATTCCACAACTCAGCTGGTTTTCACCACTCAATGTCTTTGATGGATTCTTTATACCTCATAACTAGAACATCATTGAGTACAAGAAATTGGAAGTACTGGACATTAAGATGTCCAACTAGGGCATTTCCCCCCTCCTTGATGTACCCATTAAGAAAAATTTTGAATTCATACACTTTGTCAATAAGTTTAGGTGGAAAGACCCATTTTTCTTCTATTGTGCGATATGTATCCACCATCTAGAGTCAGATTTCGTTCTTAAAACATTGCACAAATGAAGAAAAATGGGTGTTTCCACCTAAACTAGGTGAAGAATATATATCTAGGTAAAGAATATATATCTTTACTTTTCAAGTTGGAAGACATTCTTCCATAGGTTCCATCTATGTCTTCATGGGTGTGCCCCACAAGCAAGAACCCAACCTCAATAGTGATGAAGACATCAAGTGCAGTTAATAGTGATAGAAACATGAAAACATAACAATTCTTATTATCACTAGCTGCATTGTCCAACTGTAACAACAAATGTGGAGGAAGAGGTTTAAAATCAAGATTTTGATTTTTTGAGCTTCCATTTAAAGATAGGAAAGCATCCTTGTACACTCTACATTTTGAGTAAATAGAGTTTTGAAATAATGCATTTGAAAGTGTGTTTCTTGAACTTCCACTCTCATAAAGCAAATCACCATAAATATCAAGGTGTGGGTCTTCAAGGTCCCTTAAGCACTTTGCAAGAGATGTAATGGTAACATGTGATCCCATGTGTACATATGGTAGGGAGAAATGACCAAAAACTCATGTTCTATGTCCATGTGTTAGTAGACCTATCAACGAGAAACCCAAGTTTGTTCATGCAACAGATTTTGATTTTACACATAATTCCTTTTCACCTAACATTTCACCCTCAACCATGTCATACTCACGGACATTAACTATGATCCCTTTGGCAATGCACATGCTTGTTCCCATGAATTCATGTGTAAGAGAAACCTTTTTACATGTGAATGTAAGCCTATATTGTGGAGTATTTACTAGATGATCATGACAATGAGTTTCCAAATTTGCTTCTGGCCAAATCTCATAAGATCCCAATGCACCCCCTAGTGTATTCTCAAATCATGTTGGATGTGGCAAGAGAGAATCATGTTTTAACACCTTCTCAATGTTAACCACTATGGATAATTTATTTACCATCCTTCCATGCACTTTATGACCAATCTTTGTATTGAATATGGAACTTTCACCCACCTTCAGTCCACATTGCGAAAGATCTACCTTGTCTCCAATAGAAAATGCAGAAGAGGCATTTGCACCTATACAACAAATTAAACAAACTTAGTATTTGCTAAAAAAAAAAAACAATGTACTATAAAAAACACTTAACATGTGCTTCAATATTTTGATTTACCTTTTTTATGCCTCAAATCTATCATCTTCCATGGATGTAAGTCCCCTTCATCAACATCTTCCACAATCAAATGTGGTTTGATGACATCAATTATCAAAACCATAGCATATCCTACATTAAGCATATCTCCAACATAATGAGTTGTAGTCTCTGTAGATTCAACCCTTCCTAGTCCAATAACTTGACCATTAATTAGGAGGTCAACATAGTCCCCTCTTGTCAAAATTATATTTTCCATTATAACTACTCCCAATTTATGTAACACATTCGAATTGTAGTTTGTAATTAAGGTTAAACCATACGAAGTGTATGTTCAAAAAAGTAATATAGTTGCAATAATTCAAATCTAGCTGAAGTTAGCTTTAGTCCTTAAATCATTGCATGATGAGTGAAATTTAATGTGTTAGCTCTCATAATGTAGTTTCCATCTAACACAACCACGTTGTCATCAATCACAATGCACCATGATGGAAATCTAGTTGGAGTTAGCTTTCATAAGATAGTTTTCCATCTAACACAACCACATTGTCATCAAATACATTACACCATGATGAAAATCTAGTTGGAGTTAGCGTTCCTCCTAACAAAATGGCACGATGAGTGAAATCTCATGTGTGTTAGGTCGTTACACCATAATGAAAATCTAGCTAGAATTAGTTTTCTATCTAACACAACCACATTGTCACATTGCACTGTGATGGAAATCTATCTGAAGTTAGTTTTTGACCTTAAACAATTGCACGATGAGTGAAATATAATGTGTGTTAGCTTTCATAATGTAGTTTTCCATTTAGCACAACCACATTGTCATCAATCAAAATGCACTATGTTGGAAATCTAGGTAGAGTTAGCTTTCATTCTTAAAACGTTGCACAATGAGTAATAGCTAATGTGTGTTAGCTTTTGTAAGGTAGTTTTCCATCTAACACAACCACACTGTCATCAAATACAATACACCATGATGCAAATCTAGCTGGAGTTATATTTCCTTCTAAAAACATGGGACGATGAGTGAAAGCTAATATGTGTTAACTTTCATAAGGTAGTTTTCCATCTAACAAAACCACATTGTCATCGATCACATTGCACCATGATGGAAATATAGTTGGAGTTAGCTTTCATCCTTAAATCATTGCACGGTGAGTGAAATCAAATGTGTGCTAGCTTTCATAATGTAGTTTTCCATTTAGCACGACCACATTGTCCTCAATCACAATGCACCAGATGGAAATCTAACTAGAGTTAGCTTTCGTTCTTAAAAAATTGCACGGTGATTAAAGCTAATGTATGTTAGCTTTCATAAGGTAGTTTTCCATTTAACACAGTCACATTGTTATCAAATACATTACACCATGATGGAAATCTAGCTGGAGTTAGTTTTCTTTCTAACAACATGGCACTATAAAGAAAATCTTATGTGTGTTACCTCATTACACCATGATGGAAATCTAGCTGGAGTTAGTTTTCCTTATAACAACATGGCACTATAAGGGAAAGATTATGTGTGTTACCTCATTACACCATGATGAAAATCTAGCTAGAGTTGGCTTTCATTTTAACAACATGGCACGATGAGTGAAAGCTAATGTGTGTTAACTTTCATAAGGTAATTTTCCATGTAACACAACCACATTGTCATCAATCACATTGCACTATGTTGAAAATCTAGCTGGAGTTAGATTTCATCCTTAAATTGTTGCATGGTGAGTGAAATCTAATGTGTATAAGCTTTCATAGTGTATTTTTCCATCTAGCACAACCACATTATCAACAATCACAATGCACCATGATGGAAATCTAGCTGGAATTAGCTTTCGTTCTTAAAACATTGTACGATGAGTAAAGCTAATGTTTGTTAGCCTTCATAAGATAGTTTTCCATCTAACACAGCCACAGTTTCATCAAATACATTGCACCATGATGGAATTCTAGCTAGAGTTAGTTTTCCTTATAACAGCATGGCACTATAAGGGAAAGCTTATGTGTGTTAGCTCATTACACCATGATGGAAATCTAACTGGAGTTAGCTTTCCTTTTAACAGCATGGCACAATGAGTGAAAGCTAATGTGTATTAACTTTCATAAGGTAGTTTTCCCTGTAACATAACCACATTGTCATCAATCACATTGCGTTGTGTTGGAAATCACTAGTACATGTGATCAATTTTGCCACGGCAAAAACGTGGAAATATCCACGGATAAGCGTGGATATTGCCATGTCTAAGTGTTTTTTTCCCCGTGGAAAATTTTTCGTCGCAATAGTTACGACTCGTTAATTGCGTGGAAAGAGCGACGATGTTCTATTTTGCTGTGTGTATATTTCCATGGCTAGGCCATCTCTATAGCGACGGGAATACGTCGCAATTGCGACAGCCCTTCCTAAAATGAAAAAGACAAACCCAATACCTGCGATGGTCAGATGTCACTATATCGACGGAAAGTCGTCGCTATATCGACGAAACTACATCGCAAAGTTCCATGGAAATCCGTCGCTATATCGACGGAAAGACGTCGCAAAGTTCCACGGAAAGCCGTCGATATAGCGACGCTCGCTGTAGTTTTAAAAAAATATATATATATGGTCATCTGATTTAAAACCTAATTAGACCGGAAATGTTTCTGCATTTCAAAGGAATGAACACATGAAATTCTTATGACAAAACATGAATCATCTCTTTTATTATTTATCTACATTCAAACCTATCTGGGTATCATAACTTAATACAGTCTGCTATCAATGGTTTTGTCGTTTCTTTAAATCAATCCATATATAATTGTGTACTGCGCATTTGGAAAGAGTATTATTTATCACTAATCTCCCTGATCTATAAATAATAAATATGCAAGGTAATGTTTAATCCTACTATTTCTGACCATCTTCAGTTTCCAGTTCTGATGCTACACCTTATGCTGAGTTGTTTCCAATCTAGTTAGTTACTCCAGCATAAGTATAATGTACAACAAAAGTTTTAAAAGTGTGTATGCCAATCTAAAAAGTGCAGTTAAAGTGTGGAATTTCAAAATAATACAATACAGTGCAGATATGGTTTTGTGATATGCAGTTTGGGAAAAGGAAGGCCCAGGGTATCTCATCACTAAAAAATGTTCAAGCTAAAACCCTTAGTTATACTAAAATAGAATAAGAAAAAATACTACTAAATAGTATCACTAAAATTCTAGAACATTTGTAGGCCTCAGTGTTACAATTTTCGCACACTCATGGGACATTAACTTCCTGAGGGAATTACAAATACCATGTGTAACCTGAGATGACGTATGTGAGAGTGTTTGATGTATTATTTCTGCACCAGTACTAAATTAATATTTCATAGTCGTTGTTATCGTATGCTTCTCATGTATGTGTATGCACACTAAAAATTAACAAAAGTGTATACGATATGGTTCTAAAAGAACTATGTCCAACCTCTTCACCCTTGTCCTATTTCTAATTAACTAAACACTTTCTTTTCAAAATACAGTAATCATCCTAACACTACACTCTACATGGAAATGTGATCTTTATATCCAAAATAAGCTAAAGTAGTACGTTTGCATGAAAACATGTATGAAGAGTTTTTTTCATTGCTTGGGACTTATAAAGGCAAGGGGATGCACTTTACCAAACTAAAGACAGATAATTTGATGGTTTAGAATAGAATTCCTATCGGAAGAATAACTGGCATCTATGACTGTGCTTCACAAATATGCACTATCAAAAGCATAAATACCTGGACTGAAGTTGATTCCTCATCATGGATTACAAGTGCTAAAGGATCGGAAGCCCTAGTTGGAACTTCCAATGCCAAAAGAGAACCAGATTGAGTTGAATCAACTGGACCCGGAGGAGCTTCAATAGCAAGTGGACCAAGGAGATCGCCTAGGAGGTCAGGTGCTGGTGGTGGAGTTAGAGAATCCTGCCTTGAAATGACACCATTAGCTTGCCGGATTCCTGGCTCTACTGGAATAATTTCCTGTAAGATTCAAATAATGAGAACTCACAAGTATAAGTTAGTGATAGTTCCATTATAAATCCCAAAAATGGTTACTGCTTGGCTGTTAAGGTGTGACTTATCATTCAACGAATAAATTAATGCTAATGTCAAATTTCTTACCATATTATGAGAAGCTAAAGGAATCTTTATCTTTCCAGTAGGTAGAGATCCATTAGCAAGTCGTTGATCTGAAACAACCAGTGCATTTGACATTTGCTGCTGCAATCATAATTTCGTCGCACTGAGAGAAATCACTTACCACTGCAACTAATGACAACAATGATCTTGCATGTCGAAGAAGGATGAAGCTCTTTTATTGATCACTATAGAGACTGTATATGGAACCCAAACTTGTCCATCATAGAAACAACAAGAGTGAAATAGGTTTGAAATGTTTTCCACACCCTATTTGGCATATAGTGAACAACACTCAAATCAATAGAATTGAGATAGAGCTCTCCAATCGCTAAAAGGTATTAAAATAATGACAAAGATTGGACTGTGTCCACACACAGTCATAGACAAATCTTGTCAAACACTTCAATGCAACTTGATATTAAGCTTCTACAGGCATGAAATCACCACCATACAACCCAGGAAACTATTTCATAATACTGTAAGTTAATATACAGCATTAAAATGTCATTTAGCAGTAGAAAAATCACATGAACAACAGGTTGAAATAAAATTGCAGACACATGAAATTTTGGTCAAATGACCCATTCAAGAATATTTTTCATTAGTAAGCAGTAGAACTCAGAAATGTATAGCAGCAGTCAAGTACAGCAATAAATCACAGTACATGACAGATTTTTCTTGAAATCTGGGCCAAGATTTCACCTCAAAAATAGTGTTGTAACTTTGGAAACTGTGTCTCTCAGGGTTCCAAAAACTGTCCAAAACAGCAAAAAATAGCTACAACACTTTTCCTTGGAAATCATGCTTAGCCTTAACAGAATGGCCCTCTTCAAATCTGTTCACAGGATGCAAATGGCATGAACATGCTCACTGAGAAACATTGCTTGGTCAACTGGCACAACACCCAGAACAAATCTTTCAAACCCTAGATTGCAGTCCTAGGCATACCTAAGCCTTCAAAATGCAACCTGCGCCATTATATCAACATTCCTCAGCATTATTTAGTGAAACCTAGGCATGAATGAGAAGTTCTGCAATAAAATTGTCTTTAAATACTCAACGATGGTAGCCTCTGTGAGATAAACAATGGAGTAGCAGTTTGCATCAAAACAATAGTATAATGAATCTAAAATAATCAATAAACATCAAGTTTGTTTAACCTTGGTTTGTACACTTATTATCCGTAAAACAACCTTCAAAGGGGCATTTTGAGGCATATTTTCACACAACGGCCCTAAAATATGCAAAGGCTACGTTGGTTTTATTATTGAGAAAGTGAAAGCTACATATTCAGGGTGCTTAAATATCCAATAAGTTTGTGCAAGTCTTCCATAGCAGCACAAAAGTATATGGAAGAACAAAAACATAAACTTGCAGCACAAAAGGATTCAAACCCTAACCATAGCAGCACAAAAGTATATGGAAGAACAAAAACAAAAACTTGCTTTTGACCACAAGGTGTGATATTTAGCTTCAATAGCATGTACCTATTCTAAACAAATTCCCACTCCCACCCTGGCTAACTAGTTTGAGTTGGAGACATTTCTGGAGTGCTTCCTGAAGTTTTTCTTAGAGGTCAGCTTCAAAAGCAGCAAGCCATCTCAAAAGTTCCTGATGGAAGTGAGAGAATTATAGTTTGAAATTTAAGAATGAGCAGTGAATATTTTGTTGGAAGTGAAGCAATTTTGGATCCTCCATAATTCAGAAAATTTATGTTACTCTTGTCAGTACTGAGAATGTTCTATCAGACAATTACAACTTTTTTAATTAGGAACGGCGGCAGTAAATTTTGGTGCTTTCCATGGTGGCATTGTGTGAAAGGCAATCCATTAGTTGAGAAGGAAGCTTAACTTTTAATAGCCACCAATAGGAAACAAAACTTATAAGAAGAGAGGTAAGTGCATATATCTCTATTGCTTACTTTAGGCAATAATCAACATCCATGACAATTCAATACAGGCATTACTACTCATAAGTTGTGTAAGATAGTTTATGAAGAAACTGCTTCCAAAATAAATACATGGGATAAATAAATTGCAAGGATAAGATGCATCTCCTTTAAATCTTGGGGTTACACTAATATACATTTAAAGCACTTGTTTCCAACACAAACATAAGCTGTAGCACCTTGTAATTGCCAAAATGCTAATACAAGGCAAAAGTTATCTAACTTCAGAGACTAAGCTATCATAATACTAACATTAACATGATATGTCCATTATCACCACCATAGTATAGTTTCCCAACTAAAAAAGAAAAATAACCTGAAAAGAGTCATAACACCAACAAAAATACCAGCGTCACAGGAGTCAGGACACAAGATTTAGCATGGGAAACCCTAGAACAGGGAGATAAAAGTTAAAACCACTCTGAAATAGATCCTTTTCATAGCACAATACAATACATAACCAGAGCCTGTCCATCCACTACAACTCACTCAGATGGACACTTCAGTCTAACCCGATAACAGGTCTGAGGTTGTACATATAAACCCTTCTGAAGATCAACCTTTTTCAGCTCTACCTTATGTCCTTAAATACTACTAAAACATAATTCAAATCCATAGCTCTTAGACTGTTAGAGGACTGCTATTTGTTCCTTTATCGTCTGCTCCAGCTGAGCATCATCCAGCAACAAAGAAACGACATCTTCAGCAGGAATTAAATCACCTTGTGCATGACCCCCTGTCACAACAAGCTGCTGAACAGTATTTTTTTGACTAGATCTTTGCAAAATTTTCTCTTCGACAATATCCATACTAATAACATAAGTACATCCAAAATTATTGAAGTCGTAACAAGATCATGAACTTTAAAACCCTAACCACAGTTCTAAGCTTCCATTATATAACAAGCAGCCTGCCATAAAGTTCAACATTAGACTTATGCCAGATTACTGGAGACACACCTTGATGTTTGTATAGATTTTCAAATTACTAATGATGGCAGTGAGACAGCTCAGTTCTAGGGTTGGATGGCTGATGAGTCCAAATTCCCCTTGGCTTACATGTGGAGATTTTAATATGATCGACTTACAACTACTGGAGATTTTAATATGATCGACTTACAAATAGTAGCTCCTTTACCCATGTGATTCTCAATAAGGAACTGTATATTAAGAAAGGATTTTTATGCAGTTAATCAATTTTAAGCACATAAATTTATTGTTACTTTGAAGTTGGCACTTTCTTCTGCTACTAGAGCTTCTATACGAAGACAATGGTATGCATGTATGCAATTCAATCCATCATTTAAATTTTCTAAACTAGTCAGACCCAAGACAAGAAATCTTAGAACTCTATTGATTATTATAAACCTAATCTTCTTTTCTGAAAAATCTTCTGCATTTCAATGGTTGTGGTTACTTCTTTCTGGTGCATGCCTGATTAATATGGTCTACATACATGGCAATGTAGAAATACCCTAAAAGACAATATTGACAAAGACAGTCCTGAGTCCTCGTTTTTCAAACCTTCCTATAACAATTCGAGATTTGAGATGAAGCACAATTCTAAACCCTAAACTGTAAGCGGATGCATTTTTATTAACACACACAACACAGCCTCTGAAACCATAGCTGGATGCATTCAAGGGCTAATTCACTATGCATGCATTGCATAACAGTTTCTGTCGTGTTCATTTTCTAATTATAAACAACAAAATTTGAAAATAAGTGATTTCATTAGGCAGAGCAATGACTCTGATGCAATAGGCTTTCACCAAGTTTTCCTAGCCTTGGTTTTTTTTAATCCTAGTATATTTTGAGAAATTTGCGAGGCGATTGTCATGATTTCCAATTGAACCAAGAAATTTCATTTAAACACACGACAAAGGCTCCAGGCAGGTCTGTGGAAAGTCATTGCTCCAGGCAGGTCTTTAATTTTATCTAATGTTATCTTATCTATCTACATGATTAGGATAGATGCAATGATCAGGCATGAATGTGCATGTCAAGAGCATTTTTATGTATCATTAACCATGTTCATCATGTATGCATCATTGTTATAACATGTATAATATGTTATGCATTATATTTGTATTGTACCATATTTTGAACATTTCTCACCAGTACTTGGCACTAAGGTCAGTTATGTAACTAAGATGCATGCATCGATTGAATCTTGTTAGGTATCACAAGATTGCCCTTAAGGTTTGGGATGGAAAGTCAGCCATGAACAGCCATTTCTAAATAAAGGAGATGGAATTCTCCTTGTACATACCACTTCAGTAATGTAATACAGGCTCATTCCTTCTAAGTGCATGCATCCTATTTTCTGCTATGGTGGAGTCACTGCATCACATCCATCATACTTGCATTTGTAAGCCTAGCGAGTGGAATGTTAGTTCAAAAACTCTAGTCAAACGTGGCCAAAATAAATGCCCAAAATTCAGTGACAATTAAAATCATTGTAACAGAAAACATAATTCCACAAGTTCAGGTAAAAGAGTAATTAAATAACCTGACTTATTCTTTCATCCAACAGCAAGCAAGCATAATATTCTAGAAATAATCTCCTAGAAATAATATTGACAACTTAAATTATCTCCATGTGCTTCCCATTGGGTCAATTTGGTGCTACTCTAGGATATTGGAAAAAATCACTTTATCAAAACCTAATGAGAAAATTCATAGGATATAGAGAGCTGGTGCATCTTGCAACAAACCATCACACAATTCGCTATCAGTTTCATTTCTCTTCAATCCCCCCTCAATTGTAAGTTGGTGATGAAGAGATTGTTTACATCTGATGAGTGGGTTGCTATAGTATTTAGCAAGATGCCAGAAAGCAGGATATTGCTAAACAACTATACCAAGATTATTTCTGGGAAGGAGTCGAGGAGGTATGAAAAAATAGTGAACCTTTCATAAAGGTTCTTCACTTGTTTGATAGCATTAAGCCCCATAATGGGCTACCTGTACGGGGGTCATGGATAGGATCCAAAAAGCTATACGTTCTTAATATCAAGGCAAGGGAGAATGGGATAATTTATTTCTTTTATTTTTTTCCTTATTTTGTAATATTTGATGAAAAAACACCAGAATTATAAAAACTTGTCATTCAGGTTTTGAGACAGAGTTAGGCATTTATTGCAAACTTACAATGGATGAAACAGTTGGAGAAGATGTGGACACAATTTTCTTGGATAACATTAACCCCATGGCTACGCTGGTTTTATTGTTGAGAAAGTGAAAGCTACATATTCAGGGTGCTTAAATATCCAAGAAGTTTGTGCAAGTCTTCCATCCCTGTTTTTGAAAGTAAATTTCATTTTGATAACAGGTGGTGGTGCTGCATTCGGTACTGAATGACCACCAAGAGGATCTGAAGCTCTGATTTTCAGATCTGAAGCTCATATTATTTGGAAAGCAAAGGTATAGTTTATATTACAACATAATGAAAATTAAATAACATACATACAGTAACATAGCTAAAAATATGTACGAGAAGGTTAGCAATGGAGTATATCCTAAGCTCTTTGAGTAAATGAGAGTTAGAAGAAATCAAGAACATCTAGAAGAATTTATGGACATATGTGTATCTGAGTTGATGAGTTTGAGATTCATAGATGTCGGTGTTCTACCTTGCAAAAAGCCTACTCTCTTTTGGAACGGATTTTGTATGGAGATTGTTTCCACACAAAATATAAAACATTTTGGGTGCCTACACTTTTTGGAAAACAAGAGGAACAAGCCCACTTTGAGCTAGGGTTTCGGGTAAATCTGGTTTACCTAATGTGGCCATGTTCAGTAGCCACAACAACCCCCTGCATCATATGTAGATGCCATTTTTAGAAATACACCAGATACAGATTTCAAAAAATCTATAGCTCAAACACATTGTAGGCTGTAGCATATTTGCTCAATAGATCACAAGAAATCCCATCATTTATGAAGGAAACCTTCCCTCGTGGCCTTTTAGATCACAAGAAATGTGAAGAGACCTGAAACAAAATTGCAGGCATGGCATTAAGAAGTGATGATTTATGTACTAGAATCTTGGACAACCAGTAAGCTCAAAATTTTCAATCTTCTGGATAATAAAAGCCACAATATTATCTTTTTGAAAAAAAGCCTTTGCTTAGTTAGTCATTGGTGTGCAGAGAGTTGTCTACCAGTGTGATTGTAATAATTTCACACTATATTCCCAACTCACAACTGTTGTCGTCTGAGCATAAGAGACATGGAGAAGACCCAAAACCAGTGGGTGGTCATTCCTAATAAACCTTGCCATGGACATTGTCTACCTTCGATGAGTTCAAGAAAAAATGACTCTCTATAAATATTTATGATCTGATAATGAAATAGAATTCAATTTGTGTTTCTTATAACCTCCATATCTGCATACATAAATGTACAAATATCTTTCTCCTATTTCAATCCAGATTCTGTTCA
>LPNX010748792.1:240923-254074 GCA_001517045.1 Pseudotsuga menziesii | reverse complement strand
GACCTACGGTAGCCGGACCGCAAACCGGACGGATTCCCTATACCAAACAGTCAGCGGGCTAGTTGGGAACGCTGATTGGGGAGAATCCCTTACTGTTTCAGCCTGCGAATTTCCAGGCCTCAACAGAACCCTTGAGTATTTCTAAGAAATGGAAAAGAATCTCAGGTCCAAATGTCGTGATCCATATGGATAACAACGTAGCATTAAAGGAGGCGGCGTGGCTAGATTCTCAGCAGCAAATGGAAATCCCCATCCATGTGTCCACTCATGTAGCCATTATGATAACCAACAAAGGAGTGTGCGATAATTCTGACTAGTCATCTCTGTGTCCATCTTCATCACCCTATATAAACGCCACTCTCCCGAGCCACTGAAGACTAGGAGATGAGTGAACGCCGAGGAGAAAATTAAGAGCGTTAATTTGCATAAGGTCTTGAGTTTTCTGGAAAATTGCAATGGCTATTTGGTTTGAGAATCTTGTCTGTCAGGGAGTGTTAATGGTTGGAGAACATGCTTTTACTTTCCTGTATCTTCCTGGCTGTTTACACCAGGAAAACACCATCCACCGAGGAAGAGACGTCAAGCACTTGGGGAGATTAACCAGTTTTCTGATATCCATACCTCCCGTTGCGTGGTGCTTGGGTTTTCATGTCCCATGGGTGTCCCCCCAGAACCGCCGGATGCAATCACTTCCTCCAAATACTTGGTACATGGTGACCATGTTTAGTAGCAACCAGTATGAGCGAATTCTTGTACTAGGAGGGTGGGTGTCCAAAGTCTTCATCACTGCCTTTGTGAATTCTAGTTGTCAACTTTATCTGAGGTGGTGAGGAGGTCGAAGGCACAACCCATCGTATTTCCTATAGGAGATCCCACCTCAGGGGAGGTGAGGAGTACAAGAATGACAAGCCACTGCAGAGGCTTTTTTCTACCTGAAGCAATGTGGTTGTTCTTCAAGTCCCCTCATACAATAGTGTTACCAACCAAGGGGTAAGTTGTGAAGAAGGATGAGCATGGAAAGGATATAAAATCATTTACCATCTATAAAACCATGCAAAAAGGTTCCTTTGAGCATGGAATGAACACAAAGGGAAGGACACGCTACTGACTCGATAGACAGATATGTGGTCGAGCCTAGTCAGAAATGAGTCACCATAAGAATCCTAAGATGTAGCTTTCACGACCCGCAAGCTCAAAACCAGAAATGACATGTTGCCATATAGACCGAGCACACGCATCAGCTCCATGATGTCTGTTTAAATATATGTAAATCATGGTGGAAGTACCATGCTCCAGCTGTTAGTTTTGATTATGACTGTAAACAGTTCCAGATCTTGTTTCGAGGATTAGCCTCAGCGGTTTGAGACATTATAAATGGGATCCCCATAGAGGGGAGAAGGGGTTGGGTTTTCAAGAGCAGAGATGTTTTGCATTGTAATCGTTTTCAGTTTTGTGAGATGAATAAAATTGCAGAAGAGGAAAGTTAAACCTCTCATGGAAAAGATTCCTGTGCCATCTTTTTCTTCAATAAGTGATTTCTTTATGTGATTGTTTATCCTGTTTTCACTCCATTTTGTATTTGATTTCATGTTTGGGCATTAGTGTATATGGGCCAGAATTCATATCACATGCTCTAGGTCCATTGTTCAAGCATTTTTAAACATTTTCTTCTAAAGTATTGTAGAATTCACCCTAGTTCAGTGCTCTGTTTAACGAGTTGTCTCCCTCTATTCGCTAAACAACTTGCTAATACCTCTAGATTGAAGAAAAAATGTCTATCTTTCCTCTGTCCACAAAACTTCATGACTTCCTACCCCCTGCAACTTACTTTTAGACCTGATTGTCGACTCCATCACCCAATGTTCTCCTCCATGCTTGTCCCACCAAATTTTATAAAAACAAACTTGTTCTATTCAGAAATATGATCTTCTGACTGTATTTGATTGAATATCTTGAGTATGAAAACCCCGTAAATAGTGAGAGATACCTCTTTGGATGTATTAGGTCATAAATACAGTCTAAAATAGTTTTGATGTTACCTCAGAATTTACCTTTTCACAACATTGATACATTCTGAGTGTTAACACCTAGTCTGAAGTTTCATTGAGTGTTTGTAAATTTTTATCAAAGATGACTAGGAAATTAAAATTAATAGGTTTGACTATGTTGCTAAGTTTTGACATGTTGGAATCATATCTAAGTTGAGAGTCAATTTTATTAATATATATGGGTTTGGGAGAATCATTGAAAGTGATGAGTAACTTATGCATTGATTGTTGACTACTTAATAGACGTTATTGATTTAGAAATTCATAAATTGTAAACTACCAATATATTGAGGATTGTATACCATCTCACCTGGGTAGAGAGGATAGCCAAATACAGCTTAATTCTTTCCTATCTTTCAATGTGAAAAACATTGATTGATTATTCATGTGATATACATTGTAGTTTGGATATCACAAAACCTTGTGAGAGATTAGGAGGTGTTAAGAATCTAGTTCAGAGTGGAAATTATTCAAAGATATTACGAGATTTACATTATGTGAAATTATTATTGAATTAAAGAAAAGGTGTTGGAACCTTATTTTTTGTAACATAAAGTCAATGATGTATCATATCTAGTGCTTAGGGAATGATCAATTGATGAGAATATACCATAATAGGATAAAGGCATGAATGTTAAAAGGAAGTGAAACTAGCATTGAATATACAATAAGAATTGTCTTTGAGACAAAGTTTCCTAAAAGAAGGGGAGTATGTAATGCCCCACTCAAGGGTAGGCAAGGTGATTGAATAAAATTATTTGTTAATAATAAATAGATGTGATGATTCGATACAAAAGTATAATGGTTAGTATCCTTCGGTAAATTGGCATGGCAGAATTCATGTATGAGAATCTAATATCAAGGATGGATATAGTCCCAATATTGTGACCTAAGAGGATGTATTGGAAATATATAAACAATATATGTACTTATTCTACAACTTCGGGAGGATGTTGCCTTAAGTGAGGGTGTATGCAACACCCTATTTTTACCTTGACTTTGGAGATTATTATGACTAGACTTTGAGGGATTTCTATGAAGAATGACCTCACTATTTATTGATTTTGTATTTAAAACTTTATTTGGACATGTTATTGAGGGCATCTGGTTCTGGATGACCCAAACATGGGTAAAATGATGATCTACTGAAGAGATATGAACTAAACAAAATTGTATGACTTATGGATTATATGATGATTTTAATTATGAATGAATGATAAATTTATGTGAAGTTATCAAGCAAGAGTTAAATTCTATATTGTTGAATGACTGAAAAATTTGTTCTGTAGCATGTACTCTGATGGTCTATCGAGTGTTAGAGGAAAGGAAGGTACATGAGCTAAAAGAGAGCATCAGTATGCAAAGACTCTAAGGAAGTCAATGACTATGGAAGGCAATACAAAAATTATTTGTAATGTTATTACATTTTGATGTGTTGATGCATAAGAATGCATGGACTCTAAAATCGTAAGGAAACCTAGACAATTGAGGTCAATGAATAATTATGTTATGATTATAATCTTATTTTATGAGATTTGATGCACAAGGTGTTATATGTGCAAGTGATGGGAGACGATTGCCAATCGACCCACATCAAGTGATGGGGTTGAGAAATTATATGTGTAAGTCTAGAAAGTGGGTGGCATGATGAGATTTGAATAGAGTGAGGAAAAATCCAACTCATCAGATGCACATGCCGTGAGGGTAGGCCATGAGTCGGTCACTCATGAGGATTATACTGGGGGTGCGCAATAGGGATTCAACCCTATTCCCCAGGAATCACCTGGATCTTCGTAGAGTAGGCGAACTGAGGTAACATTGGCTCAGTCGTCATAACCAAATCTCCACCTATGGAAATTATCGGAAGGGCATGCTGGGAGCATGGCACCTTGATAATTCTAGTCACGACGAGAATCTGACGATAATAAAACACCTAATTGAACTAAATAGAAATAATAAAAATTGTTCTTAAAGAACATAAACATATTTGGATTTGTTAAATGAAATAAATAAATAATAATAATTCAAATAATTAAATATTATAAATAAACCTAATATAAATAATAATAATAAATAAATAAAATAATAATAATAAATAAAGAAATAAATAAAATAATAATAATAAAGGAATAAATAAATAAATATTATAAGTAAATAAATGAACTAAATAAACTAAACTAAACTAAACTAAAATTAAAACTAAGTAAAAGATAACCTAAGATAACAAAATAAGTTTGAGTGAATAAAATAAACAAATAAAACAATTAAGTAAAGAATCAGTTAAACTAAAGTGATGCATGGATGCATTGTTATTAACGAAAGGGTTAATACAAAGAGGAAAATGAGGAAGAGAGGGGGACTTTTTTCTCTTCTTGTTGCCATAGTGGGAGCACAGATTGATTTTGTGACTTAGAGGTGATTGCAGAAGAGTGTGGCTGAATACAGCATGAGTGGGGTTGGGAGCCTCGCAGCAGTAGTCTGGTATTGTATTGTCATTGCTAGCCACATGATGTCAGCCCCATTGAGCTTAGGGGTCCTGGGGGAAGGAGAGTACCCGTCAGGGTATGGTAGGGAGGAAATCGATGGGTTATCAAATATTGGAAATCCAGCGACTACAACAATAGCAGAGCGAGGACAAACAACCTTTGGCCTCATCCTCAAACATGAACGACTAGCAATTTGCAGGTATGTTAATATTATTTGAATTTGTTTATTGTCGTAGAATGAAAAATTTAGATGTACTGCAATTTTTATCATATCTAGTTTTATGAATATACATGTATGTTAATGGTTTTTTGGACCTCGTGGAGGGTCGTTACATATGGAATATGCCGAATTACCCATATGGCAATGTAAATGATGAAATGAGGTAACGATAGGATGAGATCCTTTACCTACACATGATGTTACGAACTATTCCAACCCATATTTTCTGATTCCTGCTCCTACTAATTGTGCTCACATTCCTAGTTTCCCAAATTGAATACCTAATATAGATTGGCAAGCATATCTTCCAAGATTCAAAGATCAAAAGGGTGAAGATGTTTCCCTTCATTTGTTTATATTTCATAAGCATATACATAAGCTGAGAGTTGAATTGCATGAGGATTCTTTAATGAAAATGTTCATGGTTAGTTTAGAAGGAAATGCAAGGTAATGGTATGATGGATTTCCAACAGAGAGTTTATATTCCCTTAGAGACTTTTATAAAGTATTTCATGAGCATTTTAAAGATCAATATCCTTATTTATTGCTAATTCAAGATTTTTGCACGCATGATAAATGGTTCATTCCAAATTTGAAAGACATATACAATGATGATCAGTATATGGATGAAGATATTTTAGAAATTTTACATGAATACTCATCTCAAAAAGAAAGACAAACCAATTTCCATGATATTCAAGAAAATCCTCAGTCGTTGGTAATGTCTTCCTTGATTGAAACTAACATAAGCCAAAGCTTTGATTCAACCAGCTATATCTATTTTTCTGAAACTGATGATAGTTTGCAGCATTCTTGTCAATCTTTGTGTGGCCAAGAAGGAGTCAGGAATGTCAATCAGATTGTCCCTCATATCAATTAAATTCTGAAATTTGGTTACAAGAGGAGGCTTCCCCTGTCCAATCATAAATCACCCTTTTGCAGCAGAAATTTTCTCAAACACATAATATGTTTTATGAAGAATGCAATCAACATGTTTCAAACTTTGTTAATGGTGGCTTTAAAGAAAATATTAGTCCACCTGTGTATGATGAGGAGGAAGATGAGTAGGAAGGTGATGTACAGGAAGAGGGTCATACTTATTTCCTTTATAAAGAATGCAATCAGCATGTTGAAAATTTTGTTAGTAATGTTTTTAAAGAAAATTCCAGCTTGCCTATATATGATGAATGTAAGGATGGCTACTTGGCTATTTGGTCACCATAGAGTTAGGAGGTAAATCCTCCATTGTGTGTCGGGTCTTTAGCACCCTAATAAATATAATATAATATTGTATTGAGTCTTCCTAGGTGAATTCGGCCCACTTAGCTAAGTGGGCCCGGCTTGTTAGGTTAAATGTCAAGTGACTAAAAGAGTATAAATAGAGGAGATATGTTCCTCATTTGAACACACACTCACTTGTGCACACGCATAGGAGAGAGAGAGAGAGATATGTTGGAGGAGGCACATTTATCTGGGGTCATTAGAGAAAATTTCAACTCAAAATGGGCCTCCTAAGGAAAATTAATAAAATAATAGTTAAAATAATAAAATAATATTTATTAATTTTGGAGGAACAAAAGAAAAAACTAATTTTTTTTTCGTATTTTCGACATATCTCCCTGTGTTTTTACTAAAATTTCGATCGGGAGAGCTCATTGGATGCGGAATTTAATTCTGCATCCAACAAGCTCTCTTGATCGAAATTTTAGTAAAAACATGGGGAGATATGTTGAAAATACGAACAAAAAAAGTAGTTTTTTTTATAATACCTATCCCCAAATTTATATTAAAAAATTGTTTAAGAGGTGCTCCCTTTTTTAATTTTAAAGCATTTTGATTGGCTAATACATGATGACATGGAATTTGTATTATTTTTGGAAGGCCCATTTTAAATTGAATTTTCCTCTAATGCTTGTCTTTTACTTTTTATACATCTTATACAGAGGAAGTTCTGCTGGGTTTTCTTCCCCAGGAGGGTTTCCCATGATAAATATTTGTGTTCTTTTGTGTGGTTGTGCTTGTCTATCTTTGAGTGATATTTTGCTTATAGTTATGTTGCTATCATTCTAAATGTTATAATATATGATATAACCATTAAAAATTAACATGGTATCAAAGCTAGCCTCAAATAATTATTTGTACAACCGAAACAGTTCTACAACTAAAACTATTGAATACTAGGGTTTCATGCTTGAAATCCCTAGAAGACCTAACTAGTCATTTTGGTGCATTCGCTATATCTCGACATTGGAGAAGGCTCATATAAATTCTTGTTGTATCCTATGTAAATATTTCAGCCTCATATTTTCTATATTCTAGGAGATATGATTCCTCTAAATCAGGGTTCGAGCCTCTCCTAGGATTCAGCCTTAAACAGGTGACCTATGGAGAATTTCTATATCTTGGGCTATAAAATTCCAAATGAAATTTCGAAAGATTTTATAGATAGGGAATGGACTTTAATTTATGTGGTAAAATTTTTATACCACGAAGGTGAAATAGTGACACATGGAAGTTTGTATAAGTTTGCTATGATGAACAGTCCTAAAATAAGTCACCTTGGGAAAACTCGCATACATCCCAATTGGTAAACCCAATTCTTCTCTAAACTACAGCATTGGAAAGAGTACAGAAGATGATATCTCAGTGCAAAGTTTTAGACACATAAGATTAGTAATTTCAGAGATAACGTAGAAACAATATCAGGTAGTTTTGCAGAAGAAATTGAAGAATAATAGGGCATCAAATATTTTGCAGTTTTGATCACAGTTTTGGGAAAATTAGTATGTTTATCAGATCTCCTTGAGGAGGTGCATATTTATATACAATCAATTATGAAAGATACCTAATTTGAAAAATTAGGGTTTCTCTGTCAAACCCTAGGTCCACGGGAAGCAACATTCCAGAAAATCTTTCAAGCAAGCATGAGATTGAAGCAATCTCACTGGTCAAAGAAGAAGTTGCAGATCCAGAAAGAGATGAAGACAAAGAAAAAAAATATAAGTATTTGAATTTTCTTTCCTGTATATGTTGCGTATTATGCATGATAGAATATTTTCATTAATGATAGTATAATACTAATATGCATGTGATGGGTAAGTAGCCCATGGTGCTATAAAACTCTCCATTGCTACTTATCTAGAATGAAACCACTTTGCTGACATATTGGATTAGTGCAAAATGTCAATGATGTCATGGTAGAGATGGAAGGCATATAGAAATTTTTCGTGAGATATGGATGAATTTTGTAGTGGCTAAATAGTTTCATGATGCATAAGAATTTGTTGTTATGCATATGTTCTATGAAATGGTTGTAACCATGCAACTGGTGCATTTGACTTGTAGGAAAGGTCCTGTACAACTGCCTACAAGAAAAGGAGGATGAGAATTGTTTCGAAGAATAAATGATGGCAATTTAAGATTCAATCCAATAAACATGAACCTGAATCTCCTAGGGTCAAAGACACCACGATGGAAGAAAGAGTTTCAGAGAGCGGTAGATCCACCTTGAGAGATGAAGACTATCTTGGACATGAGAGATAATTCAAGTGAATAAAATTATGACAAAACTTCCAAACCAAATTAAGCGGCCTTAGACACACTTTATTTGTGTGACACCATTGATGCAAACCCTTCCAACTATGGAAGAATCTATGATAAAAGAGTAACAGTTGCTCATGGGGAATGATGTCTAGGATATGGTTCTGAGACCTGAAAGGAAGTCCACAGTTTCTTCCATATGGATGTACAAGAATAAGTATACAAAGCAAGGTTCCTATTTTGTCTCAGAAAAAAATAGACTATGGCATGACATACTCTATTGAATAGACACACTTCTCCAGTAGAAGTATATATTGAGCAAAGAACCACCTGTACAGAATAGGATTTGTGTGAGCTCAGAAGAAACCCATAGAAAATCACATCCAGGAGCTTGAAATTATCACCTAGAGTGATGAATATCTTAACCTTTGCTACAACATTGAACATGGAAAAGGAACTTTTCCACAAAGTTCAAGATAAAGGGATCTTGGTATTTAGTAACCTGAGATGGATACATAGTTGCATAGGATGATACCTATCACTCCAATAGAGAATGAAAAGAGAGTATAATGCTCTTCTTCAGGTGGAGTGACTGTAGGACATCCATGAGTTTCACATGATATGACAGGATTGACAACTCCCTGCTAGATTAAGAATTTACCAAGAGTAAAGTGGGTTCTAACCTTTGATGGTTGAATGCAGAATATTGGGATATGTCGGATGCCATGAAATAATGAACTCATGGTAGAATCAATGATGGAAGAATACAAGAATGATGTTTGGGACATAGGACCGTAACCAAAAAGCAAGAGTGTGGTATGTTCCAAGTGGATTTCTTGTTGATGGAAGTCTTAAAAAATACAAGATTTGTGGCTATAGGATTCTCTGCAGAGAGAGGGAATTGATTATAAAGAGACATTTTCTCCAGGAGCAAGGTACACTTCCATCATAACTATCATGGCACTTACTTCCATGATGAACTGGGATCTACATCAGATGGATGTAAATACAACCTTCCTTAATTGCATGATTGAGGAAGAGATTTACATCGAACAACCACAAGGATTTGAAATCGAAAACAGAGCGGCTCATGTATGCAAGTTCAAAAAGGCTCTATATGGACTGAAGCAAGATCCTAGAGCTTGGTATGGAAGAATAAATAGATTCTTAACAAGCTTGGTCTTTACCAAGAGTAACGTTGATCCTAATATTTACCTTAAGGTTATGGATGATGAACCTTCCATACTGTTGATGGATGTGGATGATCTATTTCTGACTAGAAATGAAAAACAAATTATAGATTGCAAGAAGAAGCTAGATGAATAATTTGAGATGAAAGATCTTGGGTTGATGCATTATTTCCTAGGGTTGGAAGTGTGGCAGAGCCCATAAGGAATATTTCCGAACTAGGGAAAGTATGTTGTGGAAATAGTAAGAATATTTGATATGTTGGATTGTAAAGCCATGGAAACACCCATGGATACCACCATGAAGTTGTTGTCTGATGAGACATCATAGTTAGTGGATATGACTCAGTACATACATATTATTGGGTCATTGATATATTTGACCAATACAAGGCTAGATATATGCTTTGTTGTGAACAACTTGAGTCAGTATCTAGTTAAATAGTATATGTATTCATCTGATAGCTTGTAACATCCATAGTTGGATATTCTCAATTAAGTAATTTCTAAAATAACCCTCATATTCGTAGATAATATAATATGAATAAATTGATAGATGAAAAGATGATATGATATTACAACATAGCTCGCCTTTAATATGGCTTGAGCATTTCATAATGAAGAGTTATGTCCCTTCACATTAATAGCTACTACTATAATAATTAACAATTATTATTTTATTTAATTATTAACATTATTTAATTATTATCCTATTTATGTTCATTACATTTCCACTCCCTTAGAAAGCCTTTGTCCTCAAAGACTTATAATGTTTTTGCATCATTTTTTGTGGTGTCGCAGCTGACGACACATGTCGATACGAACTACTAAGAGTTGAGCACAACTTCAGATATTTGGACGAATCAATCCATCCCAAATTGATTTCTTGTGGACTATTGGCATTCCATACTAATCTATCATTAGGAGATTTGATCACATTGGTATCGTTATATTTCGAATTTCCCACTTTTTAGAATATCTGTTTTTATGGTTGGGGTGTCGATATGGAATTTTCACAATGTCATTTTCTTTTACGATTGTCATCTTTTGAGCATTGATCTGAGCAAAAAGTTGTATTTCTATCTCTTGAGGTTTTAAGGTTTCATTATGTATCTTTTCCAACTTGTTTTCTAACTGCATGTTATCATTTTGAAACTTCTTAATCACTTCTACATGTGATTTTCTGTCATCTTCAGACTTCTTAAGTTGTTCCTTAAGATATTCATTATGCCTTTTGATCCAACAATTTTATTCCTGTTTGTCTAGAATTTTTCCTTCAATGTCTTCCGTAGATTTTTCTGTCTTCCAACTACTTTTCAACTTCTTAATTTTTGTGACTAGTGTCTTGTTATGATTACTTAATCTGAAAATTTCTTTGGAATGGCTTGATAAAACCTTGTTGACTTTTGTTAGTTCTAACTTATGTATCTTCTTACTGTCGTCATACTACTGCTGGAGTTTTTCTTTTTGTTGTTTATGATGTTGTAACTCTACTTCCTGATTTTCTAACTTCATCTGGACTTGCGCCAATTCAACATATTTTTCCATGATGAGTTTTTTTAGATGCTTTATTTCTTCTTCTAATTCGTTATTGCATCCATATGGTGATTTGTTGTCATTTTTTGACTTTCTGATCTCATCTTCTAGGTTTTGATTATGAATTTTTAAACATGATATTTCTTTATCCTGATTAGATAACATTTTCTTGTTATCTCTTATGGTTCATTCTAGCTGTCGATTTTGATTCCATAAGTGGCGATTCTCATCATCTTTCCACTATTTCAACCACTTTTGCGTCTCAACCTCAACGTGTAGACTTTTATTGATCACCTTATATTGTTCTAACTCGTCCACTATTGTTTGTAGTTGTGCCTTCATTTCCGAATATGTAATAGCCATTGTTTGTGACTATGTTTCTACTTCACTTTTGTATTCTTTTCTTCTAGAAGGGTAGATATAAAAGCTGTAATAATTTTCAATATGTCTCTTTTGGAAAAAAAATTCTTCGACTATTTAGGTCAAATAACCCTTTTTTCCCCAAAATAATAATTATAATTAATAATAATTATAATTTCCTTTTTTGTAATAATAATTAATTATTGTATTAATTATTATATAATAAAAATATTTATTTTATTATTTGTTTTAATAATAATAAAATAAGGTTTTGAAATATTATAATTAAATAATCGAAAAATGCCAATAGTTTTGTAAAATTCCTGTAGATTGGGTGGTTGGGAGGAATGAGTGTTACCTTCTCCACCTAAGTTCAAATCTCACTTGCTTTTTAGTAGAAATTATTATGCAATTTTTGTTATTTTTTATTTCCCTTAAGTTTTGTAAAATGTGAGTAGATTGGGTGGTTGGGAGGAATGAGTGTTATATTCCCCACCTAAGTTCAAATCTCACTTGCTCTTTACTAGTAATTATTATGCACGTTTATATTCAAACCCAAACCCACTTTAAGAAACCAGGTGTGGTTTCACTTTTACCCTCTCTTTTTTTAACTTTTATCTTTTCTTTTTAACTTTTTTTTTCTCATTCTTTTAGTTTTTTAGTTCTTACTTTTTTTTTCACTTTTTGTTTTAACTCTCTTTTTTTGGGGGTGTTACTTTTACCCTTTTTATTTATTTATTTTTATGTTTTAAGGACAAAGTCCTATTTTTTTGGGAAACCCAAATCTACACAAGGTGTAAATAATGTTGTCCAAGGTCTGTATAGCTGTGATACCACTGTAACATCCATAGATGGATATTCTCAATTAAGTAATTTCTGAAATAACCCTCATATCCATAGATAATAAAATATGAATAAATTGATAGATAAAAATATGATATGATATTACAACACAGCTTTCCTTTAATATGGCTTGAGCGTTTCATAATGAAGAGTTATGTCCCTTCACATTAATAGCTATTGCTATAATAATTAACAATTATTATTTTATTTAATTATTAACCTTATTTAATTATTATCCTATTTATGTTTGTTACATAACTGCAAAGCATGTGATAAGGTACCTTAAAGGTATGACAAGCTTGATACTTTACTATGGTAGAGATCATGACTACAGATTATATGGATATATGGATTCGGCTTGGGAAGGAAGTGCCGCAGACAAGAAGAACACCTCATATGGATGTTATGGTCTGGGATACGCCATGATCTCATGGTTTAGTAAGAAACAATCCAATGTTTCTCTCTATACAGTTGAAGCAGAGTACATTGTTTCTTGCTCTGCTAGGTGGGAAGCCATATGGCTTCAAAAAATTGATGTCAGGACTATTTGAAATGGAGTTCGATACCACAATGATTCTTTGTGACAATCAGAGTTTGCATAAAGATGACAAAGAATCCTATGGAATATGGTACCGAAGGGGTGTTAAATTTTCATATGCTTAACTAAGACATCAGTGTATCATTTCATTTTTCATAATAAAAGCATATAAAATAGGATCACTGAAAGAAACAGCATTACAAGAACAACACAGATTTATCTTGGGAAAACCCTAAAGGGAAAAAAACCCAGCAAAGCTTCCTCAATATAGATGCCCCAAAAAGGGAAAAAGGTAAAACCAACAAGGAGATCAAAAACCTGATTCTCCTCCTTCTCCAGCAACTCCTCTCCTCCACAAGTGTGCTATTCCAAGTGAGTTTGTATGTCACAAGT
>LPNX010748792.1:224314-234593 GCA_001517045.1 Pseudotsuga menziesii | reverse complement strand
TGATACCATGTTAAATTTTCATATGCTTAACTAAGACATCAGTATATCATTTCATTTTTCATAATAAAAGCATATAAAATAGGATCACTGAAAGAAACAACATTACAAGAACAACATAGATTTATCCTGGGAAAACCCTAAAGGGAAAAAAACCCAGCAAAATATTCCTCAATATAGATGCCCCAAAAAGGGAAAAAGGTAAAACCAACAAGGAGATCAAAAACCTGATTCTCCTACTTCTCCAACAACTCCTCTCCTCCACAAGTGCGCTATTCCAAGTGAGTGTGTATGTCACAAGTGAGGAGCACTACACCTCTATTTATATTCATCCGTTCACTTAAAGTTTACTCAATTAACATGTCGGCTTAAGTTAACTCATGTAGGCTCGAGTTACACATGTAGGCTCAAGTAACCATACTGGGGTGTTGATGACCCACCTTTACAATTTGACGGGACTACCTCATGACTCTTATTAGTTCTTCCAATTAGGAGCATCGGGGTACAATGAAATACAAATGGTTCTCCCGGTTGGACCATCAGGGACCACAAAAGATACATAATGAATCTTCTTCGAAGTTATAATATTTTAACAAGGGGGACATAAAACTCCATTATGTGAGTATCGATGAGCAATTTGTTGATGTGGTGACCAAGCTTCTGTGAAAAGCTTCATGTAGTTTGAAAAGACTTTCCTAGTAAGGAAGAACAATGATGTTGATACTGAAGACTTTCTTCACAATGAGGAAACTGATTATGATATAGATATTTCATCACAAGGAGGAACGATGAAGATATCGATCCTTCTCAGAAAGGAGAAATAGGTCAAAGATACAGACTCTTTTCAGAAAGGAAGAACAAGTCAAATATATGGACTTTCTTCAGAAAGGAAGAACAAGTCAAAGATATGGACTTTCTTCAGAAACGAATAACAAGTCAAAGGTATGGACTTTCTTCAGAAAGGAAGAACAACTCAAATATGTGGACTTTCTTCAGAAAGGAGGAACAAGTCGAAGATATAGACTATTCTCGAAAAGGAAGAACAGGTCGAGACTATCAACCCTCCTAGAACAAAGGGGGAGCAGGTTAATAATATGAATCCTCCCAAAAAAAATGGGGAGTGATGATGAGGATGAAATCCATGATGGGATGACAATGATTCTCTAGCATGAAAGAGGCCAAGTGTGCCTAAAAATGCTGAAAAGGTCTGACATTCACTTGTGGACGATAGTATCCTCTCTTGAGGATGGCATGTATAACACAATGTTCATGAGAGTGGTTCTTAATAGATAAGGATGTCCCTGCAAATATTACTCTGACATGGAGAGTACCTGCATTCACTTATGGAAGATAGTATACTCTCTTGAGGATGCAAGGTATAACACTCTATTCATGAGAGTGGTCCTTACTAGGTAAGGATGGCCCTGCAGATATTACTCTCACATAGAGAGTACCGACATTCAGTTGTGGATACCATATAATAACACTAGCTTAGGAGTGGTCCTAACATTAGTGGTATGGATTCTTTACGACGAGTCATCATGGACGACAGGAATGACATTTTGTATGTAGTTGAGATCTTCTCTACAGATGATACTCATGGTATGGAGTGTATTCCTACATTCAAATGTAGATTCCATAGAATAACACTTGCTTGGGAGTGGTCCTAACCTATGTGGTATGGATGCTCTATGATGAGTCCTCACAGATGCCCTAGTATAACACTCACTTGGGAGTGGTCCTAACCTATGTGGTATGGATGTTCTATGATGGCTTGACATTGAGTATGTGGTCGAGATCTGCTCTGCAGACAATACTCTTTCTTGGAAGAATATGCCTACATGTAAGTGTAGATACCATAGTATAACACTCACTTGGGAGTGGTACTAAACTATGTGGTATGGATGGTCTACAATGAGTCCTCATGAACGATGGGGGAAACACGGGGTATAGTCCAAATCTACATTTAGTTGTAGAAAATTCAGCTGATCGATTTCATGGATCATGATGATGGAGGATTGCATCGTCCTTGGACTTATGTCCTAAAGTGATCGGTACTAATCATCCCGCAAATAGATCATGTGTACTACAGGTAGCATGGCAGAGAAGGATCAAGTAGATCGAAATACAACAACAAACGATTAAGTAGATTGAAGAGAAAATTCAAAGGATCAAGAAGGATCTAAGTGTTGCTGCAAAGGATAGAAAGGATCGAAGTGCTAGTGCAAAAGGATCGAAAGGATCAAAGTGCTCGTATAAGGGATCAAGAAGATTAGAAGGCTGCTGTAGAAGATCAAAGTGTCGATGCAAAGGATTGAGAAAGATCGAAGTGTTGATGCAAAGGATCGAGAATATCGAAGTGCTACTACAAAGGATCAATAAAGATAGAAGTGTTGCTGCAAAGAATTGAGAAGATCAAAGTGTTTCTCCAAAGGATCGTGAAGATCAAAGTGCTATTGAAAAGGATCGAGAAGATCAGAGTGCTGCTACAAAGGATCAAAGTAATGCAAAGGATCAGAAGATCGAAGTGTTGTTGCAAAGGATCAGAAGATTAAAGTGCTACTGCAAAGGATAAGAATATTGAAGTACTACTACAAAGGATCAAAACATCAAAGTGTTCTTATGAAGGATCAAAATATTGAAGAATTGCTGCAAAAGGATCAAGTGATCATGTGATGTAGAAGATGAAGAGTAACTATTCCTGTTACCGATTGTCAAAAACTTCCTGTGATGTATAGATGTATAGCCTCAATGATGTGTAGATACGGTCTCTCTGTTCTCCTATAGTATATGATTATGTTGTTTGCAGAATAACCTTCTCGTTGAGGGGGAGTGTTGAATATTGTAACTTCAAAGGATATTCTAAATGTGTTTTACTAATGTAACCCAAGGGAGATGTTATTATTCCTCTGACGGGGTGTTACTATTGTATTTGTTCATCGTAGAGTCATGAGGTAAAGCCTCCATAGTGTGTCGGGTCTTTAGCATCCTAATAAATATAATATAATATTGTATTGGGTCTTCCTAAGTGAATTCAGCCCACTTAGTTAAGTGGTGCCGACTTGCTAGGTTAAATGTCAAGCGATGAAAAGATTATAAATAGAGGAGATGTATTCCTCATTTGAACACACACTCACTTGTGCACAACGCATAGGATATATATATATATATATATATATATATATATATATATGCTGGAGGATTAGCACATGTCTGGGGTTTAGTCTTTTACTTTTTATACATCCTATACATAGGAGATTTTGATGGGTTTTCTTCCCCATGAGGGTTTCCCAAGATAAATCATTGTGTTCTTTTGTGTGGTTGTGCTTGTATATCTTTCAGTGATATTTTGCTTGTGGTTATGTTGTTATGATGCTAAATGTTATAAGATATGATAGAACCATTAAAACTTAACATTTGGAAGGGTGCTAGAGAAGTTACAGTTGGAGCAGCCTTGTCACAGAAAACAAATAACAGAAAAAATTTGAAGGTTGTCATGATCTAGTATTTGAATATGTGGAGAAGCTTTGGACTGGGAATGCTGGGTTCTATGTGTGTAGTGAATATCAGGTCTTCTTTCATAACCTTTTACCATTAAATTCTTCCTTTCTGATTTGGATCAAGCATGATGAAGAACCTAAATCATTAGATCAATTGCTTGGTTGGCTTCATTGGAAGTTAGAATTTACTTGATTGGGAATTGATGCTCAGTAAGTAGGGTAGGTAGGTGTGAATAAGCTCGACATGGTGAGCATTTCTTTTAGCAATTTTTTAGTTTGCTTTTGGTATCAATTTAGTTTTTGTTTTCAGAGCATGTTGAGGATTTTAGGAAAGCCTAGGATCAGCCTAATGGATCAGAAACTTGGTATACAGGGTTATTTTCTACCTCACAGGGAGGATAGCATCCCCAAGCTGGAGCCGTTGTTAGCACCAATGCTAAAATTTGAAGATTTTTACAGATATGTTAGAACTATTTTTGGGATAAGTAGTTGGCAAGGGATTAGGCTAGTGAAAGGAGGAAGAAGGTCTGAAAATTTTCTTATGATAGGACCCTTAAGGATGTTAATGAGGTTCTGCAGGTATTTTGAAGGATCATTTCTAAGTTGGAAATGCAAAATATTTGAAAATTTTCTAGATTTGAAGCTTACAATTGTGTGTAAGTGAAAAAGTTCATTCCAGGTTATATAGTGACAAGAATGAAGGGGTTAAATGCATAGTGGAGAAGATCAGTGGATGTTAATAATTCCACCAAGATAATATGTATAGGCTTAAGGAATTTTGGTAAGGGAGGAGACATGTTAACTTGCAGGCAAAATTATCTACTGGATGAATAAATGAAGATAGATATACGGTCTTGAAAAATTCCACTCTTTTAACATGCAAGGAGGAATAAATTTCTCAAATTTGTGAAACAGCTTGGAGCCCACACATTCCAACAGTGTAGATCTAGGAAGGAATAAGATCTATGGTGGAAATTAATTCCGCTAGTTCAACCTGCACGAATAAAGAAACTTTTCATATTTGTGAAATGTTATAGGGAATGCATTTTTCAATGGCCAGGATTGAGGATGGGGTAAGATCAATGGAGGAGATGAATTCCACTGATCTAACATGCTCGCGGAAACTAACTTTTCCAATTTGTAGAATTTCTTAAAGGTATGCATATTTCAATGGAGGAGATCAAATCAGAGAATAGATCTATGGAGGAGAATGATTTCATAAATCCAACATGCGTGGATAATTAAACATCTGAAATCTGTTCAATGTGGTAGGCTCTTAAATTTTGAAGGATGGAGATTTAAAGAAGATTTTTATCAAAGGCTGGAAAGAATTCCGCTAATCCAACATGTGTGGATAAATGAACATTTGAAATATGAGGAATGTGGTAGGCTCTTAATGTTTGAATGACAGATATTTAAAGAAGATTTTGATCAAAGGATGGAAATAATTTCGCATTGTGAGCCAGCATGAACAAATTCAGGATGAAGATTTGCGGAATTAGGTAGGGGCCGCATGTTCCAATGTTTCATATTAAAACTTGATCTAGATCAACGACCGAGGTTGATTCCATAGATTGAAAGTGCAAGGAGGAATAAATTCCTCGATCTAGTGGAATTTTATTTCTACAGGCAGGTTCAGACACATGCTTCCATATCCTTTTTTTGGCTAAAAGATCAATGGTCCAAAATAATTTCTCTCGTTGGAGATGTGTAGATGAATGAAACTGTTGCAAGTCATTCGAATATCCTTTGAACAGTCATTTTGATCAAGCAGTCCTGAGTCCTAGGTGTCTAATTTTCCCAAATTGATCCACCATGTGTGGAAATTGAACCCAAGAGATAGGACAATTACACTCACAAAATTGCTAATCAAACATGCAAAATTAACACCAAAGGAGACTGAAATTGGAGCATAACACTAATCTATATTGAGTAAGTGTAAAATATCCAAACTTGTGAAGTAATAGGGTGTTGTAATATATAATTACATGAGAGGTTTGAATGCATAAGTATTCCATTCTAAATAGTCAAAAAGCAAGCTTACAAAATCTAGTCAAATCCCCCATAGGTGCATAAAGCAGTTTCCAAATCTATGAATATGCTCATGAATTTGCTAAGTCAAGTGGGAAAGCTAAAGAGGGATGGAAATAAAAATCATACATGCTTTTATTTGGAGAAAAGGAGGGAGGATTATGTGGGAAAAAAACAAGGCAACTACACCTAGACTATCTTTTCCTTTTTCCTTAAAATAACTATAAAGCAAGGCAACTTTTCAGAAAAAGTAGATATGTGCTTTAGAGAATATGGAATAAAGTAGACATGCTAAAATTGGTTTCCAAGATGTTTCCCAAGAGCTCCATGACTCAGTTTTAGCAAGTGTTTACTTCTAGGATATGTAGTAGGCATCTAGCATAGAATGGAATCTAGGAATCTAGGTAATAAGACAAAAATAATTAAATTAATGTCTAATGTAGGTAACTATGGGTTGATTATTCTAATACCCCTCCTTAAGACTGAATTTATGAGTAGATATCAGAAAACTATAGGCCCTAGCAACAAGGCTTAGTCACCCTTTACATACTACTTGTCTATACAACCAAGGACAGAGGCAAAAACCTAGTGGGAAAATCCTCCCTTAAACATGGACAGGAAAAAAAAAATTTGGTCTTGTCATTAATCATGCTTCACAGCATGATCAACAATCCCCAGCAATGATTTGAGATTGATGAAAGTATTCTCACAAAAAACTTTGGCGAAGATGTCTGCTACTTGTTCTCGAGATGTACAGAAGAGTAGAACAATGGTAACATCATGCACAAACTGTCTGATGTAGTGCATATGAATCTCAATGTGCTTGGTTCACCATTTTTAAACTAGATCATTGCATATTCATATGGTTCTCTAATTATCAAAGTAGATAATAGTTGAAAATGCTAATTCGAAGCCACATTCTCCAAGTATCCCCTGCAACCACAAACATTGAGTTGCTGCATTTACAACTCCTTTATTCTCTCCTTCTGTAGATGAGAGTGCTATGGCACTCTGCTTCTTGCTTGACCAGATGATTGATCCTTTTGCAAGCATGAACACATATCCTGATGTAGAATTTCGATCTGTGTTTTCACCTTCCCAATCACTGTTAGTAAATCCAATCAAATCAAGATCAGATTTTGCTTTGTAGAAGGTCCCATGAGTTCGTGTTACTTGAACAAAGTTTAGGATCCTTTTGGATGCTATCCAGTGGATCTCATGAGTCTGATCCATGTATCACGAAGCCACACTAGCTGCATAATATAGATCAGGTCGAATGTGTGTAAGATAAATAAAACACCCAATCAACTACCTATATAGTGTATTATTTACCATAGGAGAAGAACTTGCTTCTTCAAGGTTAACTCCTGAAAGAAGGGAGCCTTTCTTTCCTTGCAATATTTCATGTTGAACTTGATGAGAAAATATGAAGCATACTTGGACTGATGTACTTTGATTCCATGTTGGGATTGAGCAATTTCGAGACCCAATAATTGGCTCAACAATCCCAAACTTGTCATAGAAAATGCATGGTTCATTGCATCCTTCAAGGAGGAAATCTCTTTATTTGAACTTCCTATAATCAGTAGGTCATCCACATACAATACAATAATCATCAAATAACTATGAATCAGCTTCAAATAGACATCAGGATCAAACTTGCATCGAACAAAACTCAATGATAACAAAAATCTATCAATCTTGGCATACCAAGCCCTGGGGGCTTGCTTGAGCCCATACAAACCGTTCAGGTTGCTACATGTAAATCTCCTCAGTGAGATATCCATTTAGGAATGCACACTTCACATCCATGTGATGCACTTCCCACTACTTTGAAGTTGCAATGGCTAGAGCTAGACTTATGGAGTCCATCTTTGCCACCGGTGCAAAGGTTTCATTGTAGTCAATACCATGTACTTGTGAGTAGCCCTTGGCTACCAATATTGCCTTATATTTCAAAGGTTAACCATAAGCAGCAAACTTGGTCTTGAAAACCCACTTACATTGAACTAGCTTCCTCCTTGGGGGAAGATCAACCAACTCCCAAGTGTTGTTCTTTTGGAGCAAGCTGAATTCTTCTTTCATGGTTGTTTGCCATATTGTATCATGTGATGCATATTCATATGTATTTGGATCCAATTCAACCATTGAATATCACTTCTCAACAAATATATGATATTTCACACAAAGGGCACTCTCAAATTGAGATCTAGTCCTCCTAGTGTCATTAGGATTTCCAGATAGTTCCCCAGCTGCATGAATGGTATTTGCTGCCCATTTTGGTCTTGTGTGACTGTTAGGATCTGAAATCAAATCATCATTATCAGACATATCAGAATCATCAAACTCACTATTCTCTTCACTTACAATCAATGGTTCTAGTGGTGAAGAGGACTCTCCGATTTCAACTACTACTAAAGGATCTTCTTGGAACTGAACACTTCTGTCAATGAAATATTTCTTAGTGCTCAAGTTGATCAGTTTGCACCCTTTTAAATATTCATAATACCCAAAAAATAGGCACTCTTGGCTTTAGGGTTGCAAATCCTTCCCCTTTTCAGTTGGAATTATAGCCCAAGCCTTTGAGCCAAAAATCCTGAAATGGGTCACATCTGGCTTGGGACCACTCCAAGATTCAAAAGGATTCATACCATCAAGCTCATTATGAGGCACCCTATTCTATATGTAGGATGCATAGTTTATAGCTTTGGCCCAATCCTTTGGTGGCAAAGTCTTATCCTCCATCATGTAGGTTGCCATCTCCTTCAGTGATTTGTTCTTTCTCTCAGCAACACCATTTTACTATGGTGTGTAAGGGATGTGATGTGTAAGGGATCAAATGCTGCATCTGAATACCTGCATATTTGCAAAACTAAATGAACTTAGAATTGAAATACTCACCACCATTGTCAAATCTAAGGATCTTGAGTTTCTTCCCAGACTGGTTTTCAACCAAGGCTCTAAAGACTTTGAAGAGGTCAAAAACTTCATATTTATGCTTTAGGAAGTGAACCCAACAATACCTCGAAAATTCATCTATGAAGGTCAGTGCATATTTGCCTTGACTCATGGACATATGGGGGAATGGACTAGAAATGTCACTGTGGATCAACTCAAGAGGTGCATAGGTTCTCTCATGGCTAGGTTTCTCATACTTGTGCTCTGGGTGTTTTCCTAGGATACAACCTTGAGAGACTTTGTTAGAAAACTTGATCTTTGGTAACCCTATGACCATATCATTTTCACTGAAATTAGAAAGATACTTGTAGTTAATATGGCCAAATATTTCATGCCAAATATTACTTGCTTCATTAGCATGAATCAGAAGAGTAGAGAGGTTTGAGTACGGTATAAAATGGGAAAACTTGTATACCTTCGAAGTGTGATCAATAACACCTTTTACTATGAATTTACCATTCGAAATCTCAGTGATTTCAACATCATCAGGGGAGAATATTACCTTATTTGGAGACCCATTATGAGTCATCTGATACACTGACAAGAGATTAGAGGCAAGACCTGGAGCATACAACACATTATTGAAACTACCATGGTCAAGATCAATCCTACCCTTCCCCAAACTGTCAGTGAGAGAGTCATCTCCCAAAACTATTGGTGGACCTTTCGACATGTCAAGAGAGGAGAATGTCTCTTTTGTCAAAACGATATGTCTAGAAGCTCCAGAATCTATGATGAAGCTAGGTGAGCTTTATGTGCCAGCAACCAAGGCATGTACTCTCTCTCTGTCTTCTAAATTTGAACCTCCTTCCTTCTTCTTTGAGAAATCATGAAGGGAGATGTTTTTCTTCTCCAGGATTTGGGTCAACATGTCAATTTTCTTCTTCATACAATATCTCAGGATGATAGCCCTTACTGCAGCATGCGCACTTGCTCATTTCTCCTTTTTTCTTCTTCTTCTGGGAATTCTTCTTGGAACCTTGGGGCTCCTCTTGAGACTTAGACTTGTCTCTCTTTTGCTCAGGTGGATTTTTAGCTTTTTTCTTGCTTTTTGAATCCACCCTTGGATCTTTAGCAAGAAAATATTGGTCTTTGGAAGGTTTGATGGTGCCCATCATCACCAACTTATCTTGCTTCTGTGTGAGCGATTCCATGAACTATGCAAGCTTAGGCATCTTCCAAGATCTAGTTGTCAACTTGGTGGCATGGAAGGTCGTAACAAACAATGAATAGTACAGACCAAGATTAGAGAGTATGTCCAATACTATTTGTTCTTCCTTCTTTTCGATCCCACATTGTTTTAGCTGCAAAACAACGGCCTTAAACTTGGAAAAGTAGAGTTGCAATGATTCGAAGCTACTGGGATTCAAGGAGGTCAACTCATTCTCGATTTGATGTCCTCTCATCTCATCTGTATTTCCAAAAATATATTCAATATTCTCCCACACTTCATTCGGTGATGTCAATCCATCAATATGGAAGAGGAGGTCTCTTGAAATGCTCAGACACAAAATACCATAGGCCTCATCCCTCCTGTTGTGCCCTTTAATTTTCTCTGCAACTGTATTGGGATCTACCTCAGTTTCCATAGTCACACTGTAGAGACCTTTCTCTCTCAACAATATATCAATCTCATATTTCCACTCAAATAAATTGAATGGAGTCAAGATGATCTTCTGAGATTGGTCCATAGCTTGGTAGCTGCGCCCTCCAGTCAGCAGAATGTGCTCCCAGTCAATGATGTTGAACCTGTAATAATAATTTGGAAGGAGAAAAATCGATCTAAAAAGGAT
>LPNX010748792.1:181259-224291 GCA_001517045.1 Pseudotsuga menziesii | reverse complement strand
AGATAGAACAATTACACTCACAAAATTGCTAATCAAACATGCAAAATTAACACCAAAGGAGACTGAAATTGGAGCATAAAACTAATATGTATTGAGTAAGTGTATGATTTCCAAACTTGTGAAGTAATAGGATTCTATAATATATAATTACATGATAGGTTCGAATGCATCAGGATGCCATTCTTAATAGTTAAAAAGCAGGCTTACCAAATCTAGTCAAACCCCCCATAGGTGCATGATGCAGTTTCCAAATCTATGAAGATGGTCACGAAATTGCTAATTCAAGTGGGAAATATAAAGAGGGATGGAAATACAACTCATACATGATTTTATTTGGAGAAAATGAGGGAGGATGATGTCGGAAAAAAACAAGGCAATTACATGTAGACTAGTTTTTCCTTTTTCCTTAAAACACCTATAAAGCAAGGCATCTTTTCAGAAAAACCAGATATGTGCTTTAGAGAATCTGTAATAAATTAGACATGCTAAAATTGGTTTCCAGGATGTTTCCTAAGTGCTCCATGACTCAGGTTTAGAAAGTGTTGACTTCTAGGATATGTAGAAGGAAACTAGCATAGAATGGAATCTAGGAATCTAGGTAATAAGAAAAAAAAATTAAATTAATGTTTAATGTAGGTAAATGTGGGTTTATTATTCTAACACCATGTACATTCCTGCGTGCTTTCCTGATTTGTTTGTGATCATGGAGAATCTGCCAAATCGGAATTTGTTAGGTGTGTGAGGGTTTGATTCCCGTATTAGAAATGATTTTTGGCTATGTTTCAAGGTTGGTCTAGGAGATTATTACTCTATAAAAATAGACTCAAGAGATGAGCAAGGGGTTCTACATTCATTTTGAATCCTTCTATGCTTGGATGGTAGAATTATAAACTTTCTTGGAAGTATTAATGAGATATTTCTCCTGAGTTTATGAGATTCATCACAATGGTCCATGTTCAGTTTATGTTTCCTGTTTGCATCATTTTCATATGTGTAACCTTCTGCTAATTCTTTCTAGTTTCATGTGAGGAATTTGTTTTATTAATTTCTCCTTTCCTCATAAATGGCATACGTAATGTGTTTATAATGATTGTTGTGGAATTCATCCTTTGCTAGATGCTCCATTTCTGTCATTATACTTATTGTTTCTTTTTCTAAAGGTGTTTTCAATATATTCATCGATAGATAGGTTCCCCTTACTTCAATAGGATTCTTCTCCTTTCCCCTACCACCATTTGAATATATTTGACAAAATATAACACCACTTTGCCTCATATTACAAAGGGAAAATCACTGCTCATTTTTTACTATAATTCCCTTGAATGGTTAAGTCTTTGAATCCATTTCCCAATGGTATTTAATATATGTATGTCTTACACTCTTTAAAATCCAAAAAATCCTTCCCCTAATAAATCTATCCTTATGAATGTTTGTTTAAAGACAAATGTATATGTGATTAACCCTATGACAAAGAGAGAGCCCTCTCTGACTGTAGAGGATAGAATACAATATACATATTGGTTTGAAATGGTTACCCTAGTGATTATCCTGTTAGAATAATCAACCCATAGTTACCCATATTTGACATTAATAAATCATTTTTCTCTTATTCCTAGATTCCTAGATTCATCACTATATTAGTCGGCTTCCACTTGCACCTAGAAGTCAACACGTGCTAAAAATGGGTCATGGAGCACTTTTGAATTATCCTGGATACAGTTTTAGCAAATTTTCTTTTATTCTTGGTTTTTAAAAGCGTAGTTCTACTTTTTCTGAAAGATTCCTTGCTTTACAACAGTTTTAAGGCAAATGGGAAAAGCTAGTCTAGGAGTAAATGCCTTGTTTTTTCCCACATCATCCTCCTTCATTTTCTCCAAAAAAAAGCATGGATATGGTCTCTTTCCATCAATTATTATATGGCCTATCTTATTTATCCAATTCGTGATCATATTCATATATTTGGAAAGTGTTTTATGCACCCATGGGGGATTTGACTAGTTTTAGTAATCCTAATTTTTTACCAATTAGAATAGCATCCTTATTATTTTGAATATATTATGTAATTATATATTTAGAAATCCTATTACTTTATGAGTTTGACTGATGTATACTTATTCAATACATGATTGTGTTATGCTCCAATTTTAGTCTGCTTTTGTGTGAATTTTGCATGTTTGGTTAACAATTTTGTGAGTGTAATTGTTCTATCACTTGCGTTGAATTTCCACATGGTATTAGAGCCTTTCTAGATCAATTTATCTCTTTCCATATTTCTATTTCAGGTTCAACATCTTGACTTGGAGTGCATTCTGCTGATTGGAGGGCATAGTTACTGAGATATGGACCAATCTCAAAGGATCATCTTGACTCCATTCAATTTATTCGAATGGGAATCTGTGATGGAGATATTGTTGAGAGAAAAAATTATGTATAGGCTTACCATGAAAACTGATGTAGATTCCAATGCATCTACATAGAAAATTAAATGGCACAACAAAAGGGATGAGGCATATGGTCTTTTGTGCTTGAGCATTTCAAAAGGCCTCCTCTTTCATCTTGATGCATTGAAATCACCTAATAAGGTTTAGGAGAATCTTGAATATATTTTTGGAAAGATAGATGAGATGAGAGGACATCAAATTGAGAATCAATTGATCTCCTTGAGTTTGAGTAGCTTCGAATCATTGCAACTCTACTTTTCCAAGTTCAAGGCCCACATTTTGCAGCTAAAATAGTGTGGGATTGAAAACAAGGTTGAGAAACTAGTATTTACCATAATCCTGAAGCTTGGTCCTAACTACTCAGTGTTTTTTTCAACCTTCCATGCCACCAAGTTGACAACACAAGCATGGAAAATTACTAAGTTGGCTGAGTTCATGGAATCCCTCATCTAGGAGAAAGATAAATTGTTAATGATGGGCACCATCAAACCTTCCAAAGACCAAGATTCGGTTGCAGGATATTCAAGGGTGGATTCAAAGGGAAAGAAAAAATACAAAAATCCACCTAATCAAAAGAGAGACAAGTCAAAGTCTCAAGAGTAGTCCTCAGGATCCAAGAAGAACTTCCAGAAGAAGAAGAACAAAGGAGAAATGAGCAAGTGCACATACTGCAGTAAGGGATATCATCCTGAGAGCTCTTGTATGAAAAATAAAATTGACATGTTGACCCAAATATTGGAGAAGAACAAGATATCCCTTCCTGATTTCTCAAAGAAGAGGGAAGTAGGATCAAATTTAGAAGACAAGGAGAGAGTACATGCCTTGGTTGTTGGCACCTCAAGCTCACCTAGCTTCATCATTGATTATGGAGCTTCCAGACATATGGTTTTGACAAGGGAGACTTTCTCCTCCCTTGACATTTCAAAAGGTCCTCCAATTGTTTTGGGAGATGACTCTCTAACTAACAGTATGGGGAAGGGTAGGATTGATCTTCACCATGGTAATTTCAATAATTTGTTGTATGTTCTAGGTATTTCCTCTAATCTCTTGTCAGTGTATCAGATGACTCACACTGGGTATCCAAAGAAAGTCATCTTCTCCCCTAATGAAGTTGAAATCACAGATATTTCGAATGGTAAATTCATAGCAAAAGGTTTCGTGTATCACACTTCGAAGGTATACAAGTTTTCCCATTTTCTACCCTACTCAAACCCCTCTGCTCTTCTCAGTCATGCTAATGAAGCAAGAAATATTTGGCATGAAATATTTGACCATATTAACTATAAGTATCTTTCTTATTTGAGTGATAAATATATGGTCATAGGGTTACCAAAGATCATATTTTCTAAGGGAGTCTGTCAAGATTGCATCCTAGGAAAACACCCAGAGCACACGTATGAGAGAACCTCTACATCCCTTGAGTTAATCCATAGTGAATTTGATGGTACATTCCCTAATATGTCCATAAGTCAAGCCAAATATGCACTCACCTTCATAGATGAATTTTCCAGGTATTGTTGGGTTTACTTCCTAAAACACAAGTCTAAAGTTTTTTACCTCTTAAAGGTCTTTTGAGCCTTGGTTGAGAAATAGTCTGGGAGGAAACTCAAGATCCTTAGATATGACAATGGTTGTGAGTATGTCAATTCTGAGTTCATCCATTATTGTAAAGATGCAGGTATCAAGATGCAACATTCTATTCATTACACACCACAACAAAATGGTGTTCCTGAGAGAAAGAACAGATCACTCAAGGAGATGGAAACTTACATGATGGAGGCTAAAGATTTTCCACCAAAGTTTTGGGTAAAGTCTATAAAATATGCATCCTATATCCTGAACAGGGTTCCACATAAGCATCTTGATGGTATCACTCCTTTCAAAGCTTGGAGTGGGCACAAGCCATATGTGACCCATTTCAAGATTTTTTGCTCAAAGGCTTGGGAGAGAATTCCAACTGAAAAGAGGAAGGATTTGCAACCCCAAAGCCAAGAGTGCCCATTTTTTGGCTATTCTAAATATTCAAAAGGTTACAAGCTGATCAAATTGATAACAAACAAAACTTTCATTGAAATAACTGTTCATTTCGAAGAAGATCCTTTAGCAGTAGTTGAAGTTGGAGAGTCCTCTTCATCACCACAACCATTGATTGTAAGTGAAGAAACTAATGATTTTGATGATTCTGATATGTATGATAATCATGATTTAATTTAAGATCCTAACATTCCTACAAGACCAAAATGGGCAGCGAGGACCATTCATGCAGCTGGGGAACCAGTTGGGAATCCTAGTGACAATAGGAGGGCTAGATCTCAATTTGAGAGTGCACTTTGTGTGAAATATCCACTCTTTACTGAGAAGTGCTATCCAATGGTTGAATCATATCCTCAAAAATATGAATATGCATAATATGATCCAATATGGCAAACATACATGAAAGAATAATTCATCTTGCTCCAGAAGAACAACACAATGGAACTAGTTGATCTCCTCCCGGGGAGAAAGCTAGTAAAGTGTAAGTGGGTATATTAAGACTAAGTTTTCTGGTGATGGTTAACTTTGAAATATAAGGAAATATTGGTAGCTAAGGGATACTCACAAGTACATGGCATTTATTTCAATGAGACCTTTGCACCAGTGGAAAATATGGACTCCATAAGGATAGCTCTAGCCATTACATCTTCAAGGCAATGGGAAGTACATCACATGGATGTGAAATGTGCTTTTCTAAATGGATATATGAATGAATATATTTATATGAAGAAACCTGAATGGTTTATTTCTAATCCATATTTAGTGTGCAGGTTAAAGAAATCATTGTATGGGCTCAAGCAAGGCCCTAGGGCTTGGTATGCCAATATTGATGGATTTCTGTTGTCACTGAATTTTGTTCGATGCAAGTCTGATCTGAATGTATATTTTAAGATAATTCATGGTTCTTTAATGATTATTGTTTTATATTTGGATGACCTATTGATTACAGGAAGTTCAAAGAAATAGATTTCCTCCATGAAGGATGCAATGAACCATGTCTTTTCCATGACAGATCTGGGATTGTTGAGCCAATTCTTGGGTCTTGAAATTGCTCAATCCCAACATGGAATCAAAGTTCATATGTCCAAGTATGATTCATATCTACTCAACAAGTTCAGCATGAAATATTGCAAGCCAAGGAAGACTCCATTCCTTTCAGGAGTTAAGCTTGAGGAAGCATGTTCTTCTCCTTTGGTAAATAACACACTGTATAGGCAGTTGATTTGGTGTTTGCTTTATCTTACACATACTCAAGCTGACTTATCTTATGCAATTAGTGTGTCTTCAAGATACATGGTTCAGGATCATGAGATCCATTGGAGATCATCCAAGAGGATCCCAAACTTTGTTCAAGGAACAAGAACTCATGGGATTTTCTATAAAGCAAAATATGACTTAAGGCTATTTGGATTTACTGACAATGATTGGGCAGGTGACAACACAGATCGAAAGTCTACTTCAGGATATGTATTCATGCTTGCAGATGGACCAATCAGCTCATCAAGTAAGAAGCATAGTTCCATAAAACTCTCATCTACAGAGGCAGAGTATAGAGGAGTTGTGAATGCAGCTATTAAATGTTTGTGGTTGCAGGGGATACTTGGATAATGTGGTTTCGAATCATAGTTTTCTATTGTCATCTATTGTGACAATCTAAGAACCATTTGGATCTCCACTGATCTAGTTAAAATATAGTGAACCAAGAACATTTAGATCCATATGCACTACATCAAGGAGCTTGTGCATGATGGTACCATTGCTCTACTCTACTACACATATTCAGAGCAAGTATCAGACATATTCACCAAGGTGTTTTGTGAGAATACCTTCATTAATATCAAATCACTACTAGGGATTGCTAATCATGTGGTGAAGTATGATTGATGACAATATTTCCAAAATTTTGTTCCATGTCCATGTTTAATGTAGGATTTTCCCACTGGGATTTCGCCTCTTTCCTTGGTTGTATGGAAAAGCAGTATGTAAAGGACTAATCCTTGTTGCTAGGCCCTATAGTTTTCTAATATTTACTCATAAATTCATGCTTAAGGTGGAGTTTTAGAATAATCACCCCATAGTTACCCATATTTGACATTAATAAATCATTTTTGTCTTATTCCTAGATTCCTAACTATGCTAGTTGGCTTCCACTTGCACCTAGAAGTCAACACATGCTAAAAATGGGTCATTGATCATTTTGGAATCATCCTAGAATTTTTTTTAGAAACTCTGCTTTTATTCCTGGTTTGTAAAAGTGTAGTTCTGCTTTTTCTGAAAGATGCCTTGCTTTACAATAGTTTTCAGGAAAAAGGGAAAAGCTAGTCTAGGAGTAACTGCCTTGTTTTTTCCCACATCATCCTCCTTCCTTTTCTCCAAAAAAAAGCATGGATCTGATCAATTTCCATCAATTATTAGCTGGCCTATCTGATTTATCCAATTCATGATCATCTTCATAGATTTGGAAAGTGTTTTTGCACCTATGGGGGATTTGACTAGTTTTAGTAAGCCTTCTTTTTGACCAATTCGAATAACATCCTTATGATTTCAAAAATATGATGTAATTCTATATTTGGAAAGCCTATTACTTGATGAGGTTGGTTTATGTACACTTATTCAATACATGATTGTGTTATGCTCCAATTTCAGTCTTCTTTTGTGTGAATTTTGCATGTTTGATTATCAATTTTGTGAGTGTAATTGTTCTATCACTTGGGTTGAATTTCCACATCTCCTACCATAAACATAGTAAAATTATTGGGTTCTTTACCAGCAACTTCTGGAAAGAATTATTCCACCAATTTGGGACTTCATTAACTATGAGTCCCTCCTACCACCCTGATACATATGGAAAAACTGAAGTAGTAAGCAAATTCTTTGAAGGATACTAGAGAAATTTTGTGAATGACCAAAAAACTAAATGGGTACAATGGATAGACCTTGCAGAATGGTGGTATAATAGTACATATCACACATCAATGAAAATGTCACCCTTTGAAGCCTTATATGGGTGTTCACCTTCTATAGCAAGGGAATACGTCATCAACAATTTCAAAGTTCCAACAACAATAGGTTACCCAGTGAAATTCAATGAGGTCTTCTGCATTTTGAAGAACGATCTAAAACAAGCAAGAAACCACATGAAATAACAAGCAGACTTAAAAATAACTGATCAATAATTTGAAGTGGGTGATTGGGTGTTTGTTCGCCTTCAACCATGCAAACAAACTTCACAAAAAAATCCCAAAAATCAGAAACTTGCACCCAAGTTCTATGGCCCATATCAAGTTTGAAAGTGAGTGGGACAAGTGGCCTATGCTCTAGACATCCAAAATAAGGGAAAAATACATGATGTATTCCATTTTTCATGCATAAAGAAGAAATTGGGCTCGACCACTCACATACAAATTGAATTTCCTATGTTAGATGATGAAGGAAAACTAGTGCTAGAACCATAATGCATTTTAGAAATTAAAAATAGAACACTTTTCTCTATATCAGTCAACGAATACCTTATCAAGTGGAGAAAATCACCAGATGATGAAGCTACATAGGAGAATGAATATTTTCGTTTGCGCCAGCCATCATTACCAATACTTCATGGATGAGGTATTCCAGAGAGGGATGACATGTAATAAAAATAAATAGTTTAGTAACTTAGTTAGTAATTCATTATTTATTAATCGAAGGATTGAATGTTCACATCATTTAATTATGACCCTTGACTTGTATAAATCCAAGTTGTACTCCATGTAAGAATCATAAAATACAATAAATAAAATATATCTTTCGGAATATACATTCCATTATCAATGTGTCAAATGGGTCCTACATGTCTGACATGTTCCCCTGCAATGCCTCCAAGTTACCTCCAGTAGATTCCTAATCATCATACCACTCTACCTTGGGCGCCAATGCATCGACAATTTCCCTTTACCAGAAGTGGTAAGATCTTGCCACAAGAGTGGTTTTGGAAAATTTATTGCGGAGTCCTTGTCAATCAAAAGATGACACATGGTAAGGAAGTTTCAACCCAATTGCTCACCCAATTTCCATTGACCATTTCACACATTGTTTATGAACTATCAAATACAACCATTTATCTCATTTTTTCCCAACGATTAGATCCCCATCTTACAATTCCTTGGTTCCTTTCCTCTAGTCGCATGGTATGTCAGGTCTAGCACTAGGGTTCTAAACTCTTACAAGCCCATGAGTTAGATTCTATCACTCAGGAATTGATGTGGCTAGTCCACATCATACCTCCAATCCATGTGGCTCCTCCATACTATTCCTCCTACCAACGTGGATCCTCCATGTCATCCATCCATGTGGTATGTGTGGGGCCCACTTAAAATTACAAGATTTTTTAATTTTTTAAATTGTACGAAATTTTGATTTAATAATAAGGGGATTATTACCAAATTAAATTTTGGTCGTTCTTTCCCTATTTTGGGTTTTATCTATCATGTGATGGAATAAAAACTTTCCATTATGTAATCTGCAATTTACAAAAATTTCCCTCAACTAGTCTACCTTTCCCTCTAGTAAACCACATATCTAACCCAGAAATTGGTTAGAATACCATCTAACGATTGAAACCACAAGTATTCATAGGAGCATTTCATCTATAAACTTATATTTTTACTTGTAAGTGTACATTTCTGACCCATACAACTCTGGTATTGCATCCAAAAGATCTGATACCACTCTCTAACATCTCTTTCACTGAATCTAACCAACAAGATGGGACATTAACTAAATACATGTTTCTAAATTATTCCCCATATCCATGTTATGAATTTATAACAATTAAAATACTTGTACATATGCATAGTAAAAAAATACACAATGGAAATAAAACCTATCCACACACATCTATCATGCATATACTAGTATAATCATTACAGACATCATTTAAAACGTTGTAAATCAATACAAAAGAGTAGTTATCTTTAAAAAAAGAAGATCCAAGAAAATAACTATGTAAGAGAAAATTTCCACCCAACCCAGGGACTCTATCCAAGATATACTGTTTTTACTGAGAGGTGACCCCGAAGCAAGGGTATGAGGCCATTAAGGTGAAGGAAACAACTATAGGATTCTTTCTCTCAACCCACAACCTGATTTTATCTCCATGCTTAGCCAAATTCTCATCCAGAGCTCTACAAAGATCTCAATCCGCTATCACAACCATGGAACTCCTTCCAAATTCCCCACACTACACAAGGAAGTCATTCCCCTTCACTGATACACAATTGGCTTAGGAAATACAGCCCTTACAATGCTTTCTAGTGTGTCTAGTAAGAGCTGAATCTAATGTATGCTATTGGAGAACCTCCTGTAGAATAAGTTATGGATTCTCAAGAATATGTGAGTATAAAAAATCAATGGATAAGGGTTCCTATATTTACCAACCTCTATACTCATTTAAAACCATCTATTTCCCCTTCAAATCTGTATCCATGTCTCTAAAATTGAATTTTTGAGTTATACATAGTCTAGTAATGGCCATGAACAACTGTAGGAAGCTTTATGCAGTTTAGAAGTCTACATAAGAGAATGACAGAATGAGTGTTGACTCCAAGGGATACTGAATGATGGTGAGAAGATAATTGACATAACTTTTGACCATATAATAAAAGGAACTTTTACAATTGACAAAACTATCACCACCTCCATACTTCAATAACTGTATGAAGTGACTTTTCCCATCAAGCTCACACATGCATTCAATGATTGGGTTTAATATTAAAAAGGATTTAATTGGGTCATTCAAATCACATGGAAGAATTTGGATGAGTTCTAAGGTTGACACCTGGTAGCAAATGATTTAATCTCCCATAGGCCCCCTTTCCTCTTCCCCTCTAGTGGAATCATATTCGCTCTAGTGCTCTTTATACAACCATCTTGGACCATTTTATTATTTTCCAACATAACATTTACATATATTTTGAATTCACATGAGAAGTAAACCATATGGCCCAAATGAAAATATATACATCATAGATTCCTAGCCATTCACTAGTCAGGCGTTGTCCTTGAGCTTCGCACTAGGGATCCATACTAGCATATTTACATCATTTACATCATTTTGAATAAATACATTCCAAGTAAAAACTAAGGTTATCATACTTGCTCAGGCTTCTTCCACTGTCAATTTCGACCCTTACTCAGGTTGTTTACATCATCACTGTTGACCCCTACTTAGGCTTTTTCCACCCTTTGTTTCCTTGTTCATTCATAAGGTATATCGTACCCTCTTCAAAATCCAGGGGACCCGCCTAAGAAAAGGAAGTACATATCCTCCCCAACACCATCAGTGCACAACCCATATCCATAAGCATAGATCACCACTAGAAACATAAAAAGACACCACCCCCAATGATTATTTACTCCAAGAGAGTTTGTCCCTTGTCCGATTCACAAAGATGAGCAACCATAAACATATACAAGGGATTACATTCCTTAATGGAGATTAAGCTTCAAAAGGTTTTTCCTGCAACTTATTTATTTTTTAGTTATATGTAGGATGAGATTTTTTTTGTATTGTTATTTTATAGGTATTTATTTGCTTGTTGTGAGAAAGTAGTACAGTTTGTTATTGAAGTGATTCAAGATCATAATAGTTTTTGGTATTCATGAACATATTTTTTTAGATGCATTTCGTCTTTTGTATTTATGAGTATCTACGCATTAGACATTATGTATATTGTATTTCATTTGAATCATCCAAACTTGATTTTTTTTGTTGAAGTTTCAATACTTGTCGATTCAACCTCCATTGATTAGAAATGTTTTTCAATTGATTTCTTCATATTTTTAGGTATTTCTTTGTTTATGAAATTCCCTCTATATAAGTACTTGGGTTATTTAACAAGCCTAGATTAAAATAGAAATTGATTATTAAAAAATTTAGAGTGGAATGACAATTTTGTCATCATATTGAAGAATTTTATTACATTGATTTTAATATACAATTACATTTTGATATATTATTATACCTGCCTCAGCAGGTATATTGTAATCGATCGAATTCAAACCGCGTTGACTTTGGGTATTAGTTGGTGCATATCGGTGCATATTTAAAAGATTAAAATCTCTATTCCAAAGTTTAACTTTGTAACATGAGAAATTGCAATTTTTAAATTTATTAAAATTGTATTTATTTGTGTTGCTATTGGTTAAGTAGGGATGATGTCATCCTCGAAGTTTGCTATCTGGATTTGGGTCGACACCTGGTAACAATGACATCATATGTAACTTTTCACCTACCCAATTCTTCTTGTCTCCGGGGGCTCAATGGAATTTCGAAATATGCATCGGACTTTGGATGTATCATTCCCCGCTATGATCTGGACCGTTGATTACTGGACTTTGCAACCTCCGCTTTCATCCTGGTCGTTAATCCCTCATCTGATCTGTGCCATGCATTGTTTGTTCATCGAAATCCGCTCTATTCCCAATCGTTGATTCAACTGTTACACATATATGCGAAGCTTACAAACCATACATGTGCACTAGGGCTTCTCCACTGAAATGATCATGATAATTAGATTACGATGCTCCCCTGATGAGTCAAATGAGAATCATGGCCACGGCTTCTGCCCTTTGCAAACAAACGGGTATAGCTGTAACGGTGCCTAAACAGCAGACGATAGAAGAAGGGAATGTTTCCTGTAAACCCCTCCATTTTCTTTCTTTTCATTTCCATTCCAACTTGACCTAATCACCCAATATTTCTTATATTCACGCCACTCAACTTATGGACTGAAAATCAATAATTGATATTCTGAGGATCTGATAAAAAGATTTTACGTTAACAGGACGCCGGACACCCTGCTTCCTTCCTGCAACAATCTGGACTATCCTTTCTTCGAAGTGTTTCGATATTTATGAATATTGAAGCTCAAAGTTTGTGCTGTGCTGAATGAATTTATGTTACTGTTCACAAAATGTTCATTTGCCTTCACCACGACTTCCCCCATTTTTGTAAGAATGCTTTCTACAACAATGGTAAATGCAAATGAAAGTTATAGCAGTCAATGGCAGAAAATACTACAATATCACAAATAGCAACAAAAAGAAAATACCTGGCAAAGTTAGTGCAGCAGCTTGTAAACAGGTCATTGATGGAAGGCTTGCGAAGTACACTTACAAACAAACAAACCGTGGAGAGGAGGAAATGGTTAAAAATGGAGCAGGTGGAAGATGAAGATGAGGAAAGTAGTATGTGTGTTATATGGTCGTGGGTTGGGTGGGGGTGGAAACCGATAATTCATAGGGATTGCGAGCGCAGCACAGTGCAGGAAAAGGAGAGAAAGTGAGAGAAAGAGCATGGATATGAGGAATTTATAACATGAAAATGAAAATGAATCATAATACCTGCGTGGACTTGCCTGCATTAGAATCCTTGGCATAATCAAACTTTCCTTGAAGTCCCTTGAGAGCCGACATGGTGCCCTCCTTGAGACTTCCCAATGCAGAAGAGGCAGATTCAGTGCTGGCATCTTTGGAAACATGTGCCATCCATTTTGCAGACTCTAAGTTATCATAAGCATTCTCCCGCCTCTCTTCTGCCTCTTGGCCAAAAGGTTTTCTCGCTTTCTGCTGTTCTGAAGCCATTGATCTCGACCTTGAAAATCAAATACAAACTCCAAAAAACAAGAACAACTGAAAACTCAAATGATTCAAATCAAGAAAATGGAGATGAACGCGTAAAACAAATTTCTAATAATGTTATATATGCAATTGATACTCTGTAGAAGATAGACTGAGTGGAATGTGCTCGGCTTCCTTTTGAAATATGGGACAGGTTTGAGGACGCGTCTTCTGCCAGGTGGCCACTCTCTCGACACGCGTTGGATGTTATCTTGGTTAGCAGATGCGCATCGGCTCAGAAGGCTTTGAAGTGTCTCGTAGGCACGACTTCCATAACTGTACTCGAGTTGTTCACCACCATTTACACTATAAGTTATTCTCTTTTTCCAATATGAACAATTTTGTAATTTTTTTTTATCATGATGATGAAGAACAATATTGAGAAAACTAAATGAAAAATATGATATTTAAAAACATCTCTTAACCATAAAATAAAGGTTTTTATTCTTAATGCGTGTAATATTTATTTGAATGAATAATTAATTAAATTACTATTATTTGATTATTAGTATTTAAATTATTATTATTATTATTGATTAATTTTATTATATTTTTAATTATTTATTATAATTTTAATGTAATTTTTATATTTATTTGAATGAATAATTAAGTAAATTACTATTATTTATTTATTATATTATTATTTAAAACATTATATTATTAGTATTGATTAACTTTATTATATTTTTAATTATTTATTATTATTATTGAGTAATATTTATTTTAAATGAATGATTAAGTATATTATTATTATTTAAACTAATCTATTATTATTATTAATTAATTTTGTTATATTATTTATTATTATTTTGCTTTAATTTAGTACTATAATAATTACTACTTAAAAACAATTTTAAATTATTAAATATTAAACAATGTATTTTAACACTATAAAAAAATTTCTTTAATTATTGAAAAATGCATGTTATTATTATTTTTTTATTAACAAGTTTGCATATTTTTTTCATTAAATCTTAGAAAGAGGAACCCACTAAGAAATAAAAAGTATGATAGTCAATAAAATCTCTATCACTAGTAAGGTGTTTCATCATTAATTTATTATTTTTTTAGATTTTTATTATTAATTTATTTAAAAGTTATTATAGTTAAATAAAGTTTCTATATTGAAATAACAAAATTATTTTTTTCAATGGTTCAAAAACATATTAAATTGATGTTTTCATCTTTAAACAATTAAAATATTTGTAAATTTTATAATAAAATTTAACAAAAATAGATTTTATATATCCAACATAAATATAAAAAATGCTTATAAACTTCAAAACAGGACTTAACAAAAAATAGATCTTTTATATTCAACTTGAATATAAACATAAAATATCAAAGGATCTTCTTGAAAGGAGAAACAATATTTAAATAAGAAAAAAAAACTTAATAACTTCAAACAAACCCTATATATATGTATTAAACTTTTGGATGGTACTCCAGAACAATGGTCTTTGGCATCCAGTTATCATTAGTAAATACTTGAAAAAGAACTCAGTAGAGACATGGCTCAGAGGAAAGCAATTCCAATCACAACAATGATATTAATTTATAGTCTTATAAGCTATTATTATTTATGCTAGTCTATAAAGAAACTTGCATATTTTTATAACATAAGCCAAGAATATTACTAGATGTAAGGAAGCTTGAATATGCTTGTTTTATGCTACATTGCAATAACCTATATCATATTTAAATGGACATTTTTTAATTTCTTTCAAATTGTAATTATATTTGTTTTATCATATATTTTTATAGCAAAATTATCCTATTGCTATATATTTTCAATCTCTTCTTAGGAGGCAGGTACTAAGCAACTTTGTTACTTATTCTACTTGTTACATTTTCAAACTAAAAGAATATTTATTTTAACAAGTCATCACTGAAGGGTTCAATATATCATATAAATTGAAAGTGAAATATAACCCTACGCTTAAAATTTGATCCTTGAGGTAAAGAATTAGGTTCCACGTGCAAGATTGACTCTGGTAGTGCTAGACTGTTGGCTCGGGGATCTGGGTCGATATGTGGTGACACAGGTTGTCAACATCTAGCGATTTGAAATTTTGAACCATATTTGGAAATAATGGATCTTCTTTAAAATCATATTCTCAATATTTCATTATAGTTATAATTTGTAGTACTTCTTTCTTCACGCTATTACGGTTGAGGATTGAGCATTAATGGAGATGGATAGTGTGAGTAATAAGTTCCTAGGGTGCTCTACATTTAGAGAGAATAAATTGGTGTTTATTCCTATTGAATCATCCACCAAATTTATAGTAACCTCACAACCATAATCTAGAGCTAGCTCTAATATCTATTGCATTTAAGGCATTTCCTCTCAATGTAATAAATATGTTGCATACAAAATTGTATTTGCAGGAAAGAAGTGGTTGACAATAAAGGAGTGTGTTTGTTGGATGGATAAGAGGCATTTCATGTTGAATTTGTAGATACTTATATGATTGTGATTATATGCTTAAGATGTAGTAATTTATATCATTGACATTGATACCAACATCATGGATACTCAATTTTGTTGGCATTTTATTTAAAAGTATTCTTGGTAGTGCAGGGACCATGATGATGATGTTGGTTGAATTTTATAGTTATTAGTCCCTACCTTTAGGCCAATAGGGACTCTATGAATTGGATTTCCTCTGTTTCCATTAGTCTGCATGAGGACCAAAAATATATTTAAACATGTATCCTAAGTTTTCACTCAAAAGGATGGAACACCATTTCATTAGCCAATCAATAACTTATCCATCTGAAAAAAGAATGGAACACTGTTTCCTTGGCCAATCAAGGATTTCAACATCTAAAAAAAGAATGCAATAATGTTTCCTTGGCCAATCAAGGATTTTGACCTCTTATTTGGCCTCATATCAAGGTAGGAAGGCATTTTTCCAATTGAAACTTGTGAAACATTCCTATGATTTTTTCTATTTTTACCGTGCTTATATTATTTGGAAGTAATGCTATCCTGGACATTTGCATTAGTTCATAGCATTAAATGTTTAATGTCCATACGATGTGCATCTCATACCACTTCTCAGTGCCCTAATATTCCACCACCCTAATCACTGTAATATTCCACCACCCTAATCTTCTGGTAATATTCCACCACCCTAATCTTCTGCTAGGGAAGCAACAAAATTTACAACATTGAGGGTACTTTCACTTCTTTGTTGAATTGTGCATCATGCAACAGTTCCATCAAAACCTTTGTACATGAAGCTTGGTTCATTGGTTTCCAACAACAAAGCCTTCATTGTTCAAGAATTCATACTTGAAGAAGCTTAACCACCTGTTTACTCACTGGAAATAGTACTCACATTGAGAAGGAGGGAGGAGACAAGAAGACTGCCGGAGAAGTTTAACAGTGCAGGCAGGAAACGGAGGAGGGGTAACGGATGGGCCCTCAAACACATCAATAGGGAGAAGGAATGTGCAATAGAGATAAGCTCTTACTCAGTCCATCTCGCTACATGATCTCCTTGTCTTTTTTACTATGATCATTTATAGTGCTCAATATTTTGACCTAATCAATCATAGAAAACCAATTGACCAAACTTGGGTGATGTAAGTATTATAGATGATTTTCTTATAACAAATTTCATTTCAATAGAAACATCACAACATGAAGAAATAGAGTGCCGGAAAATTGGAATGAATATTTTTACCTCATACCAGGGTTTTTGGTTCTCTTCAAGGAGAGTGTTATAATGAGCCTTGAAGGATTTATATTCTTGTTTCAGAACATCAAAGTCTTTCTCTAGCTGCTTCATTTTCCACCTAGCTCTTATGTTCTGGAACCAAATGGATATTTTCCTTAAGTGCATTCCTAGATCTCCTTCCAGCTTCTCTGTCCTGCAGGTTTCCAGCATATTTCCCGACTGAAAACACTTCTCCAACGCCATTACCTGTCCCACAATGATCCTCCTGCCTTTCTTCATCACATTGTAGTTATGGACGCCCTCTTAATAAGAAATTTGTAATGAATCTTGTGATGCGCTAATGTCAAAAGGCCAATAACAATTAACAACCTTCTCCATCATATGATATGAGATCTTACCTTGCCTGCTTCATTTAGATCATGATTAATTAGACTCTAAGGCGAAGGTGAAGAGAAAAATATGAGGGAAACGAAGATGAGGCCGTTACTTTATGTCCAGAGATACATAAACTCACGAAACATCGATTGGGGTTCTATACTTCGGTATTCGTAGTTGCCAAGCTCTTCCTGCTCCACTTCTATGGTCTCACAATGTTTTCTTTTTTTAAATTTACCAAGATAAAGACATTATTTACCTTGACCTGCACTTTGTAAACATTTGTCGGTGGGTTGATATTTATCAGCTTACATGCTATTTACGTGATTTCAATTAATAGAATTAAGTAAATGCTGTTACACCATTTTCAACATTACATTAGTAAAATGGAAAATGGAAAATATTAAATTGAATTAATAGAATTAAATAAAAGTTGCTACACCATTTTCAACATTACATTAGTAAAATGTAAAATGGAAAATATTAAATTTATCAAGAACAAAATCTTGTAATGTTGTCTATTGATATTTGTCATCTTTCATGCTATTGATGGGTTTATTGATATTTATAATCTTGCATACTATTTACGTGTAAGAAAAGCTATGAAGTAAAGGGTAAAAGGAATTTTGAATTGATTTTGTTTTTACAGCTAATTATACAAAACAATCTAAAAGAGAGCAAGCATGTGCTTACAAACAACAAGTACATTGTCTAGAATGAACCACCCTTCAATGAAAGGTCATGAGGGTCATTTTAATTGATTGAACTGATGATTCATGTGTATATCGGTGGTAATGAGTAATGAGTAAACAGGTTCAATCGGGTCTACTGAAGCTATTCGATTGCGATCTGGAACAAGCCCTCAAACTAAAACTAGAAAAATAAAGCTATGCGCTTGCCTTCACTACTAGGAACTATTGTTGATACGGGCTATCCTATCTTTGTCTCTGCATCACCCTATCTATAGTAATAATAATTCTATGCATTAGCTTTTTCCTCTGCTTGCTTCGAGGTCTCTACTTTCATCAGGGCTATTATACAATTATTGAATGCACATTATTTGTGCATGAATGCAAGAGTGCCCCTAAAATTATGCCGAGAGACCTTAAAATTCAACAATAGCCACCCTAAAACAATACAAACAAACATTGATCCATAAGGGGATTGGGATTTATGGAGATCTGTAATGATAATTCATTGTTATAAATGAGGTTTGATATTTACTTACCTCGTAGGCCATTTCATCAAGCGGATGCTTGATGGCATTTGGGTCATTAATATTAACCTTCTTCTGGGCCAAAGACATTGTGGATTTCTGGTTTGCATAACTCTTGGCTTCCATTGCCATTCCACTGCTAAGTCCCATAGCGATTATGGATTAAAGCTGGAGATATTTGATTTTTCCCCTTATTTTGTTTTCCTGGTGAAGTCCAAGTATGTCACCCTCTGTCATAAACATCCTCGAAGAGAACCTAAAAACATAAACTTGAATTGAAGAACTTGCAATGCAAAGATTCGTTGTGCAAAAAGAATCTCCATCTTACAACAAAGAATGGCTAGAGCATAAGCTCATAGAACACAATGCTCTTCTCTTCATAGGATTCCCTCTCATATCAGCCATCGATTTCAACTCATTTCAGCTCAATCAAGAAAAGGCATATCAAGAAGTACAACGGTGCTTCGTTTACATTATAATGTTGGCAATCAAGTTTATAATAAGATCCTGGCATCTTGACGCAAAATCTGATGCAACTAAGGCGGCAAAAAATTCATAATAATGTTTTATCTTTTCATAAATGGAGCAGTTTTTAGTGAAACTAAGGCACGATACTCTTTCTTTATGCTTACACTTTGGTGTGATTTATGAATAAAACGAGCCCTTCTTACTTTGCAATCTAGTGGAAAACTCTTTTCCTTTCTTCTATCAATCTTCTCCCATATTCACAATGACCTGTCAAAATAAACATTGAACATCATAAATCCAAATAATTTAACATTGGCATCAAGTATTGTAGATCGGATTTACACATGCTTGGTTTTATATATTTTATTTGATACCTTTCCAGCAAACTAAACTTTGTTAAAACGATTTCCAATATTATTCAAAGTAGTTTCCTGGTAATTGTAAGTGAATTAATGACTATAAAATTTATGAAAGGAACACATGGAAGCAATAAATGAGGAATGATACCTTTCTATAAGTGTATAATATGTTATTATTTAAAGTAAATTTACTTTAAATTTCAAGTTTTATGAAATATAAATGTTGTGTTAGCCTTTGCATTCAAGCTAGTAAGAACTTTATGAAAGGCCTTGTCGTCTTTTAATTATGTTTGCACATAATTTAATAAAACTTTATTCTAAGTTTTCTCATGGTGTTCATTTGATCAACATATTCTGGAACAATCCCCTCAATCCTTTTTGGATGCAGAAGCTTTATGCAATCAATTAATGGTATTCGATGGCTAAGCACAACCTTCTGGATTATAGGTTTCCTGGTTTTCTTCTAATGAAAACGTAGACTACTCTACAAAATCAGTGCTTTATCTTTTGTGAAATTCACAATATGACTTATCTGTTTCCTTGTGGCTAATCTTTGATCAAAATTCATGCAAGTAATTAGTGATACTGAAACTGCTGGCATATATTCATTTCTGAGGGGTGGTCTAACTATTAAATAAATTGTTTCCATAATTAAGCCATCTTTTAACATGTTTAATTTCAACTTCAATAACTTCGTGATAAATTAGCATTTTACAATGATTTCCTTCTCATCGTATTCAATATAGATCACAAGATTTCTGTAGATTTTTTGCAGTATTCAATTATCAAAATCTTATAAAGATATTCAATTATGTGTAATATCCTTTTAAACCATTGGTTTTAAAAAAATAAAAACAAAAACAAATAAACCACCGGAATTTCAAGATAGCATTTTGAAAAGAAAATGAAGTTCTTAAAGATCAATGCCATTATAATAGTTCCAATGAATAAACTTATAATTATAACCCTAATTATAACCCATAGTTGAAAGGTACTTCAACTTTTTGAAATTAAATGATAATTTATAGCATAGTGTGTGGACTTCTTGTCACCCATCTTCCCATGCTTTGACCAGTATGCTTCTACCAATAATTTATCCTATTATATTAAGCAGACTCGGACAAATTATTGCTTCTTTATAATGAGGAAAATAAACTAAGCGCATTAAAAGAATGGCTAATCTAGAGTAAGCTATCGCCCACATCAGGGTAACCAACAGATGATACACTGCTTTGCTTTGATATTGAATTGGCTCAGATGCCTTAAAAGCTTCCTTTTCCTTCAAAACCTCTGTCATTGATTTCTTTGTCTTTGCATTACCTGTAACTATCCTCTGGGCATGTGCAGAAAATAGGAACAATGTTAATTGATGAATCGAATTCTTATGTGCCACTTCGATTTCATTTTTTTAAGCGGCTACCACCATTTCAATGTGAGCAGGGGCATTGCACACATATATATCGGCATGCTTCTTCAACTTCCTGACATGCTAGGTTCCACACATGGAGCATCATTCGCACCAAAATATGCTTTTGTCACCTATCATCACCTAGCACCGAAATATGCTTTTGTCACCTGTCATCACCTTGCGTAGATATTTTAAATATAGAACTAGTGCCTACATAAGCAAGGGTAGGACCATCAATGACAACAGAGAAAGAATCATGCAACATGTAAATGACATAGACAACAATGTGTTCAAAGAGATTAAAACCAAGGGCTATGTAATCGATTACATAAGGCAGGGACTTGCTACCTTTAACAGCTCTCCTTATTTACATATTCGAGTGCTTTTAAAATCCATTTTTTCTTATCAATTTTTTTTATTGGGTTCATAAAAGATGACTCTGGACATGATGATTCTCATCACGTGTCTCCACTATGTTATTTTACTTTCAATTTATTATTCTCATTGCATTGCAAAAGTGAATTCTACTTGCACTAGCTTAACAAATTTCTTTGGATGTTATTAAGCCAAACTTCTGAATAGTTCCTTTAAATGGTTAAATAATTGTGCATAATTTAGTTCCATCTTATAGTATTTGTCTAACACTCTACTATTTTCATTGGATACTAGTATTTAATAGTGGTTTATTACATTCGTCCAATTTTAGGTCATTACGTCATGTTCAATTTTTTTCTCAATATTTTGGCATATAGCTATAAGAAAAGAGAGAAGAGCGTTCTGTAATTTGACTTGTTTATGTTTATGTTGCATTAACTTGCAAGGATCAATTTCCATTGGGAACATTATAGGAATGTTCTTTAACCCATTTGTATGAGAGGTGAATGTAATATTATTATGGAAATTTGGAAATATTTGTTGGGGCTAGTTGTTGGAATTGTTTTGGTAGGTTCCCATTGGAAGTGGATTGCACAACAAGTTAGCCAAAGGACCAATGTGCACAAAATGTGGAATTTAGTTAGAAGTAGTTGGGAACTTGTGCCCACATTGTAACGGGATCATCCCATTTTGAAATGTATAAATATCTAAGGGATATTTTGGATAAGGGAGTTAGTGAATTTCTTTCAAGATAGATTCTTTAATAGTTGTTTCTATGATAATCCGGGTGTTAATACAACGATTTCATGCATAGTGTGTAGGTTTTGTAAGATTGTTCGAGAGGATGATAATATTGAATTGAACCTATTTTGGAGAAAATATCTTATGTTTTTGATGTGATGAATGTTTTGTTTATTATGCATGTGTATGGTCTATTTGTATGATTGCTTTGAATGTGTTATTAGTTCTTATGAATATGCTAGATTTTTCTGTGCATAAATGAATGAATAGCTACTGATGTTTTCCATGGTTCAAACATCGGAAAAATTTTATGTAAATCATTCTCCCAGATTGACCATGTGTATAATGACCAATAGTTGGTACTAGATGGCTTTGGCATAACCCTAATTAGTCATGTGAATTGGCTGTGTCTTGAGCCTTGGATGCTTAGCCTTTATCTAGTCATGTGGATTGACTATGAGTGTCTAAAGGCTAGAGGTCACATTGCATACTATGTGGGAGTGATCTGTAACATGGGTGATCTATTCTTAGTAGACTGAGTTGAATTGTCTATGTGATAAGGGATTTCATCCCTTGTTCTATAGAAAAATTATTGTCTAATGTTGTATTTGACATTGACTCTAAGAAGAGTCCAGGAATTCTTAGAGTATGGTCAAATCAACATTAGAGATCTATGGAAGAAGGTGATCTACATGTGAGGAGTTAGAAATAAATGAGGAAAACATTTCTCTGATCAAGAAATAACCCAAGAATTCAATCAAATCCATTGACAAAGTCCTAGATAGCATTGAATAAGCCCAATACAAAGTTGAAGACAAGGGAGGGAAAAATACCCGAGTAAAAGGGGGAAATTTACCCTAGAAGACAAAAGTACGAGTCATCCTCAAGAGTGAAAATCAAGTAAACTAAAGAATACAATAGAACTTTCCTCACACTTCATTTGACAAATTCATATCACACATCTTATTCTCTCTATAGGTGCACACCTCCAAGGAAGGCCTATCACAAGAAATAAGCATAATTTTGGGGTTATATTATTCTCTAATATCTCTTGGAAGATTATCTACACTTACTATGGATTATTGTGAAGGTGAGTGAACCTCTCTTGTGTTAGAGCTCAACTTGATTTTTGGTATCGCACTTGAATCAGATTAATTTCTTTTGAGAAACATTTGTTGGGTTTTTTCTCATTTGGGTTTCCCAAGCTAAAATCTTTGTCTCTTGTGCCTAGTTATCTTTCTATGATCCTTGTTTTATTTCCTCTACAAGTGAATATTGATTATGCAATGAAATGTGGGATGAACTATTTATTTGAATAATCATTGTAAATAATTATCAAGGATTGAAAATTGGACTAAAATTCTTCTTGATATCAAAGTAGTTCAAAATAGAAGCCATTGCGAAAGACTTTTTGTGCCCTAATATGGAAAATAGGGATTTCAAGTTTGGACACTTATGTCTATAGTATGGACTTGAAAATAGGATAGTGGAACCTTCCCTAGGAGGGTGTACTTATAAGTGGAAGAAAATATTAGTTTTGTGAATTTTCAATTTTGATGTAATTTATGTCGGGGTCAAGAATCTAGGGATTCCAGTTTTTAACCTTTCTGGACACATATTTGACTAAAAAATAGTGTTGTGGAGATCTCCCTAGGAGTGTGCATCTATTCTTGGAGGAATATTTCCTCCTTGTCAAACTTTATTTTGGACCTATCTCAACCTAGGGTTTCTAGGTCGTATTTTTAGACTTTAACAAGATGATGTCAAATATTCGAGTGTAGAAGACAAGTTGGATAATGTTGATGTTATAGATGAAATCGAATATTATTTTGTCTCATATATTAATGGAACTATTTTAGATAGTAGTGATATATGGTCAGTAGATAGTGATGCTTCTAGACCCATGACAATTCAAGATTAGAAGAAGAAAGTTTAAGAAGAAGAGAAATACAAGTGAAGGATCAAGACATTTCTAAGATAAAATGATTCAATTGGTAACTTTGTTTATCAATGTCATCAAAAGAAAACCAAAGTAAAGGAAACATTCAACTAATGTCGAAGATATTCTAGCTCAGTAGAAAAGAAGGAAAATTTGACGAAGATTGCAATGAGTACTTCCAAATATTCCAAAATCATTAGGTAAAACATGAAGGTATATTCAAGGGTTATACACCTGGAAATCATTCCAAGGGATATTTTCTGAGCAATGATAGTTATTCCAAGGGGATCTTGGATCTAGTGCATTTAGACATGTGTAGACTAATGATAGTCAAATACTTGGATGTATTCTTATACTATGTATGGTTCCTTTCATGAATACTTTGGCAATATCTAAAATTTCACGACTTGATGAAGAAAAATATCAAGGTATTCATATCAGATGATGAAACATAGTACCCTTCCAAAAGATCCAGTTATTTTTGCAAGGAGGAAGAGATCAAGAGGGATTCAACAAAACAATCAAAGATAAGTATTTAATACTTCGTATAATAAGTTTTATTTTATTAAATTTAATTATTGTTTTATTGATGAATAACATAAATGTTAATTTAGTACTAGTTAACCCTTGTGGACATTTATTTCATGAATATGCACATCATAAATATTGCATAAAAAATGATCTATGATATATCCAATATGACAGTTATGATCAAATCAAGTGGCCTAACTGCATTTTGGCGAACCAGACTTTTGAGGAAGCATTAACAAAAGTGGTTCACATATTTTGTAATTCAATGTGTTTTCCATAATTTTTTTGAATGCTTCGAGAAATCCATTTTCTTAAGGATGATATGGCATTGTCCTTCTATGTTTTATGTGAAATTCCTTAGTCATTTCTTCAATAAATTTATTAACAAAATGTGTACTTTGATAGCTAATTAAAATATTTGGGCACCCTAAAAATCCAAGTTGCTAGGTTCTTCACCACTTTCTATCCTGGATATGGAACCATTTGTTTGGTTTTTGCTTCCCTTTGACCCAGGTTTAGTCCCTTATGCTTAGCAAAACAAATCCAAAGATATCGGCCCAACAGAGAAATACTCGGTTGGAAGCATCTGCAACACAGATGTAGTCTCATGCGAGATATATTCCTTATGGTTAACTGCAAGAGCCATGTTTTTGCAGTTGGGTGGGGGATTTCTTGTCCCTTGGAAACATGCCAAGGAGCTCGACTAAGGATGATGGGTGTGGTTTCAACACTTATTCTACAGAACCAAGTTGTGACATGATTCCTCCTTGTGCAAGTATTATATCAACAACCCAATGCAGTGTAAGTGCATTCACACATTCATAATAATAGTGCAACAGATATCAATAAACTATTTGTAAGAAAATACATATACATTCACTCATAGAAACATATATACATCCATCTTAAACACATTCATCATTCATACATTCAACACAGTAGTTAACATGGAAACCCATTTGAGAAAAACCATAAAGGACATCTTCATCTGGCATGAGAAATGTATGCACCTTTGGTCTATGCACTAAGTTGTGGACTATGTTCTAGATATTATTCTTTATCTACAAAGACTCTTTATTCCTCTCATGCTCTTTGATATTATCTTCTAATCCCTCCCTAATTTACTCTACTAATGACTGCACACAGCCTGGATTAACTCAGCTTCTCCTACACTTCTGCACACTCAATTGCAGATTCTTCAACCCTTTCCTACAACATCAATAGATAAATATACATACAGAAACTACTGGAATAGACGAGAGGCTACCTCTGCAGGACTAACATAGAGGAGACTTAACATAAAAGAATATAACAACAAAGAAGCTAGCCTGCTTACATCTTGGGCTCCTCCTTTTATAACCTCTTACATGTCACTTTCAACTGTTATGCCCTACTATCGTTTTCTAGCCATTATACCACTGCATGCCTTCTGGTGTTGTTATTTCATCACACCTTTCCTTGTTGCATTCCTTCCTTCTGTCACACATCTTCCTTCTCTCGCACATCTTCTTTTGTCGTGTCTTTCACATTTTCCTCTTGAATTGATTCCTTCCTTAACTCCTTCTTCTTTATATGCTTTTGTCGTGCCTCATTTTCCTTATTTTCCTTCATATTCTTTTCCTTCCTTCTGTTGCATCTCCTTTCTCTTCTTATTCTTTGCCTCTTAGCATACTTGAGAAGAATTCTAAGTGAAATATGCTTTCCTTTCCCTAGGCCCGACAAGTATAATGAATTGGCAGGATGCAAAATTTCTCCCTCGCTAAGAGGGAGTGTTGATGTTCTCCATGGTTCTATCATTAGGAAAACATTTTGCAGATCATTCTCACATATTTTCCATGTGTTTATTGACCAATAGTTGGTATAGGATGACCCCATCGTATCCTCAATTAGTCATGTGAATTGACTATGTGCCTTGACGCTTGGATACTTATCATTTATCTAGGCATGTGGATTGACTATGAGTGTGTGAAGGCTATAGGTCACATTGTATACTTTATGTGGGAGTGCTCCATAACAAGGGTGATATATTCATAGTAGAATAAGTTGACTTGTCTATGTGATAAGGGATTACATCCCTTATGGTATAGAAAACGTCTAATCTAATGTTGCATTTGACATTGTCTCTCTGAAGTGCTAGGGACTTTTTATAATATGGTTAAATAAACATTAGATATATATGGAAGAAGGTGATATGCATGTGAGGAATTAGACATCAATGAGAATAATTTTTATATGATGAAGAAATAACCTAAGATGTCAAGACAATACAGAATGTGTACCATGTACATGCAGAAAGGATGTGTACCATGTACATGCAGAAAGGGACAGAAGAGTGCAAAATATGGAAAGTAGTTAGGGTTGTGGTCCATTATGCATATTTTTTGGTTTTTTTGTGGGATTTCTAACCCCACTAAAAAACTATAAATAGAGAGATAGATAGGATTTAGGAGGGAGTGACAGGGAAGGAGTAGAGAGTATGAAGCTAATGAATGTTGTAAGATTGTAATATTCTTTAACTCTTTTGTGGGTTTCTATTGCAGAGTGCATATGACATGTATGATTATGGATTAATAATGTGATGAAGATGTTTCAGAGATCCTCTTCGTGTACTGTTGAACACTTCTTTCTTTGCATTCCTACTGAATGTGACGTTGTCATGAATGCTATTCTTAATTAACAGATATGAGTATGTTTATGTTATAATTGTTGTTCCGTTTTAAATATGATATGTATGTGCAGAACTATAAGTAATAGAATTTCCTCATAACCCTTCTTTCCTATAAGAAACCAGTTCCTACATCCCCCCTCAAATTCCTCGGGTGACACTTCATTTGTTTAACAAGTGATTCCATAAGAGTAAGTGTCGGGTGGTTATGCTAGTGTTTTATTGTTAGAAATCGGGTCTCCCCTCTGTGACCCAACAAATGATTTTGTTGCCGAGACCTGGATCTGATATTCAAGGGAATGTGGAGGCCAATTATAAAAGTCATATATTAGTATCTATATTGTAATTGGTATGATTTTGCACAAGAATAGAACCCTAATCCAAGAATAAGTGAATAGGTATGGTGGAGAAGGTATATACTTTCATAGTTCTATGAAATATTTTTTGTGAGTTCCCTATAGTAATAGAAGATTGGTTTCTCATATTAGTTGATACTAATCCAAGATATAACCCAATCATTCAAAGAAACTGGACCCCTTAAGCGATTCAACCGTTGAAAACCATATGTAACTCTATCTTGCACACAGTTAATTTCTAGGTATGTAGTTTATTAGAAGGGCACATTATTGAGTTTTCTATAAGTGGAACAATATATTATTGTGATGTGGATAAAAATTTCTTGAAAGGCATGCGTGGATGATATATTGGAATTTTTTCTATGTGGATTAAGACGTTATTGTGTGAAAAGGTTTGTATAATGAGGGAATATTAGTACTAAATTTTTGCACACATCAAGGAACTGGGGATTGACTAGAGAAGGGTTTGAGAGTATGGAAGGGAAGATCAAAGTGGAACGAATGAGATGAGAATGCTAAAAGAGCAAAGTAAGATAGACATATAGGTTGGATTTTTTCATAGTAGAAAGAGAATTAGGGTAGATATGGAAAGGATTGTGATTGATAGAGAGGAGTAGTATAGTGAGCTCTACGAAAGTGAGTATTGTGTAGAATACCAGATTAAAGTGAAAGCATGCCTAGAAGAGAGGGATAATCAATTTATTCATAAAGAGGAAGGGATCCCTATTCAAATTTATATCTATGTTGAATCTATAACATCGAGTGTATCTTCATCATCTTAGGTAAGACCTGATTCAGTATATAAAGTAGTGATAGTTAGTACAAATAGCAGTGGGTAGTAGAAATCATAAGGGACAAGGTAACTAGTGTAAGTGGAAAGACACGTTCTATGCAACTGAGCACAACATCAAGAAAGATGGAAGATCCAACACCTAGGATTCCTATATTGTATGGAAATGGAAATAAATATCTAGAGATTTTTTTTTTCTTTGTAATAATTTTTGGGAAGTGAAGAAAGTCCAAGATGAAGCTGAAAATATAGCACAGTTGGGTACTACCTTCCAACAGAATGCATTAAATTTGTATATGAATTATCAAAATTGTATACCATAGAGATAGGATAGAACCCTTGCACATATATGTGATGCATTCAAAATATAATTATGGAAGCCTATGTATCACCATGCATTAGAAAAATGAAGGCAGTTAAACCTATGCCAAATAAAACTGTCTAGAAATTTGATCAAAGATTCAAGTGGTTGTTAGATAAGATTCCCTTTGAAGTACATCTGAAATGACATAAGGAATGGTTTAGTGTTTCACTATTACCACACATTCATCAGTCGATGGTGGAACATGCGCTAGAGACGTAGAGGGATGCACTGGAACTACAAATGAAATTGGAGGCCACTTCTCTAGTGGATACTAGTTTATCTATGGATCAAGTTCAATCACAATTATAAGCACTAACATTACAATTGTAGGATATTACAAAAGGGAATGATAAGCACAAAGGGGTATGGTGTACTACTTATCCTACATAAGGTCATCATAGAGGAGAATGCCCAATGGTCATAGACTATTTGGAAATAGGACACCCAAATTTGTTGGTTCCAAGACCACAAAGAGGACCATGGCATGAGTTCTATAGAGTTTGGGTCCATCCAAGAAATAATTGTCCGAAGGTGCATACATATCATACTAGACCTCAGAATTTGTTATGTGAATTTTGTAAATATGTAGGACATAACGAAAAGGATTTCCACATGTTGGATCTGATGAGGGAATGAACTTCAGAATTGTACAAAGTTTAAGCGAATATTAGAACAACAGAAGGAACAACATAGTATAATGCATTAAATGGAAGAGGAGGATTTTGAGGACATGAAAGAGGTGGATTTATAGGGTTTGGTTGAGGAAGGGTCCATATAATATGTTGCAATTGTGGCCAAGAGGGTCATTATGCACAGGAATGTCAAAATCCTTGTTCGATATGTTCGTATTATTGTGCGCTAGATCATGGGATAGATGATTTTCCACAATTGATAGCTAATTGGAAGGAGAATAGGAATCAAAATTAGACTCAAAATCAAAACCAGAACCAGAATGTATAGATGATAGCTTAAGATCCTAGGGAGGAGAAAAATAAGATAGTAGTGGTTATGTGTGGAGGATTCCTAACTGGAACTGATGTAACAAATGAAAAAAACTAGAACATTACTTGGGTTAGGAAAGTAACAACATCTAGACCAAATTTTGATCCTAAGATGTAAAAGGAAACTTACATTTCTCCGTGAGATCAACTACAACAAATGGAGAAGGGTGATTCCTCTATGTTGATGCCAGAAATTCAAGATGGTTTTTTGTTCTATGATATGTGAGAGAAACCTCTTGCAATAAATAATGAAAATGCACGATATAACAGAAAGTAGCAAAACACAAAAGGAATTTATTGATTGCATGACATTTCGAGCATGCAACCTCCTTTGAGAAAGATCAATATAAATAACTCATGTATGCATGCATTGGCATCAACAAGTACTTATATACTAAGTATAATCTAAACAACTATTGCTCCCCATGAATGTGGGATAATACAATATACTCACGAGATGACTTACAAAGCATATGCGTCCAACAACAATATACTAAGAAAGTAAAGAAACTGGTTGACATGGGTTCCTAACATCCCCTCCCTCTTAGAGGATATTTGTCCTCAAAGATTTAGATGTGGAAATTGTTGTTGAACCTGAAGGAGTGGATCCCATGGAGCATCCTCTAGTTGCATGTTGTTCCACTGAATCAATACCTATGTGATGGATCTAGAGCGAAGAAGACAAGTGTGCTTATTAATGATGGCCTCTAACTCCAAAATGATGGAGCCTTCATTATCCAGTTCTAGCAAAACAATTTTTGCTCTGATGTTGGTGCCAATAAACTTCTTAATACAAGATACATGAAATATTGGATGAACACTAGAAGAAGGAGGAATTTTCAATTTATAAGCAACAAACCCAATATTCTTAAGAACCTTAAATGAAAAAAAAACATATCATTGACATGAAAAGTGCGCTCAGAACGATGTTGATTATCTTTTTGTTTCATTTGGTTTCTTTCCATGTGAAGATTGTCTTGCAAAATGTGAATAATTTGATCCCCGTTTCAGGGAATAGTGTCAATTTCCTGAACTAGTGAACTGTTGGTGGTGTATGGAAGGAGCACTAGTGGTTCCTGTCCATAGAGTGCTTCATATGGAGTCATCTTAGAGGCAACGTGGTAGGAGGTATTGTACCACCATTCAATGAGAGGGAACCACTTTTCCCACTGATGTTTTTGTTTAAAGGTGAACCAACTAATATAAATTTCAAAAAATTTGTTGATAAATTCAGTCTGACCATGTGTTTGTAGGTGATACCTTGAACTCATCTTCAGTTTGGTTCCAGTGTGGCGAAATATTTTTGTCCAAAAATGACTTGTGAAATTTGAATCACGATCTCATACAATTGAAGAAGGGATTCCATGAAGATGAAATATCCAGTCCATGAAAATTTGTGCGACTTAGGAGGCAGTATATGGATGGTTAAGGGCGCAAAAATGAATATATTTGGATAGGTGATCAACCAAAAGCAATATCATTGTATTCCCTCTATATTTAGGGAGCCCTGCAATGAAATCCATTGAAATATCTGTCCAAATCCATGTAGGGATGTGAAAGGGTTTGGGAAATCCTAGAAGGAGTGTCGTTTCACCCTTGTGGCACTAGAAGATATCACATTCACCCACCATATATTGAATTTCCCTTTTCCTTCCCTTCCAAAACAATTTATTTCATTCCCTCTCATATGTTTTGAGCAACCCAGAGTGCCTTGTCAATGGAGAACCATGGAGTTCATAGAAGACATCCTGTTGAAGATATGTGCTTTGGGGAAGCACCAAACAACCCTTGTATCCCATAGAAGCACCATCCTGATAGTAATGTGGTAAAAAATAAGGGTTATTACCCAAACTTTGGATGATTTTAGATAATAAAGAGTCATTGACATAACCTCGCTGAACATATTGCAACCAATTCGGAATAGGCATAAAATTAGCTAAAAGAGAAATTTGGTCATCAAATGTGTGAGAAAGAGCATCCAACAAAAGGTTGTCGTTACTTGTATTGTAAGTGATCTCATAGTAATAACCCATGAGTTTTCTAACTCATTTCTATTATGTTGAGGATGAGAACCATTGTTTCGGGAAATATTTTAGGCTATGGTGATCAATCTTAATGCAGAAATGATTCACTAATAGGTATGGTCACAACTTTTGTACTGCATGCAAAATAGCCATCATTTACTTCTCATATGTAGAGGTGGATAAATTCTTACTATAAAGGTATTTTATGGTGAATGCAATGGGGTGTTCATATTGAAGGATAACAACACCAAGTCCACTATTGTAAGCATCACTCTCAATAGTGAAGGGCTTGGAAAAATCTGGCATAACTAGAACAGGTGTGGTAAACATAACTTGTTTCAGTTTTTCAAATGCACACTCAGCAGCATGTGTCCATGTAAAATAATCCTTTTTCAATAGATTTGTTAATGGAGTTGCAATCTTCCCATAATACTTGACAAATTTGTGGTAGTATCCAGTTAGTCCCCAAAAAAAACGAAGGCTCTTAAGTGTCTAAGGATGCAACCAATTTTTCATGACATGTATTTTGGAAGGATCCATGCATACCCCTTTTTTTAAAACAATATGCACGAGATACTCTACCTCCTTTTTCCTAAAAAACATTTAGACAATTTGGAATAGAGATGATAATCACATAAAAGTTGTAGTACAAGTTCCAGATGTTGGAGATGCTCAACCCATGTTTTATTACAGATGAGGATATCATTAAAGTAGACCTGAATGAAGTTTCACAAGTAGGGACGAAATATTTTATTAATCAATTCCTAGGTTGTGGAAGGAGCATTAGTCAGGACAAAGGGTATGACCAAAAACACATAGTTTCCATCATGTATGCAGAAAGTAGTTTTAGGGATATCATCCTCATGAACCTAAATTTGGTGATACCCAAAATGAAGATCCAACTTGGAGAAAAAATGAGCACCATGGAGCTCATCAAGAAGCTCATCAACAACAAGAATTGGAAACTTATCCTTGATTGTGATGTGATTAAGTGCTCTAAAGACAATGTAGAGGCACCATGACCCATCCTTTTTTTGTACAAGAATAAATAGCGAAGAAAAGGAACTGGTACTAGGGCGAATAATATCTTGTTTTAGTAAGTCATGAAGGATCATATAAATCTCTGTCTTTTGTTGAAATGGGTAGAGATAGGCCTAATGTTGAGAGGGATGCTTCCAGGAAGGAACGAAGTATGATGGTCCTATGGTATTGAAGGTGGAAATCCAATTTCTTCAGCAACAACACATGCATATCGATCCAAAATTTATTATAGATCCAAGGGTGTAGTGGAGACCGCTGATGGTTGTCTGAATGGAATGGAGTTGAGAGATGACACCATGGGAATTCTTCTTAAGGAGATTTTCCATGTGATGTGAACAGATGATGATGAGAGGCATTATTTTTAATCCCTTCAATGTGTTTTTTTTCCCATTGACTAAAACTGCATCCTAATTTTAGGAAAATCCCATAAGATGGGTCCAAGTGTGCATAACCATTGAGCGCCAAAAATTACATCACATCCACCTAGGGGAAAGAAAAACATGTTAGACTACAATTTATAATATCCAATAGAGATATGCACATTGTGACACTGCCCCTTGCAAGGTAAGGTGCCCCCTTTGGAAACAATGAATTCAAAGATGGAGTAAGGATGGACAAAGCAATCACCCTATTTGGAAATTTGAGGGCCAGTGAAGTTAGGAGTGCTACCAGAATCAATGAGTATTATAAGAGGGAGCTTCTTGAAGAAACCCTTGACCCACGTGGTTTGTGGGGTGGTTACTTTGGCTAATGAATGGATAGATATCTCTAAGTGGTCATCTTGAGAAGAAGGGTCAACAAGCAGTTGTTGAATGTCAACCTGATCATCTAATGGATCCTAAGCATCTTCACAAATTTCAAGGGCAGGAGGATAATCTGCATCCAAGAGATAGAGATTTTTCTCAACACAGTTATGTCCCTCGGTGAATTTATCATCACAAGTATAACAAATCCCTTTTCCTCTATGTGATTGCATATTAGCTTCAGACAAATTATTGATAGGAGTGTTTCTAGGATTTGGCGTGATTGGAGGTCTTTGGGAAACCATAGTTTTGAATGGAACAAAAGTGGATTTGGAGCGCTATTGATATATGATCTTGTCCTCCTCCAACTTATTTAACCCTAGGGATTCCATCATTGTGCTATAAAAAAAAATTAACCTAAGATCAGATTGCATCCTTCATACCACTGATAAAACAACTCCTGTAGAATGAATAAGACAATCCTTCTATGTGATTGGCCAAATTCTCAAATTATGTTTGATACTCTATCATAGTTCCAGTTTGGTGAAGTTTAGTGAGTGCTCTTATGAATTCATCAAAATCACTAGGACCAAATCATTGCAAAAGGAGTTGGAAAAAATATGTCCATTTTTGGCTCTTCATGAGCCTTGATATACCAACTAAACCATTGAAGGGATTCAAGTTCCAAATGAAAAGATGAAAGTGGGAATTTGTTGACATCAAGTGTTATTCATAATGAAATATTATTCTACCATGTATATCCATCCAATTGGATCATCACCACTGAAGCGAGGAAAATCAAGCTTTGGCCCATGGAAATTGTTGGAAGAAGAGAACTCAATGTCTGCAGAATACTTTGGTTGTTATATATTGTTCATGGATGAATGTTGAAGATGGAGGCTGAGAATTTTTTCATCTAGATCTTGGAGTTTGGTCTTCAGGGTGCCAATTTTGTCTTCCATTTGTTTGTTTTCTCTTGCATGGGTGACAACCATAACAAGGATTTTTTGGGGGGGGGAATCAGTAGAAAAAAAACATATATTTTTTTAGAAAAGGAAAATTTGGAGTTGGTTAAAACTCTAATGGGAAATTAGGGTTTGACTAGGATTTAGACACTTTATAAGAGACAGGGAAACATAAAATGGGGATTTCAGAAGCGGTGTGAAAGAATGGGAAATTTTTTCAAGGAGGGACAATGAAGCAAAGATATAAAACGAACAATGTGGAAAAAATTGAAGGTGATTGGGTGAGAGTCGAATAATTTATTGAAAACCCTAAAAATAGACAAATGTGGGATTTATTGTTAGATTTTAATCATTCAAGCTAGCATTATGATCTTAGGATATTTAAATGAGAGAATAACATGCACAACAATAAAACACAAGAGACAAGAGACACAAAGAATTTTCCTCGGGGAAACCATAAAGGAGAAAACCTCGCAACTTCCTTAGAGATAGAATCAACACCAAAAGTAAAACACGAAAACATAAAGATGATCTCCCGACAGCAATAGTCTCTCTCTCTGATCCAAACAACTTCTATCTCACTCATGTGCCCCAATGAGTGTGTGTGTGATAAATAGAGAGGATCACTCTCTATTTATATTCTTTCATTCACTTGAAACCCACTCCAACATGTCGGCCTCACTTAACAATTACTTACTAGAGCCGACATCTCTAGGAGTGTCTAATAACCCTAGTGCCCCACAACTTCTGGGTACTTTTCCTCCTCCGATGAACAAGGAGGTTTATCCTTAACAGAATGGTGGGGAGTGTTGCCCCGACTTACAATGACCCACCTAGGGTTGACTTCTCTAGGATAGTATAATAACCATAGGGCCCCACAACTGCAGGGACTTTAACCTTTGACAAATAGGAGGGTTACCCACAATGACTTGACATGAGTTGTTTACATTATTGATTCTCCCGATAGGAACATCGGGGCATGACATGACTCAAATACATTACAGATACTTCCCAAAATAAACATTGGGGTACAATATATGAAATATACAAGTGAATACATTCTGAAGTTACAAATACATCAACATTTATGGATTCAGAAAATGGAATTTAGGATAGGGTCCTCCAGGAAGGAAATATGCAGAGTGGAATTGCATGGGTTTCAGTGAATTTTCAAGGGAAGTGGAGCTAAAGAAAATAAGATATGGTGAAAAAATAAAAATTTATACTCTTTTTTTTTTCAGTGGAATTAATTTGTGATGGCTCTAGACATATGTAATATTCTACGTATCAACTGGAAATAGATATGAGCCCCGGGTATGTTCAGATTCCTAAAGGTCTAGGGGCTTCACTCAACCACCAATGTTGTCTAAAAACATGTGTATTAGGGCAGCACCCCTCACTCCATGGCTTAGGTAAAGTTGAGAATTTCTTTTCCACAAATGAAAACTCTCGGTTTACCTCACGGGTGGAAACTAGTCAATTGGGTAGGGATGTTTCCATTTTTACTGGCAGGTGCTCTCAATGGAAAACTACTTCAGGGTTCTTGTGGTACTCCTTACAATTAGTTTTAGGGATATTCCCACATACTTCTTACATTTAGGTGGATAGGGGTTATTCCCTAATCCAAACTTGAAATTGAAATGAATAATACATATACAAAGAAGAAGAAACACTACAATAATCATGGCGTCAGGAAGCCACTACGAAAAAAAATTAGCAGAAATTCCACCCAGTGAGCCCAAGAAAGTGCTATTATACTCAATGAGAGAAACCTCCTACAATAAATAATGAAAATGCATGATATAACAGAAATAGAAGAACATTGAAGGAATGTATTGATTGCAAGACACGTCGAGGGGGAAACATCCTTTGACCAATATCAATACAAATAACTCATGTATTCCTTCATTGGCCTCAACACATACTTATATACTAAGTCTCATCTAAACAATTATTACTCCCCATGAATGTGGGATAATACATTATACTCACTGGATTACTTACAAAGCATATGCATCCAACAACAATATACTAACAAATAAAAGAGAAGGGTTTACATGAGTTCCTAACAATATGCCTCCTATAAGTGATCACACCATTACGAGAGAGTCAACTAAAATGGTAAGTACCTTGGAAAGTTTTTTAAAATGTTGTTTGGATCGAGTTAAAGATGGACTAGCTATGAACACTTTGCGCTTTTTAGTAGATTAATCTGTCAATGAAAGGGAAGGGTATTAATTAGTAAATAATATTTGGCACAAAAGAAGAACCAATAAGGAATTATGAATAAGTGTATATATAGGAGAATATGACATGGATTTTGTCATTCTAGATTTTGTGATTAGATGTGAATGTCTTACCAAAGAAATCCTAGGAGGCTGTGGGTAAAAGTAAGATTTTTTGGTATCAAGTATAGTTGCATCTGGATAATCAACTCAATATATATCCTATTGGAAGAATTCAAGGAATAACAGTTGATATCAATGGTGTGGGAAGTGTAGCAGATTTTGAGATCATTGAAATAGAAGATAATAGCATACCATATCCAACATTACTAGGGTTCGGTTGGGATTTTGATATCCAAACAATTAAAAATTTGAATATAAGATAGATGGTATTGGAGTCTAGAAATGTGAGAGTAATTTCCCCATTGGATCCAAATTAATCCAGATGTTATAACGAGCCTATGACAAGTAGTTTCGGTATTGGATAACTTGATTAGCTATGCAACATGACTATGCATATCACTATGCATAGTCATAGTGATCACTATGCATATCCTACATTAGAGGGTGTATTAAGTTGGTGAAATATCAATTCCTATACACCCGATTTAGAAGAAGCTTTAGAGGATTGATGTAAAGTAGACATGAAATATCTACCCAGAGATGCGTCGACCTGACATGCTCATTGTGTTGGATTGGTGTTGAGGTATGTGAACCACATAGTTTTGATGGATTAACAAAAGTAAGTCCATTTCTAGTGAAATTTGAATAAAAAACACCCTAGAAACAAAGAATATTGTCACCATATGTTGCACTTAGAGCGACGCATACGAAACGGTGGGGCGCACATATAGGTAAAATTGAAGACTGGAAACAATGTAAAGGATTGATGTAGATCATATTTGAGTCTAATTTATGTTCAACTATGCCAAATTATAAGGGGCTAAGTAATCCTACAGACCATATCACTAGTTGTGTTAAGGAATGGAGAGATGTACCATAGCAGGAATGGGTACATAGATTTATTCACACATTGGACACTATCCCCAAGAATTGGTACCTAGAATTGGAAGTGCGGAGAGGAACAACAAATTAGGTAGAGTTGTCATTGAACTTTTTGGTCGCATTCATATTTGAAGGTGAAGACAAGAATGTTGATGCAACATTACAAGTGATTAAGTAGAACATTTTTTCTACAGACAAGCAATAACTATTATGGAATATGTATACTAGAATTGTGACCAGTAGAATTGTTAGAATATTATAACATTGAAAGAGAGACATAGGATGACGAGGATCAAAGAAATATAGAGATTCCATCATAAAAAGGAGAACATGCAGTAGAAGGTACACCATTGGAAGTTCTTGATTATGCCCAAACCATTGCAAACATGCAAAGTCAACATTGGGACAAAGGAAAAAAACAAGTATGAAAGTATAAGAGATTATTGGGATGAAGAAACAGTCCAAAAAATCACTGATCTATTAGAGTATCAAGATTTGTTTCCTACCACATTTTCCGAGATGAAGGGAATTGTTGGGGAATTACAAGAAATAAATATTCCTTTGAAACCATATGCAAATCCTGTTAAGTAGAGATCTTATAGATTGAATCCAAAGTACAAGAAAAAAGTGAAAGAAGAGATTGATCATATGTTAGAAGTTGGAATCATAGAACCTGTTGAAGAATATGAATAGATCAACCCTATGGTTGTACAAGATAAGAATATTGGAGGAATAAGGATATTTGTTGACCTATGCAAACTAAATGATGCTTTCCTGCATGACTCGTTCATGACCCCCTTTATAGATGAAGTACTAGAAAATGTAGGACGACAGGAGGCATATTCATTCACAAATGGATTCTCTGGGTATCACTAGATTAAGATAGCGAAGGAAGACAGACATAAAACCACCTTTGCAACAAAATGGGGTTGCTATGAATACATTGTTATGCCATTTGGATTGAAGAATGTATCGGTTGTGTTTCCAAGAATTTGTTTTGCAACATTTAAGGAATTTATACATAAATTTTTAGAGGTTTACATGGATTATTGGGCAATTTATAGCTTGTTGAAGGATCATGTTGAACTTCTGTGCCTGATGTTGTATAAGTGTCGGTAATATCAAATTTCCTTAAACTTAAAGATTTGTATTTTTTGTGCATCCTTTGGAATCTTACTGGGACATGTGGTATGTAAGTAAGGGTTCTTGGTAGATCCTACAAAGATAGATATAATAGTGAACTTGCCACCACCTACATTTGTGTGATAGTCGAGAGAAACATTGGGACATACTGGGTATTATATAAAGTTCATAAGGGGATATGCATTGATCACTGCACCTATGGAAAATATGTTGAATAAATAAGTCAAGTTCAATTGGAATGGAGAATCCCAAAAAATATTGGATACATTAAAACAAAAGGTAGAAAGTGTCCCGACACTAGTTTTTCCAAATTGGAATAAGGAATTTTGTATTCATGTATATGCATCATCTAATTCTTTGGATGCGGTATCGGATCAACCAGGAAAATTAGAGTTAGACCATCCAATTGCATTTGAAAGTAGTATTTTTTCGAATGCAGAGTAGAATTACACCACTATAGAGCATAGAGGATTGGATATCGTTTATGCACTACAAAAGTATAGACACTATATACTAGGATCACACTTCAAGGTGTATACTGACCATTATGTGCTCAAATACCTAGTGAACAAGCCATTGTTGGGGGGGAATATATGTAGATGGATGCTACTATTCTTGGTGTATGATTTTGAAATGATAGTGAATCCATGTAGGATGAATTCTTGTCTAGAAAAATTATTGCAGTTGACCTTGGGAGAAGATACTAAGAATTTGGATGATAACTTGCCTAATATACAACTATTTGCACTAAATATGGTAGATGATTATTTCACAGAAATTGTGTAGTTTTTTACCACTGGAACTACTCCATCAGAATATACAATTGTGTAGCAGAAACAACTAGTAGTGAAAGAAGTTGATTCTCAATTGATTGTAGGAAACTTATACAAGTTAGGTGTAGATGATATCTTGTGAATATGTGTGTTAGAACATGAAGTACCTATCATATTGGTAGAATCTCATGAAGGATTTGAAAGGGGCCACTATGTAGGAAAAAAAATACCATAGAAGATATTGCACCTAGACTTTGGCGGCCTACAGTACATAGAGATACAAAAAGATATTGTTACACCTATGATATATATGAAAGAGTTGGAAAACCCCTAATTAGAGATGAGATGCCATTATTCCCATAGATTAATTTAAAACCCCTTGAGAATTGGGCAGTACATTTTATTGGACCTATCAATCCCTAAAAAAAGAGATTATGAGCTAGACACATCATTATTGTGATAAACTATTTAACTAGATGGGTCGAAGCAGAACTGGTCAAAGATAGCAGTACAGAGACCGTTGTGCAATTCTTGTTTGAGAATGTGGTAATAAGGTTTTCTTTTCCAATACTCTTTATGAGTGACTAGGGGACTCACTTTTTGAATAAGACAATTGATACACTAGTCACATAATTTAAGATATATCATCAAAAGAGTACGCCATTATCATCCTCAAGCAAATGGGATAGTAGAATATTTTAACAAAATACTGGTATTTGTGTTCACAAAGATTTGTAATGTTAACATAAATTATTGGGATCTTAGTATTCTTGTAGTATTATCGGATTATAGAACTACAAGCAATAAGTTGACTAGGAAGACACCTTTCAGACCTTTTTTTCCTGGAAAAAAAGGCATATTTTTATTACAGTCGAAGCGAACAATATTATATTTTGTAGATGCAAATGCATTACGAGCAATCAGATCCAGTGCCATAGCACACAGTAAAAAAGCAGACCAAATTTCTATGAATAAGAAAAAGTAAACTATATTACATCACAGGACTTAGTAATCAAGGGTTAAAATAAGTCTCTATTTTCCCTTTTTTCTACATCTTCTTTGATTTCACTTCAGTCCATTCTTCCTACGATGATTTGGCTACAACGAATTGTTTACCTGCCATCTCCCCTGATTGTTGGATAGTAATTTGTTCCTTATCAGAATCTAAACTTTCTATTTCATGTGCACTCTTTAGTCCATTTAAAGAAACATCCATAGGATTCACAACATTTGTTAGTGTTTCCACACCATAGTTCTTTTTTCCTAATGTTTGTGCATCCACTGATTCATATTTCATCACATTTTCCTCATTTTTCTATAGATCTGGTTGTTCTTCATCATCACTCTCCTCATCCTCATCTAGATGCGAGACATAATCCGTTTACGAATTTTTACCGTTAGTAGTCTACCCCTTCTTATTCTTAGTAAACGTTTTAGGAAGAGGGAATTAAGAGTCTTGGAGGTGACCCATCAAATGACATTCTCTACACCTAAATGAAGTATTTTCATAGTCCAAACTCTAAATCCAATTAAAGGATTCATGTTTCAGTTGTATTCTATCAGGGAGACCTTTGCTGGGATCTATCTCCACATAAATTCTTGCATAAGTAAGTACCTCGTGCTCTTTCCTGTCACTGTCAATTTTGATAAACCTCCCAAGAATATTGCCAATGTCTTCCAATACTAAATGAAGCCAAAGTTGTAGAGGTAGAATTGGAAACCTCACCCATACTGGCATCTTGGTTACCACCATGGAGTTTGCATCAAACTCAAGAAACCAAGGGGTTATGAATAGCCCATCTCTCCCCTGAAACCAAGGTCCCTATGATATCATCTTTTGGCAGTCTTCCTGGGATTTGAACCGAACTACATCAAAGAAAACCTTGGAACATAAGAGGATTTGACAATTTGTTGTCCAATTGGTAAAAATCCATTGATGTAGATCAAAATATCTGGGCCAAAACCCATTAAAATGACAAATGACAACTACACATTGTAGCGTACTGAACAATTGTTTTACTTATGGATTCTTGATCTCTAGGGTTGGTGTGGATTCCAACTTTTTAACAAAATACGGATTGTTATGGGGAGAAGATGAGGTGGTTGTTTGGGATCCCTTAGGCCGAGCTTCTTCCTTATAAGACGAAGGACCAAAGGGTCCTCGTTCTCCTTCTGCTCCCCCCGTAGACGATGCATCAAAAAAATAGTTGAGTTCTTGTAGATATGATAATCTATCAGCCTAGAATATTCTTGCAACACTTTACCTTCATGAAGAAAGAAGAAATATGTTCTAAGAAAACCCTCTCTTCACTCTAGATCAGCTTTTAGCTTCTCCACTATTTCATATTCATGAACCCACACAAAAATTGACTTCCTTGATGACAATCTAATAAAAATATGAAACCTGTCAATGACTACCCTGACTCAAGATTCGGAGGAGATATTGGAAATAATAGGGGGCACCACCACCCGAATGGGAAAAGAAAGATAAAGTACCAGATTTGTCAAAATCTAAACCTCGAGGTAGTTATTATAGACCAACTAAAACTCCTCCCTTCCTATTCTTGTCTCATGCTTCACATCTGCTGGTTTCTGAGTAGTCTGGTCTATGGAAATATAAGAAGATAGAGGGCTCACTATGAATTGCATAGAAAGAGGAACTGGTGGCAGCACAGTCCATAGCATGTAGGTGGCTGCCCTCTGGTGCTTACGAGCTTCCAATGTCATCCTGGATAGAAGAATTAGAGCCTAGGAACAAGCTATTCTACCTTCTAGCACACACAGATCTCCCTTGTACCCTTGTTGGAGGATGAAATCTGAATGGGCCGTGGCCATAGCTAGGGTTCCAAACGCTCTATCATTCTCATGGTAAAAAACTCTTTAATGGTATCAGCACCGATCTCTTGACACCATTCAACCATGGTCTCATACATGGCCCTGGCCTTATGTTACGGAGAGAAATTCCTATGGCTTGGGGTACCACAACAAACAGCTAGACTCCAGAAATCAATCTTTCCCAATATGAAATAGAAATAAAAACATCTAACACTAAAGGATCGAACCTCGTACCTTATTTCGGACGGTTGAAGTAGATCCCCGTTGAGCTTTCCAATCTTCAGCTTGAATTGTTATAGCACGTCCTCAACAACAAGTAAAAAATACAAGCATACTATATTTCATGGTGTTAGATCTATTCTAGCATATATAATCAATAATGTATAAGCATTTGACATATTCCAATGGATACAATATTCATTCAAATACACATTACTGGATAGGAAAAGATATTTCTATTAATATGAATCAGAGATTACAAGTGACAACCTCTGACGGCACGTCTGCGAACCAGAGAAACTAAATCCCCCACTTGGGCCTCCACCACCTCAATCCTCCATCACTTCGATATAAAGCTTACTATCAAAAGGAAAGCTTGGGAAGAACACAACAGTGCTCCAAGGGACAAAGGGATGCAGACTCAAGCATAAGTTCTGGCAACAATGGACTATAGTTTCATTACTCTCAATTCTCTCTTATGCTTTCAATGTCTCAATGGGTTCCTTATATATCTTTTCAAATGGATACTGAAAGGTCGAATCTGTGCGATCTCAAGGCATATGGAAGGCCAGGAGTCATATGAGTTGGATCCAAGTCAAGGAATGCTCCAAAGGATTTTGGATTATGCACACATCATGATGTATGCAAC
>LPNX010748792.1:136499-167231 GCA_001517045.1 Pseudotsuga menziesii | reverse complement strand
CAAAAAGTGGTCCATAGGGGCTAATGAGTCTGCAGCGGGACAGGGGAAGGCCATACAATGTGTGATTCACCTAGTGTGGTGAAATCCGCTATAACACCTTACCAACATCGAAGGAACGAGCCCTCAGAAACCTCAATAGATCCAGTTCCGTATTTGTACAGCACATAAGCCCCGACTCCTTCAACATCCCTTTCAGCCTCCTCAAAGCCTCATTCTGGGGAGGAGTTCGATCCTCCATATGAACAACATAAACTCCACCCACACCGCTCTCTTTCTTGATGTCTCATTGCTAAGGAAGGCCACTCAACACAAATATATGGCCAATACAATGAATTGCAGTTGGAATTGTTGGATTCTACACTTTGCATTTCAATTATGAATTCAAGTTGGATGGCACCTTTTAGACTAGTATATGGAAAGAAGCATTAATTCCTATGGAATTCATCATACCTATTTTTCACATTGCATGAATGACAAGACTGATAGATAAAAATACTGCAGAGAAAAGGCTACAAGACCACTTTGTCACGGGATATCATCAATAGTTGTAGAAAGCGTCGATAAAGCATGGAATGATATGCATATTAAGCAGAAGCAATCCCAAAGAGGAGAGTTAGTGTTATTATATGACCGTAAATTATAGAAACATCCTATTAAGTTCATAATTCATTGGTTAGGACCCTATGTCATAAGCTTTGTAAAATATGAAGGTGTTGTTCAATTGCAAAATTTGGATGCTGAAATTAAATAAGGACTTGTCAATGGAAGCTGGCTAAAATTGTATAGTGATAGTATTCCTTCAATGCACTAAGTATAAGAACATGAAAAAAATGAGAATTGAAGAGTGGAATAAGAGGAAAGAATGTAAAGGAAAAGAAAGGATAGAGAGAAGAGAAAAAAGAAAGAAAATAAGTAAAAACATAAAGGAAAAACAAAAGGAGGAGGCATATGTTGCAAAATCATATGCGCATAGAAAGGGATTGTGATAGACTGCAAGAAAATATGTGGGAAGAATTAAAAGACTAAAACGTAGTGACGGGACCAAGATGTGGCAACATTAATGAGGAAATTGGTGGTGACAGAATGATAGTTGGATGGATTTGGACTGAATCAAGGTAAATCTAATGTTGATCTATGTAAATTAGAGGGAAATAATGGTGAATATAAGTTAATTAAGATGAAAATAGGCTCCAAAATTATCATGCAACCAAACAAAAAATTATAAATGTGACCATGAGCAACTACAAAAGATATCAATCACAGAGCACATAATAGTGAGTGAATCTTAGAGAGGAGGAAGGTTGATAGTTGGAATTTGTACCTATAGAGACCATGGAACTCAAGAGATAAACTCGAAGAACCCATCAGTAAGATTGCATGAAGCAACTATTGAGGCACCAAGATCATCAATATCAAATCCTATGAAGTTCCATCATGACTACATTCCATTGAGAAATCCTACTATGAATATGGTCACTCTAGCAAACATGGAGGCAACAAATATACCGGTACTATAGATTCCAGAGGAGGTGCTCATCAAAGAAAACATGTTAGGAATTCTACATAATGTTCCAGTTTTTTGACTATGATCTCCCCAACCGAAAAACATTTTAGGATCTATTTGATATAAATTACTTCAACAGGGATCAATTCAAACCTGAACGATCCAATTGAAATAGAACCGTGTTCATGGGTAGTTGCATTTCAGAAGTCAATCATTTTGATTTTGTTGTAAATTCTTTATTTTGGGAGGATGCCATAAGTAAGGTTGTGCATAAATATGTTGTTTTCATGTGTACATGGTGGGTTCTTATGGCTAGACAGGTCAATGTCCATTTATTCCAAGCTAATCAAACATATCACTGGATTGCTAATCACAAGAGAGGACGTGAGTTCTCTTATAGATAAGAAGAAGGAGAAACCTCTTATGAAGAAGATGATGAACACATATGGTACCCAAAGAGATGGTAGAGTATTTTCAGTCAAGAACATTAATGAAAAATTAGTGAGATTTTTCGACCATTTCTTATCATGTAAGTTATTTCGGAAGAGTCGCAAAGACCAAGTCGCAACAATAATTATTATAGCCACAACATAGTGCATGGAGGGAGTACAAATGTACTGGTGAATGTTCCTTCTAAATGAGTTTTTTACTGACTACCATGAAGCACAAGAGAAAGGTACACCTTTTCATTACACTTGGCTACCAATATGCATTACATTGGTGGGATTGAAGGAGCTAATAGATAGTTAATTCTTTGATAAGAACAGGAATCCCTTTTTAGAAAAAAGATATGCAAACTTATGGTTTACAGAAAACAAGAGAAACTAATAGATAATAACATTGAGTTCTTTCTATATAATGAGTAAATTTGATCTATCATCCAAGGGATACCGTGCATACAACCGCTAATAACTGATACATATAAGGGGAGTTCACTCTTTAAGGCAGATATCATCATATATGTATAGAAGCAAAAGGGGATCACCATAAGCAATGGTTAGATACAATGTTTAGGCCTTTAGAGGTTGAAATTGTCCATTGCGAATGAGTGGGATATTGCATGGTGAATCCCATTGACAAAGGAAGAAGAAGTCGTGCAATAATAGACACCTTAGCAGTAAGAGGATACCAAAAGTGTATAAAAGTGTTCCTAGAACCACACAATAGATTGTACAAAGTAAGAAAAAAATATAAAAGGACCAACTAGAAGGATCATTACAGAAGAGGAGGAAGACATCCAAACCCAACTCTATTTGGGTGCTGAAAAAGACAATGTGGATTAAATTGGTTGGGAGGTAAAGAACATCACTAAGGAATTCATGGAGAAAGTATCCAAAAAAGAGGAAATGGAAGATATAGTGACCGAACAGGTGATCGAATAGACGAATATATTCATACAAGTAGAAGAAGAGTATGTGAAAATAAACCAGTTGTTAATGATGACTAAGAATGAATAAGGGAAGAGTGGCGCATAGACACAAATAGATACACAAATGCAGTTCACAACAGATCCACAAGAAGGATTGAATATTTCGGTAGAAACACTAGTATTTCCCACACAAGAGATGGAAGAGACAACATTCACAATAAGTCCAGTAGGGATAGTCATGTCGCTCTTACTTATGGAAAAGATGCATACATTGCATACATTTATTATGCAAGAAATCCAAGGCTGACATGATACCACAACATAGTGGTATAAAATCCAGGATGAAAAGGAAGAATTAGAGGAGGAATGTCAGAAAAAACAAAAAGAGAAAGAAGAAACCATGTGGAAGGCAACAAAATTATAGAAGGAAGTAGAAGAGGCAGTCTTAAATAATGATAAGTTGAATAAGGAAGTAGAGGAAATGGATCAAAAGAATTCAATATTGCAAAAGGAAATCGAGGAAGTATGTCATGTCCCAAATTTTTCATGGGGTCACAATGGCCTAATCACATTTTCCATATTCATGAGAGTTTTTCAAATTGATGCTAAGTGTCAAATAATTGCCAAGGAGGAAAATTACTAGTTTCCTAGGTTGGGGGTGGAAGCTTTGGGATTTGGAATAAGGGGGACAATAAATGATGTTTGAACATTAGAATGACATAAATATTTAATAAAGGATATAAATAAATAAATACAATGGAAAATCAAAGTGGCAATTGATTATGAAGACACATGGAGGATGTGGGACCCATACAAGCTAGATTTTATATGCCACATGGCCTCCCCCTCTTGTCATTTTGAATCCATAAGAATCCATGAGGTATTGGGATGAGTTGGAAGGTCAATATACTTGGAATGAATCAATTAAGTTGGAATTGGAGTGGAATAGTAACTCACATGGAAGAGGAAGAGGCATTTTGGAGCTAGTGAGACACTTGGACTAGATTCCCTAGCTCTATGACAACAATGATGGAGATTCTATGACACCTATGATACAAATAAGATATGAAGTCCTACCTATGAGATATATGACATGTGAGGGATAAAAATATCTCTAAGAGGGCGCTCAAGGGAGTTAGGGAATCTAATATGCTTCCACATATGATTTCATGGAAGTTGGAGACTATGAATTGTTGTACAAGTGGCATTCTTTAGAATCTCTTCCCAAATAGAGTTGGAATGCATCGCTTGGAAGGAATTAAACCTATAGAGAGCTGGGAAAATTTATAAATGTCAAGAAAAAATAATGAAAGAATCTTTTCATTGTTTGTGAAGAGAGAGAGCTAGTGGATGACTAGTTTCTTGCTTTAGCCAATTTCGAGGGTGAAATATTCCCATCCAAGTTGGTGTTTGGAGAGGCCATTCATGTATTTCATGGATATTTAATGGAGTTTGTATTTGCATGTGTAAGCTATAGGAAAAATCTTGGTTTCTTCTAGTGAAGCATATTCTTTCAACCATTTCCAATCTTTCTTGCATATTCTTGCTCATGGAGGGATTGCACTTTGGGTGAGCTATTGTACTCTTTGGGAGAGCTTCTCATAGTCCATTTCTGATGGTAATAAGCTTAATATAATGTGTTATTCATATTTATAAATTATCAGGTATAAATTAATAATGGTTGTATGTAATGTCCCTTTTTAATATTTTTTATTAAATGACCAATTTTTCACTTTTTCCCCAATTTTGAACCTTGACTAGTTTTGATGTCTAGGTATCCAAATTGGCCCAAATGCTCCAAAATATTATTAGAGTGTGTATGAATGATATTAATACTTTAATATTATGTTAATATATGATTTATAACCCTCCAATAACTTCTAAAAACTAGTTTTATATTCTGATCAAAGTAGGATCCTTTACTAGAAAATTGGGGCTCAAATTCCCCCTGGGTAAGTGCTGGAAATGGATTCTCAAATGCTCTCAATCGCACTCGAATTTATGAAAAGGGGAAGGGGATTTGTGAGGGAAAATTTTCAATTTATAATATGCATCATGTTTTAGTTTATACAGGTTGTTATGACTCTCTCCAAAACAGCTCCCAAATCACTATTTCGACCCTTGGGGAAAATGCACCAAATCTTCTCCCAATGCAATTAAAATGAGTAAAAGGGATTCCAATGATTAATTAATGAACATAAAAATTGTAATACACATTAATTAAATTCCTTAAATCATACATTTATCATAGAGGCATTCCTCCATTCGAAATAATCAGCATTACCATGGCATATATCAAAATAGAGTGGAAATGGTCATTGTTTGCTCATTAAAAATCAATTTGACATATAACTCTTAGGTATTTAGACTTAAAAATTTATGATAATGAATAAAATAGAATATTTAACTTATTACAATCATAAATATACCATAATAATATCTCCCACAAATTACAATAGCTCACCCAAGGTGCAATCCCTCCATGAGCATGAATATGCAATGAAAAATGGAAATGGTTGAGATGAAGTGCTGCAATAGATGAACCCATGAGATTCCCTATAGCTTAAAAATTAAATTATAATTCTAATAAATTTCCATGAAATACCTGAATGTCCTCTCCAAACATCAACATGGATGGGAATCTTTCACCCTCAAAATTGGCGAAGGAAAGAAAACTAGTCATCCTCTAGCTCTCACAATTCACAAATGACAATTTATCAAATGATCAAAAGCCATTATATTGGTTCCTTCCTATATTTTATAAACATAATTATCCTTATAAGGTTACCAATCCATCCAAAAACTCAATACAATTCAAATTTGGGTGTGTTCTTGTGATTTTCCATGTGTCCTCCCTTTCCTATCCTTCCACCTTCCCCAAATTCGAGTAGGATCCCATTGAGCTTCCCCAAATCACATGAGAGATATCTTGGATGCTATATTTCGACCTAAAATGTTATATATGTCATATTTCAGCCTTCATATCTTATTTTTGTCATAGTTGTCATAGCATCTTCATCATTGTTGTCATAGAGCTAGGGAATCTAGTCCAAGTGTCTCACTAGCTCCAAAATGACTCTTCCTTTCCCATTCAAGTTACATTTCTTCCCAAATTCGACCTATGATGCATATGTCCAAGTGTATTATCCTTATAACTCATCCAAGAACCTTTATGCTTCCCATGGATTCGAAATTGCAAGAGGAGTATGTCATGTGGCACAAAATGTCTAGCTTGTGTGGGTCCCATAATCTCCATGTGTCTCCATCCTCCATTGCCACTTCAATTTTCTCTTGTATTTATTTAATAAGATACATTATTAAATATTTATCCCATTCTAATGTCTAAACATAATTTATTATCTCCCTTATTAAAATTACAAATGTATCCATCCAACCTAGGGAACTAGTAGGATTGGTGGAATTGTCCTGCTATGCAATTATTTGAATGGGGACATTACAGTCCTCCCCACCCAAAATTTCTTGTCGACAAGCAATTTTATATTTGGATGCTGCAAAATATTCTCCTCTTCCCATGTGGCATATTCACTTGGTATATCCTTCCATTGTACTAACATTAGAGGAATTTTGGGGTCTAAAATGGGCCTCCTAAGGAAAATAATAAAATAATAGGTAAAATAATAAAATAATAGTTAAAATAATAAAATAATATTTATTAATTTTGGAGGAAGAAAGAAAAAAACTACTTTTTGTGTTCGTATTTTTGACATATATCCCTGTGTTTTTACTCGAATTTCAATCAGGAGAGCTCGTTGGATGCGGAATTTGATTCTGCATCCAACGAGTACCCACACTGCATACTTTTGACGGACCTCGATACCCCAAAAATAAGAAATACTTGAAAAAACATGATGATGACATCATCATCACGTTTTTTCAAGTATTTCTTGTTTTTTGGGTATCGGGGTCCGTAAAAAGTTTGCAGTTTGGGTACTCGTTGGATGCAGAATCAAATTTTGTATCCAATGAGCTCTCCCGATCGAAATTCGAGTAAAAACACAGGGAGATATGTAGAAAATACGAACAAAAAAAGTAGTTTTTTTTATGACAAATATGTCAATTCAACCATTATGGTTGACTTATTTTATTGAAATTCTATTGGTTCTTGGATTCCAACTCACAAGAACTTATTTTGGCACGTTTTCTTATAAGGCCCATTTTAGACCCCAAATTTCCTCTAATGGTATTCTTTGATAGTTATGTTTCTCAATCTCCTTTCCCTTGTCTTCAAAATCTTTTCTGGAACAAGTGTGAGCTGACCTTCATCATCCAAAGGAGGAAGTATTTACTTGAATAAAATATTAGTCACTTATGCAGCACTAAAACATGATGTAAAAAAAAAATGAGTAAATTTTTTCAATCTATCAACTACCACATATATGCAATCCTTACCCAAATATTTGGGCAAACCGGTGATGAAATCCATTGAGATATTGTCCCATTTTTGCTCCGAAATGGGCCATGGTTGCAATAAACAAGCTGGGAATGTAAGTTCTCATTTGTTTTGTTGAAATACCTTACATACATTCACATATTTCTGAACTTATTCTTTCATCCCCTTCCAAAATAATATTTTCCTTAATTGCCTATAAGTTTTGGAGATCTCTGGATGGCCATCGAGTGGGAAATTGTGTGCTTCTTGCAAAATTTTTGTACTAGAGATTGGCCTAATGAGTCCCAAATCTAATATTTCTTGGATGGCCTTCTCAATATAATCTCTAAATTTCTTGGGATGTCTATGAAGTGGTATTTGAATGGGTTAATTACCATCATCCAAAAAATTGTTGTGCTCAACCCCCCTATCAGGTGGTCTACCATGTGGAAGACCTCTAATTTTTTTCATACTTCTACAATAGTATCTCTATCTCCTTTGGGTGTTCAGAAAAAAATATTTTTGTATTTGGATATGTGATATGACATTTAGCATCCCATTCTATGTCCCCATCCCTCAATATAGATCTCATACTTTTTCAAGTCACTACTTGATTTGGGTAAGTGTGATGTCCTCTTACAATGCTTAGTACACCTTTCAAATCTTTAAATTTCATCTCAGGAATTTGGTAGTATATGGTATGTTCCCCTATAGAATACATCCATTTCACTTCCTAAACCACATTAATATCAGAAACATTAACCACATAAAAACAATCAACAAAATTATAGTTACCTACAGTGACTTGCAGCTTTGGGACCCATGTTTTGCACTACATTGTGTTGTGACCAGGAATGACAACTATGAAGCCATAGAATTGTTTAATTGGTAAGTTCCTTTTCTCCACTATATATGCATCAATGAATTTATGTGTGGCTCATCCATCTACGAAAACTGAATCTCTGTGTCCTAGTACCACACCCTTGCATCGAATAGTGTGATAGTGAGGAACTGCTGAAAGTACTGCCATTCTTTCTTTGTCCAGTAAAGGATGATTTTCTTCTTGTATTTCTTCTTCAACTGTTGTCTCATATTCCTCCTCTTGATATGAAATTTTTCCTCCTTCCTCCATACTCCCTTCATACCCGTCATTATCAGAAAATACTTCTATGTATAGAGCCTTTCCCTTAGTACATTTATGCCCCGGTGTCCATGGTTAAAAGCATGTGAAGAACAATTTGTTTCTTCGAATTTCATCCATGTTTAGTCCTTCTTTCTTATTATTTTTAGAAGAATCTCTTTTCCAAGGCTTCTTATCAGTTGCATATTTTTTTCAAGGTTTCTTTTCAAATTCAGAGTTAGGCTTGGGAGGAAATCTTGTTCTAGGAAGCACATCTTGGAGATATCTAGTCAAGATCATTGCATCTTTTAATGTAGTGAGCTTGTGGGATTTGACCAAAAATTTTAAGGGTTCATCCAAACCTTTAGTGAACAGCAATACTAAACTTCCCATAGACACATTAGCCACCTTGACTGATAATTTTTTAAATTCCATCATATAATCAATTGGGGTCCCAACTTGCTTCAATTGTGCTAGATCTTTGAAAGACAATTCAATATCTTTTTTCTCAAATCTCTCTAGTACTCTGTTAATAAATTATCCATATGTGTTAACTTGATCATGACACAAATTTATTGACAGGGTACTGGAGAGATTTGAGCAAAAACATCCCGAATTGTCTTTCAAGCAAAATTTTCTAGGCCATGGAACCACCATTCATTGGCATCTCCTTCCAAGTTAAATATGGCCATTTTTAAGGAATCTTCTTCCACCATTGGATTCAGCTGAAAATACACATCTAATTTTTGCACCCCAAGTGTTAGCAGAACTTTGAGAGGAACCATCAAAAGTAGGGAGTGGCACTTTACTAATGGCACAATTTAAGTATTTGTTTTTGTATATGGACTTATTATCTTTAGTTTGTTTGTACCAATAAACTACTGATAAAATGGTACACTTATTTTACAATCTTCATCCAATTTATCCCATTCTTTTGCCATTGTAGCAAGTTCAAGTTGAATGTTAGGCTCTTCTTGGGTACAATAAATTTAGGTTCAATAGGCCTTGGTGTGCTTTGAAATTCATGAGGTCTATTATGGGGTCATGTTCTTGAGAAAATATGCTCACCCATTGTCTTCTTTTCTTCTGATTGTGAACTACTGCTATCTCTTATTACTCCTAATTTTATTCCAAATTGGCTAACCAACAATTCAAATTCTTTCATTAGTTGTCAGTACATGTTCTTGGTTATTTCATCAAAGAGATGTTGTATGAGTTTAATATATTCCACCTTATCATAGTTTCAGCATAATGCACCTCTTCTTCTACTACTTCTTCTTCTTTAACAAAAACACCTTCAACTTCAGGGTATAAGGGTCATGACTTATTGCTTTGAATCCTAGTTAAGACCATTAGGTTCCAATACCATTCTATGATACCACTTGTAATGTCCCTTATTAATATTTTTTATTAAATGACCAATTTTTCACTTTTTCCCCAATTTCGAACCTTGACTAGTTTTGATGTCTAGGTCTGCAAATTGTCCCAAATGCTCCAAAATATTCTCAAAGTGTGTATGACTGATATTAATCCTTGAATATTATGTCTGGATATGATTTATAACCCTCCAATCACTTTTGAAAACTAGTTTTATATTCTTATCAAAGTAGGAGTCTTTACTAGCAAATTGGGGCTCCAATTCCCCAGAGGTAAGTGCTGGAAATGGCTTCTCAAAGGCTCTCAATCCCACTCGAATTTATGAACATAGGCATGGGATTTGTAAGGGAATTTTTTTAAGATCTCATATGCATCATTTTTCATTTTATACAGGATGTTATGACTCTCTCCAAAATAGCTCCCAAATCACTATTTTGACCCTTGTGGAAAAGGCATCAAATCTTCTCCCAATGCAATTAAAATGAGTAAAATGGATTCCAATGCTTAAGTACTGAACATGAAACTTATAATACACATTAATCACATTCCATGCATCACACATTTATCATAGATACATTCCTCCATTCGAAATAATAAGCATCACCATGGCATATATCAAAATAGAGTGGAAATGGTCACTAGTTGATCATTAAAAATCAATTTGACATACAAATCTTGGGTATTTAGAATTGAAAATTTCGAATAATTAAGAACATATCATAATTAAATTATTAAAATCATAAATAGAACAGAATTAATTCCCCACAAATTACTATATCTCACCCAATGCGCAATCCCTCCATGAGCATGAATATGCAATGAAAACTGGAAATGGTTGAGATGAAGTGTTACAATAGAGGAACCCACGAGCTGCTATGTATCTTACACCTACAATTAGAAATCAATTAAATCTCCATGAAATACCTGAGTGGCCTCTCCAAACATTGACTTGGATTGGAATATTTCACCCACAAAATTGGCTAAGGCAAGAAAACTAGTCATCCACTAGCTCTCACAATTCACAAATGACAAATTCTCAAATGATCAAAATCCCTTCTCTTGGTTGCTTCCTGTATTTTATAAACATACTTATAATTATAAGGTTCCCAATCCATCCAAAAACTCAAGACAATTCAAATTTGGGTGTGTTCTCATGATTTTCCATGTGTCCTCCCTTTCCTATCTTTCCACCTTCCCCAAATTCGAGTAGGAGCCCATTGAGATTCCCCAACTGAGCTCTCTTGGATTCTCTATTTAGACCTAATATGTCAGATAAGTCATATGTCATCCTTTAGATCTTATTTGTGTGATAGGTGTCATATCATATTCATAATTGTTTTCATAGAGATAGGGAATCTAGTCCAAGTGCCTCACTAGGTCCAAAATGACTCTTCCTTTCCCATGTAAGTTACATTTCTTCCCAAATTCAACCTATGATGCATATGGACAAGTGTATTAGCCTTCTAGCTCATCCAATAACCTTTAGTCTTCCCATGGATTTGAAATTTCAAGAGGAGGATGTCATGTGGCAAAAAATTTCTAGCTTTTGTGGGCCCCACAGTCTTCATATGTATTTATGCTCCATTTCACTTCAATTTTCTCTTGTATTTATTTGATAAGATACATCATTAAATATTTATCCCATTCTAATTTCTAAACATCATTTATTAGCTCCCTTATTAAAATTCCAAATGTATCCATCCAACCTAGGGAACTAGTAGGATTGGTGGAATTGTCCTTGTATGCAATTATTTGAATGCGTACATTACATTGTATGTAAATGTGAATAGTAATGAGTAAAGAATGACCATTTCCCCACTATATTGATGTATGCCATTGTAATGTTGATGCTTTCAAATGAAACAATGTCTCTCTGATATATTTATGATGAATGGACTTCCATTTATACTCTATTATTCTTCTTTATAAAGTCTCAAGTCGAAATACCAAAATATTTCATGTAAAAATGTTAAACAATGAAGAAACAGTGCCATTTCCCCACTACCTTGTTGTGAACTAATGTAATATTGATGGATTTGAATGGATAAGTAAAATACTGATGGTTTATGGATGAATGGACTATTATGTATGTATATATGAGTTTAATGTTTAGTAAAAATCATTTGGATTCATTTTTTTGAGTTTCATAGCATTTGGAGAATATTGCCTACCATTTCCCCCAAGGTAGAAACTAGTCTTTTTGCATCTAATTTAAGGGAGTTATAGATGACATTAAAAGTTGAATGGTGATGAATATGAGTTAATGTTGATTTCATTTATATTTTCCCTTGTTCCATTCATAAATTTTACTTGGATTGAGTGCATTTGGAAAGTCATTTTCATCATCTACCCCTAGGGGATTTGAACCACAATTTCCTAGTAAAAGCTCCTACCTTGACAAGAATATTAAAATTTTTTGAAGAATTATTTGGAGGGTCATAAAGAATCCCTAAACATCATATTTCAAGTCTTAATATCAACCATATACCTTCTTATAATATTTGGGAGCATTTGGGCAAATTTGGAAACCTAGACATCAAAACTAGTCAAAGGTCAAAATAGGGGAAAAAGAGAAAAAATGATCATTCTAAAACAAATTCCAAAAAGGGTCATTACAGTGGTAACATAGCATGGTCTTGGAACCTATTTAAGTTATGTATGATATATATTAATTTAATAAATGGCTTAAGTCATATTGTGATGATACAACCAAGCAGGTTATGCAAGTATTCGAATTGATGTCTAGCCAACTTAGGGGTAAGCTAGAAGCAAGAGGTAGTAGAATTTTCCATCATGGAGAGACACATAATACCATTCATGTTGAATAATTTTATGATTTGTTGAATTAATTTAGGAAAAATAATTCAAATTTGAATTCATTAAGGAATAATCAGCAATGCACAAGTATGGAGGAGACCAAGGAGCCACCAAGTTATGTGGGTGGTGAAATAGAAAATAATTACATTATGAGGATCGAAAGTCACTCCCAAGTGACTTTGGAAAAGATGAGGAAACATCACATGAGAATGAATAAGAGTATCTTGAAACTATTAAATATCATTCTGAAACACATTCTACTTTGGACATGGACCAAAGGGCATCTACTAATGGATTCTTGAACTGTTAAGGAGTACCTACTAATGGGTGCTCACAACTCTATGTTGGTGATATAGAGATAATATTTGAAAATTGTTCTACAAGACAAATTTCTCATGAGCATAAAGATGAAGAAATTGTAGTAGCTAATGAAGAACCAAAGTCAACTTCCCCATCACCACTTGAGCTTCAAGAATTTGATCAAATCAAGAAGAGAGAAGAAGAGGGGATTCCACAACAAGAACCTCTTTTTCTTAAAGGGTATTTGAATATTTGTGAAATGGATATCCATGAGGCCCTTAGAATACTCCATGACACTAAATAATTGGTGTCAAATTCTTGTTGGAAAGTGTCTTCATTGGAGGATCCATCCTTCCTTGAAGACATGGAGAAGATTCAAAGAGAAATGTGCAACATTGAAGGTAATTTCATGTCTTTGATTTTTTATAGAAAAAATTTGGTAGAGCTTAATGAATGGTTACATGAAGCATATTTGAATAATAATGAGGATATTCATAATATCAAAATTCAAAATGAGCAACTTCTTGAGAGGTTGCAAGATACTTGTTCTTCCTCCTATGTTTCATATTTTCATATGGTAGATTGCTTGGAGGATTCTCATGACATGCTGGTTCATGAGAAACATGAAAAAATGCAGGTTCTTGATGCGTTTGAATATGATATTGATGAGGGACAAACGCTAGTTGTGGTGGAAGAGGAACTTGAGTTTCCACTTGAATATGGGTGCACACTTTTTGAAGAAGTGCATGATTCCAAGACCTTGGAACCAACCAATGGGGAAAGTTTTACATTTTTTAGGGATGTGCATGTTCCTACCCTTATGGATCTTTCACATGATGAAATTTTTTCACTTTCTAATCCTTTGGGTGAGTTGGTTCTTTCTCCTACATCCTACACTTCCAAATTTTGCAGCATTCATCCTAATGAAGTATGGGTGAAAGGTTTCTTTTTTATGGTGCCACATGAAGAGTATGGAATTTATATCTCTCATTTTGATTATGACATGATTATAGAACCATATTATTTACATTTGAATAAGAATCCCTTGTTACATTATGACGATACACATCTACATGGATGCACCTATGGTATTCACTTGAGTCACTTGGAGACTCGTGAAGGAACTTCATCCCATACTTGGGTGAAGAGATATTGAGGAACATTATTATTGGAAGTAACATCCTCTATTATTTCATGATGATATGCATATTCATGGGTGTATTGATGAGACTTCTGTGAACCACTTGAAGTCTTCATGTTTTCTTTGCTCCTTATTTGGTTCAAATTTTGGTGCAGGTTCTTCATTCACTTCTTGGATGAAAGAACACATGGCTGATTATTATTTTGATGCATATTACATTCTTTTGGAGAATTATTATAGGATATGGGATCCTCACCTATTTCATTGGAGCATATTTGATTGTTCACTTGAAGCTTGTATGCACTTGGAAAATGGTGGTCTACTTACTTGGAGGTATAAGCACTTTCATGATTTTTTGATCAAGCACCTCCTTGATGTAAATTTTTATTATGTTGTTATGTACTTTGATGATATATATTATGTACTCATGATGTTTGGAAGAATGCATAAAAGAAAATTGGATCTCGGAATTCTCTTTCCTAATGGTATGGGTTGGAGAGCACTCGTAATTGTTGGAGTGCAATACAAGCAATGAGACCCTTGGATAGTTTTTAGTCCCATTGATTTCAATTTTTTTGGGAAACAAGTAGTATGGGAGATGGATTCCCCAATTAATAAATTTATTTTAATCATAGTAATGCAGCAGCAATAATGGTGGTTCCTCTCTAAAATATTCATGGAATCTCAAAGACTGAAAGTTGGGAAACTCAGTGGCAACTTCAAAGAATCATACATAAAGCAGGTTCTTCACCACCCATGTTTGAAATTGCTTGAGGACAAGCAATATTGGGAAGGGATATTTTTTCATGTCCCAAATTTTTCATTTGGTCACAATGGCCTGATCACATTTTCCATATTCAAGAGACTTTGTCAAATTGATGCTAAGGGTCAAATAATTGCCAAGGAGGAAAATTACTAGTTTCCTAGGTTGGGGGTGGAAGCTTTGGGATTTGGAATAAGGGGGACAATAAATGATGTTTGAAAATTAAAATGTCATAAATATTTAATAAAGTATCTAAATAAATAAATACAATGGAAAATCAAAGTGTCAATTGATCATGAAGACACATGGAGGATGTGGGACCCACACAAGCTAGATTTTCTATGCCACATGGCATTATCCTCTTGTCATTTCGAATCCATAATAATACCAAGGGTCTTGGGATGAGTTGGAAGGTAAATATACTTGGCATGAATCAAGTAAGGTTGAATTAGAGTGGAAAATTAACTCCCATGGAAGAGGAAGAAGCATTTTGGAGCTAGTGAGACACTTGGACTAGATTTCTTAGCTCTATGACAACAATGATGAAGATGCTATGACACCTACGACACAAATCAGATATTAAGGATAAAAAATGACATATATGATGTGTCAGGGATAAAAATAGCTCCAAGAGGGTGATCAAGGGAGTTAGGGAAGCTTACATGCTTCCACATGTGATTTGGTGGAAGTGGGAGACTAGGAATTGTTGTACAAGTGGCATTCTTTGGAATCTCTTCCCAACTAGAGTTGCAATGCATATATTGGAAGGAATTTGACCCATAGAGATATTGGAAACTTTATAAATTTCAATAACAAATAATGAATTCATCTTTTTATCATTTAATAAATTTGCATTTGTGAAGAGAGAGAGCTAGTGGATGACTAGTTTCTTTCCTTAGCCAATTTCAAGGGTGAAAGATTCCCATCTAAGTTGATGTTTGGAGAGGAAATTAATCTATTTCATGGAGATTTAATGGATTTTGTATTTGAGGTGTAAGCTATATGGAAGTTCCTGATTTCTTCTAGTGCAACACATTCTCTCAACCATTTCTAGTCTTTCTTGCATATTCTTTCTCATGGAGGGATTGCACTTTGTGGGAGATATTGTACTCTTTGGGAGAGATTATAATTGTCCATTTATGATGGTGATATGGTTAATATAATTTTTTTATTCATATTCATAAATTATTATCTCGAAATACCAAATGGTTGTATGTAAAAGTGAATATTAACGAGCAAACAATGACCATTTCCCCACTAGAATGATGTATGCCATTGTAATGCTGATGATTTCGAATGAAAGAATGTATCTCTAATATATTTATGATGAATGTACTACCATTTATACTCTTTTATTCATATTAATAAATTCTCAGGTTGAAATATCAAAATATTTCATGAAAAATGTTAAACAATGAAGAAACAGTGCCATTTCCCCACTACCTTGTTGTGAACCAATGTACGGTTGATGGATTCGAATGGATAAGTAAAATACTGATGGTTTATGGATGAATGGACTGTTATTTATGTATTCTATGAGTTTAATTTTTATTACCTAAGAATTTGGAGTCATTTTGTTTAGTTTCATAGCATTTGGAGAAGATTGCCTACCATTTCCCGCAAGGTTGAAACTAGTCTTTTTGCAAATGATTTAAGGGAGTTATAGTAGACATTAAAAATTTAATGGTGATGCATATGAGTTAATATTGATGTAATTTATATTTTCCCTGATTCCATTCAGAAATTTGAGTTGGATTGAGTGCATTTGGAAAGTCATTTTCATCATCTACCCTTAGGGGATTTGAACCACAATTTGCTAGTAAAAGCTCCTACCTTGACCAGAATATTAAAAAAGTTTAAAGAAGTATTTGGAGGGTCATAAATAATCCCTGAACATGATATTGAATTCTTAATATCATTCATATACCTTCTCAAAATATTTGGGAGCATTTGGTCCCTTTTGGAAACCTAGACAACAAAACTAGTTAAAGGTCAAAATAGGGGAAAAAGAGAAAAATTGGTCATTCTAAAAAAATTTAAAGAAAGGGTCATTACAAAGTATGCAGTGTGCTAGCATATGTATAGATATAAAATTATACCCCTCTATAAGAGAAGGTGAGAAATATAGTTGAATTCATCCAAGGTTTTCTTGTTAAGATAAAGGAGCTTGTAGCCAAGCAATAGCCAAAGACACCACTTTAAGTTAGAGTAGAATGCGAACACAAACAAGAGAGAGTGAATATTGCAATAGGAAATATTAGGACCTTAGAGTTAAAATGTTAAAATTTACATGAAGAATGTACTCATCTATGGGAACAATTGGTCTGAGATGAAAAATTAAAGGAAGTAGATCAAAGATTCCAGGTTGTGCAAGAGATAGTGGAAAAGACACACCATATTTTGACTACCCTACCAGTCACAGAGAAAATGGCCAAGATGGGAGAATACAGAAAACAACATATGGAGGTAAGCAAGATCCAGGAAGAGCATCAAGATATAGCAAACAATATGGATCCATCACAAGATGAACCCATTTAAGTCGCAGAAAAATTTGCATAGGTGCAGGAGAAATTTTAGGTAGCTGCTAAGGAATGCACATAAACCTTGAAGTAACTCTCAATGACCAAATGGAAGAAGCAAATTTGGCCAAGGAACCATAAATGAAGCAGAAGATCGCGACTACACAAGAATCCCTGTAGAGGTAACAACAATAGTGCAACTAGAGAAGCAAGTAGAAGTATGAACAAGATCAAAGAACCAAGTTTTGGATAACTAATTGAATGAGGCAATTCATGACGAGGCACAGGTGAATGTTGGGGGCCTGTTGGAGAAGGATAAAGAAGGGACTAGTTTTGGGAAGCAGGCAGGGATGTGGACCATGCACATGTAGGAAAAATATGGAAGAGCGCAAAAGATGGAAAGTAGTTAGGGTTGTAGTCCATTGGGCATATTTTTTGGTATGTTTTTGGTTTTTGGCCCCCCACTAAAAAACTATAAATAAAGAGATAGATAGGATATAAAACGGAGAGAGAGGGAAGGAATATAGAGTATGAAGCTAATGAATGCTATAAGATTGTAACACTCTTTGACTATTTTGGGGGTTTCTATCACACAATGTATAGGATATGTATGATTATGGATAAATGATAATGTGATGAAGACATTTTGGAGATCCTCTTTGTGTACCATTGAATTCTTTTTTCTTGGTGCACATACTGAATGTGATGTTGTCACGAATGTTATTCTTAATTAGAATATTTGAATATGTTTATGTTGTAATTGTTGTTCTTTTAGATTTGATATGTATGCACAGAACTGTAAGTGGTAGAATTTCCTCCTAAGCCTTCTTTATTGTGGAAAACTAGCTCCTACAACCCCCCTCGGATGCTTCAGGTGAGACTTCATCTGTTTAACAAGTGATCCCACAAGGGTCGTTATCTAGGGGTTTTGTTGGTGTTTTATTTCTAGACCTTAGGTCTTCCCTCTATGCACCAACACTTGTGAAGGAGTGCGAACCTCTCTTGTGTTAGGGCTCAAATTCATGCTTGGTATTGTACTTGAATTATATTGCTTTATTCTAAGAAACATTTGATGGGTTTCTCCCATTTGGGTTTTCTAGGGTAAAATATTTGTGTCTCTTGTGCATGGTTATCTTTAAGTGATCCTTGTTTTATTTCCACTATAAGTGAATATTGATTATGAAATAAAATTGTGGGATTAAATATTGGTTTGAAGAATCATTATAAATATTTATAAAGGATTGAAAATTGGATTGAAATTCAACATCCTATCCCTTCAGCACTACAGAAGCTTGGTTCCTACAGTCCCCATAGATGCCTGAGGTTATGCTTCATCTACTAGCCGGTGATATTGGAAGGGACGGTATCTAAGGGTTTTGTTGGTGAATTAGTGTTAAAATACGAGTCTTCCCACTACACACAAATAAATGGTTCTTGCTAGATGAAGATTTTAAAGTAACTGAACAACTTGCAGTAGTATAAGGTGCAGTGAAACAAGAAGTGTAGGACAACATCAAGAAGTTGAAAGAGTTGGTTATAGCACTAGTAGATGACATTTCCACAGAAGATTCCCAATCCAAAAAAAAGGTTGTAACTGCAAAGGAAACTTTGCAAAAGCATGTTGAAACAATGAAGAAATCGCAAATCAAAATCAAATCTACAAAGTTATTACAGGAAACGGATGAACATCATGACAAAGAAGGATGAGGTATTTGATAATTGGATATAAAAGTAGAAGGGGATCAAAGACCGGAGAAGCAAGTTCAATGAGTATACGTTACAGAGATGTAGAGTCAAAAGGAGAACCTGGGGTATATAGGAAGGTTGCAAGGCCAAAGATACATAAAACATAATGTGATGAAGTTGAGAGCTAATGAATCTGACACATGCAGATCCATGGTGCCACCATAGCAAAGAGTAACAATGTATAAAGAATCATAAGGAAAAGAGGGAATAGCTTTAGGTGGGAGCATCCTAAGTAAGAAAGGAAATGATGGACATCATTTTGAAAAGAGTATAACTTTGGAAGTTGAGAGCTTAGACACCATTGATAATGTGAAGGAAAAGATCTAGGATATTGTGCTTCATCTGAGAGATGGCATGCAGATCTACATCAAGATGAGTGATGGTTGGAAATATACTAAACTCAATTCTTAATACGTCACTTGTAGAGGGTAGGAACTCTGGTTCAATAATTAGCAAACTACTAAAGCAAAATTTGACTACCTGGTGAAAAATTCGCAAAAGAAGAACTGAAATAACTTGGGATGAGAAACAAGTGAGTGTTGGAAGATTGATGGAATGGGTCATTGGACCAGTTTTGGGAGGTGTGCATCAAAAGTGGACCAAACAAGAAGTCATCCAAAGAACCAATGCACACAAAATGTGGAAGTTAGTTCGAATTGTTGGACACTTATGTCCACATAGTAATGGGCTAAGTTCATTTTGAATTGTATAAATATGTAAGGTATCTTTGGGTTAAGGGAGTTAGTGAATTGATTTCAAGATAGATTCTTTATTATTGTTACTAAGTTAATTTGGGGGTTAAGACAAAGATATGATGCATGGTTCATAGTTTTTATAAGATTGTTCTAGAGGATAATAATATGAGGTGAAACTATTTTGGAGCAAATCTCTCATTTTTTTGATTTGATGAATGCTTTGTTTTTTGTGTGCATGTATGCTCTATTTCTGTGATTTCTTTAAATGGGTTATCGTCTCTTATGAATATGTTATTTGGTTTTTCACATAAGATGAATGAATGGTAGAAGGAATTCCTTCTATCCCTTCAGTATTGTGTAATATTGGTTCCTACAATCCCCATAGATTCATCGGGTGAGACTTCATTTGTTTGTGGGTAATGCCAGAAGGGCCAATATCTAACAGTTTTGTTGGTGAATTAGTGTTAAAACTTGGGTCTACCCACTACACGCCAATAATAACTAACATTAATATCGACTTGATCTTAAATAATAAATGGAAAGGTCTCTTATTCATTTCTCTAGTTGTAACTCTCATTGCCCACTTCTTATGTATAATTGTTTTACCTATCTCTTTGTTTAAATAGTATAGGAATTTAGAGATGTTCTCACTAGAAGGAAAATAAAAAGGTGAGTTGCAAGGTAACATAATATGAAGAAGTGATTGATAAAACTTGTTTAGTTGTAATACTCTTAAGTCCAACATGGAAAAGATTATTGGATTTAATAGCTAAATCATCTATTGTTAGTATGACATCACCTAATATTCTTCACGATGTGGCACTGATGAAACCAACAGTGCTGGATGTTTTATGATATAAAAGAGATTATGTTTGGGAGTGCATGGTTTAAATTTCACGTGGAATGAGAAATGCAGTGCCGAACATAGGAATATAAGTAAAATTTGGATGTCATATGCATCCTAGGTTGTAGTAACTTTGTATAAATATCCAAATTCATTGATATATGCATATATTATTAGTTATCTTTAAATATCGGTACTTTATTTCATCAAGGAACTAGAAATTATTGTTCGAAATTGCAACAAGTACACACTTGGTTTACATTTGTATAATTATTTCAATTGTTACAAAAGAATTCATGAATTTCATCATTTTGATAAAGGAGCCAACAATTTTTGTCATATATATTTATGAGTGTCTTAAGCTCATTTATAATTTATAAAAAATGCTTTTTATGTGTTGTGTTCTTGACAATAGTTTTGTTGAACTTTTTATTGCCTTTTAATTTTTTTTTGTTCTTAGTATGGAGCTAGATAAAAATGGTATATCTCAAGTCGTAGTAATGGTACCTTTATCTAGTAATTGTGTTAGGATATTCCAAAAGTACTCAACGAAATTTTTCAGTATGATAGTTGCGAATTTGACATTTGACGAATGTTTAATCATACCTTTGTAGCTAGATCAGGGGCATCTTTAGGTTTGGCTGAGAAAGAAGGTTACGTATGTTGTGAAATGTAAGAATTTGTAGGTTTGACGAAGAAAGGAGGCTATGCATGCTTTAAAATGTAAGCCTTTGTATTAAATGATGACGTTCAAGTATTTTACAGTTGTATTTGCATGGTAATCAACTCTGTTCTTTTGAAAGGAACTTTCTAATGTTTAATAAACTTGGACATGTTTTGCGTTCTAAGCAACAAAATCCATCTGTTGGACATGCATATTATGAAATATATCTTGAAATGAGTGTTCAATGCTTTTAAGCTACTGACATGGTCACAATAATAAAAATGCAAAAATGCTCATACGAAAGCAAAGAAAAATTCAAAATTATGAGAGGAGATTATCGAATGGTGTAATACCCCTAGTTTTGACTTATAATGTGTTTAATAAAAATTATGTAAATGATGTAATTATGCTAGTATGGATTCCTAGTTTGCATCTCAAGGCCAAGGTACGAGTAGTGAATGGATAGGCATGTATTATCTACATATTTATATTTGGACTGTATGATTGGCTTACCATGGTAGCTCAAAATGTATGTAAGTATTATGTTGGAAATTAATAAAATGGTCTCAGATGGATGTGTAAAGAGAACTAGAGGGGCTATGTTTCCACCAAAGGGGAAGAGGAAAGGGAGCCTATGGGAAACTAAATAATTTGTTTCCAAGTGTCAACCTTAGAACTCATTCAAAATTATGCCATGTGATTTGAATTATCCAATTAATTCCCTTGGAATATTAACCCAATCATTGAATGCATGTGTGAGGTTGGTGGCAAAAGTCAATTCATGTAGTTATTGAATCATGGGGGTTGTGATAGTTATGTCAGTTATCATTAGTCCTTTTCTTCTATTGTTAGAGGCTATGTCAGTTATATTTTCACCATCATCTCATATCCCTTGGAGACGACATTTTTTTATCATTCTCTCATGCATGTTTCTACACTACGTAGAGTTTTTTCTATTGTTGTTCATGTCCATTACCAGACTATGTTGAACCGAGAAATTCGAATTTGGGGATAGGGCTTGAATTTTGGAAGAAACGTTAAATGGTTGTAGAGGAATGGAGAGGTTGGGCAAGCTAGGAACCCTGATCATTAAGTTCTTCTGCCCATGTATGCTTGAGAATCTATAGTTGATGCTACAAGAAGTTCTCTAACAATATACAATAGATTGAGCTCTTACTACACATAGTGGTAAGCACTAAAAGGATTGGATTCCTTGAGGAAACTATGGATCAATGAAGGGGAATTATTTCCTTTTGTTGTGAGGGGTAGTTGGAGGGAGTTCCATGGTTGTGATGGTTGAGTGATATCTCTGTAGAGATGTGTATGAGTTTTTCTAAGTGTGGTGAGTAGAATGGGTTATGGGATGTGAGAGAGAATCCTATAGGTGCTTCATTCGCCCCGGTGACCTCATAACCTAGATTAGGGGTGGCCTCTCAACAGAAAGAGTATAATCTAGATAGAGTGCCTACAGTTGGGTGGAAAATCACTCTTACACAGCCAGTTGTTTGGATATTCCTTGTTAATATAAGTATTATTTTGTATATGTTGTGCAATAATTTTGTTATTTATATTCATGTGGCAATTATGACTATAAGTTGCATGTTGTGTGTGTGGATTGAATTATTTTTTATGTGTATTTTTAATGCATATCTACGCATGCATTTTGATTATATTAAATTGAATTTATGTTATGGGTGAAATTTAGAGGTCATGGTTTAAGTTAATGTCCCCTCCCGCTGGATGGATTGAGGGATGAGGACGTTATAGAGTGGTATCATAGATTTCGATTGCAATACTAGAGATGTACAGGACGAAGATGCATATTTACAAGAAAAAATACAAGTTTGCAGATAAAAAGGTCTTATGAAAACCCGTGAATTAATCGTTGAATGGAATTCTAACTAGGACATGGGTTATATCTATGGTTTACTAGTGGAAGGGACAGACTAGTTGAGGCAAATTAGAAAAATTGTAGATCTATAGTGATTTTGGTTATATGGAATCCAGGTCCCATTAAGACAGATAAGGGGGAATGAATAATTTTATATTGACGCTCTTAATGAAAGTTTAAAATTTCATTTAATTTCAAAATTTTAAAAATATTGGTAATTTTAAGGTGGGCCCCACCCATACCATGTGGATGAGTAGCGTGGAGCGGCCAAATTGGAAAGAGGTTTGATGTGGAGGATCCGTGTGAGCAGGAGAATGGTGTGGACCTGCCACATTGGACCCACACAAGATTATGGACCTCGATAAAGTTCAGAGGCGATAGATATATGATCGTTGGATGAAAAGGAAGATTGGATTTTGTAGTTGATAGCTCCTTGTACACGTGCACGGTAGGTAATTGCGAGCGGACAATGATCCAACCATTGTACCATTCGGGAGATCAACAATCCTAGTGTTGGGTTATTGGTCAATACTGAGAGGGGGGGATGAATCTGTATTCTTATCTTTTTTACTATTTTAACCACTTTTAAATCTATCATTAGAAACACAGAACAACAATAATACACAGAACACAATTTTAACGTGGAATCCCAATAGGGTAAACCACCAATACGTCCTATTACTGCAAAATTATTATTTACAAATAGTTTTTCGTGCTGCTATAGACAAGAATGGTATTACACCCAGTTTATCAATACCAATTGGAAGGAGGCTATGACTGACTGGTTTATCAACTATGACTAAAAGGATTCTACAACACCCTATTTACCAATGCTAATTGGAAGGAGGATACAACCCCCTGGTTTATCAGCTACGACTGAAAGGATTCCACAACACCCTATTTACCAATTCCAATTGGAAGGAGGCTACAACCCCCTGGTTTATCAACTATTATTGAAAGGAGGCTACAACCCCCTGTTTTATCAACTATGATTGAAAGGATGCTACAACACCCTATTTACCAATTCCAACTGGAAGGAGGCTGCAACCCCTTGGTTTATCAGCTACAACTGAAAGGTGGAAACAACCCCCTGCAGTCCTGTTTCCTACCCTAGCACCACCCTTCCACCCTAATATGTTTCTCATGATTTATCTCCCACTGAATTCCATCACACCCACTGGTTTGATTCTGATCATGCAATTCAAACTGCAGAGACACCTTCCTTCTTACTAAGGTCGTTGCTGAAATACTTCTCGGTGTTTAAGGTTCTTTAAACAGTTAGGTCTCTTCAAGATGAACAAACAATCCTTTCACTATTGCGCCCTTTTAGATATGAATATCACACCTTCTAGAACATCCTTTCACGTTCTTCCATTAAGCCTACACCTCAGAAATCATTTCTGCAGCTTGGAAACCATTTTCGCAACTCTGTCCAACGTTTGCAGGCACTTCCACACTTCCAAACTTCTTTCCACATGATCAAATTCCTGATCCAATTATAGTTGTTTATCTTATCTCTAATTCAATCTGGAACGTCGATCTAACCATCGATTTCTGCCTCAAAATCTCCTTTCCACACCAAGATTATGTTTCAGCGATTTCCCACTATTGATCTTCATTGGGCGTTTTCTTCACCGTCGATCTCCATATTGTGGGATATGGGATGTCGACTGTCCTATTTTTCCTTTCCGCAAAATCATTTCTGCAAGCTTCTTTCTGTAAGCCTTCTTCCACACCATTGATCTATTTTAGCAGAAATAACGTCAACTGTCTGATCTCTCTAGATTGTGGGATACGGGATGCAGAAACATAACATTTCAACTTTTCGCAATTTTGTTTCCGTAGTGCGGATTACGGGATGTGGGATGCGGAATCACACTTTCCTATTTTGTACTTCCTCAATTTCCTTCCTTAACTTTGTTTCTGCATTTTCCTGGACTCTTGATTTCCTTATGGATTTACCCCTAACTGTCTATCTTGATCTTTTGTGGAACTTTGGCTTTTTCACCTAATTTATGTAAACTTCATCTTCACCGTGAGATCTAGTGCGGGTTGCTCCCTGACCGTCCATTCTAGAACTAATGTGGATATGTATTCTATCTTTGTGGATTATACAAAAACTGATTCTCGTTCATCAGATCTCATGCAGATAAATATGCCACCTCATCATCATGCCATGTCATCACTACCTTTGTCTATGCCACCTCATCATTGTGCCATTTTGTCTTTACTTTGAATTATGCTACGTTAACTCTGCATTAACTTTGTCATGGTATCTTTTTCTTATCCTTTGTACTTCATAAGCAACTTTTCCATCACTTCCTTATTCTTTCATCATCATTAGGACACCATCATATTCCATTTCATCATATGTGTCATGCCACATCCTCAACTATGCCATGAGATGCCATCACTAGTTTAGTCTTTCACTTAGTTTGTCCTGCCATCATATCCACTGGTTATTCCTTTGTCATTCATGAACACATTTGACATCAATGACAACTATAACCCAAATCTGTCAACAATCTCCCCCTTTGGCATTAATGGCAACTTTTAAACATTCTCCCCCTTTGACAACAATGACAAAGGATAACCTGTTATGCCAATGCTGCACTTATTTTGATATTAAATTTCATGTCTCTCTTCTTTTTTACAACTTCTCCTGTCATCATATCTCCCCTTTAAATGAACTTGGTTATTTAACCAATTTATTATCATTTATCTTAACATTTCTTGTTCTTGAATGATAGCTTAACTGATAAATTCATGTACTCCCCTTATCACTGTACTTCTTCTTCTTTGTCAACATTTTTGTGACGGAGTTTACACTCAGCATTTTTTCCAACAATCTTCCATTTTATGTTCTACAATACATGTGTTTTTTGTTTTTTTTTAAAACTTTGTTCCTGCTGCCATATCTAATGGTCTATTCTCATTTTAAGTTAACTAGCTTCCGCTTTTACCAGAATTCCTTAAGCCTGTGCATTTAGATCTTCATATAAAAACCTAGAATATATTGTTGGGTTCTTTTGGATTTTAGATCTATATTATCAACTGTCCAAGGATTGATAACTTCAACTCCTCAACACAAATATTACTTCAGTTTATTACATAGTTTCTCTGGTCTCACTACCTTAGACACAAATACTCATAACCTCGACCTTTTTCTTTGTCAATGCTGAACTCATCTTGCTACCTTATCAATAGAATTGAATTTTTATTTTTTAGGATTCAGTTTTTTTTCTATTGTCAATCATTTTTATATGTCATGACTTCAAATACTAAGTGAACATAATCATATTTATCTTCTATTTGATTGAAAACATCATGGTCTTCATGACTCTCACATTTTGTTGTTCTTATGTTACTTTATGCTTTCTCTTATGTCATCCATACACCAACCTTGATCACCCATCATATTTGAAGAATATAGGTTTCAATATACTTCAACATTAGATACCAATTGAATTTTTCTTAGATACCAATTGGAATTTTCTGAATTTAACTCCCCCTGACTATAAGATCCCTTCTAATGTCATTTCCAAGGTTTTCTTTAAATCACGAGAGACCTTTTTAGAAAAGGATCCCATAGTCATCACTACATCCTTCTTCATCACCTTCATATTTATCGGTGTACTCTTTTATATCTCCATATTGCTTTTCCTCGTGATGCGTGTCATTTTTATCTATGACCTCATTATTCTCAACATCAACTACAGGGACTTCATTAATGACTAAAAGTTGTGTTTCTTCTGCAACTTCTAATTCTTTCATCCACACATTTTTAGGAGGTGTACTATTTACTTGTCCTTCACCAAGCTCTGCGTTGGTGTCATGTTCCCTTTTCATCTTTTGATTTTCTCCCCTTACTTTGTAGTCATCCACCTTGTGACCAAACTTATGACAGTAATGACAATAACCATGAAATTTTTCTTTATCCACATGAGGTCTTTGGTCTCTCTGTTTACATCCTTCTTGGACTCATGAACGTTTTCATAAGCCTTGCATTTTAGTGCTTTACGACAAAAATTATTACAGGAATAACAATGACCCAGAAATATTTTTTGATTTCTATTTATTACTTGTCTCTTGAGCTCCTCATGAGTTATATCTTTGTCATTAAAAGATAAAGAATATTCTTTGCACCTTTCCTTTTTAGAAGGACTCTTTAGTACTTCAACATAGCTCTTTGTACTTCCTCTCTGATTAGTGAGTGGGAAACTCTCTGAATTCTTTTCTTTAATGAACCCTAAACCAGATCTGTCACTAGATGATATTTGACTGTTCAAAATGTCATGTAGAATCTTTGAGTTGTTTTAAAACTTAGAATTGATAAAAAAATTATCAACCCCTTCTCGAAGTCGAGCAATTGCTTTCTCAAGTTTTACAGAATCTTGAATTCTCTTCCTCAGAAGAACTACTAGATCTTCCTCACTCTTCTTGGCCTGTTGAAGTTGGTTTCTCAAATCCATAATAATATGATTTGTCTCTTCTTGGTATTTATACAGTTTCTCTTTCAAAACTTTGTTTCTTTTCCTACTTCTTTCAATTTCATCTACATCAGCCATGTATTCAACTTCTATGTCTAGTTCTGATTCCTCATCTACAGGATTTCATTATCTCCACTCATCTCCTCATCTTCACTTTCTTCCTTGGAATAGAATTTCTTCCTTTTTCTTTTAAACTTCTTCTTACCCTTATGACAGCAAGATTCTTCATGATCACTCTCCTCTTATTTTGGGTAGGAACACTTATGGGAAAAATGTCCAATCATTCCACAGTTAAAAAATTTCAAAGAAAGTTTACCTTTGTATTTCCCAGTGCCTTTATTAAGTCTACTTAAAAAGAGGGCTTCCTCTTCATCTAGATTTTCTGATTGATTTTTGGAAGTGACTTTAAACGCTACTTCTTTCTTCGAGTTTTTATCATCTATAGTTCTCATCTCATAAGCAGTGAGAATTCCATGCATCTCATCTACTGTTACCTTTATAAGGTCATCCCATTCCTCTAGGGTGGAAACCTTCAAGTAATATTTCATTGGTAATGTTCTTAGGATCTTGCTTACCAATTCTTTTTCTTTCAATTTTCCTCCAAGACCTCTAATAGCACTAACCACCTCATCTACACGAAGAAGGTATTCCTAAATATTCTCTTCTTCTCTCATTTTGAGGCTTTCAAATTAACCTTTATATGTCTATAGTTTGGATTCTTTGACCTTAGATGCTCCTTCATAGATAATCTTCATTTTATCCCATGTTTTTTTGGCAGATGTGCATTGCATAACCTTGGTAAACACATTGTTTTTCAATCAACTCAAGATTGCATTTAGGAATTTGGAATTGCCTTCATATTCACCTAGTTCAACTATGTTTGTAGGATACTGGTTTCCCACAGGAACCTTCTTTTAAGTTGCAACCCAAAACTTCCATCCAAGGGACATTAGATGGCATCTCATTCTGACACTCCATAGGAATTTCTCTCCATAAGCACTACTTTGTACCGCCGTGGAGTAGATTCCATTTTACGACGTTGTTTAACTCATGATGAGGCTGAGGTAGTGCTTAATGATTGCCACGGAGGGGCATGTGGTGGTCATTTATTTGGGCTTTCTACAGCTCAAAAGATTTTGAGAGCGGGTTATTTCTGGCCGTCGATCTTCAAGGATTGTATTGAAGCAGTCAAGAGGTGCCACCCTTGCCAGGTGTTCACATGTAATATGCACTCAAAACCTGCCCCGTTACACCCTATTATCATCGTCGGTCCCTTCACCAAATGGGGGCTCGATTTTATGGATTGCAACCCAGCTTCGGCTGGGGGGCACCATCATATCATAGTGGCTGTTGATTACTTCACGAAATGGGCTGAGGCAATGCCTATAGTAAAATCCGACAGTGAGACAACCACTCACTTCGTATTCAACCAAATCATTACTTGGTTCGTGATTCCGAGAGAGCTTGTCACTGACCATGGCTCGCACTTTCAGAACCGTATGATGGAAGAGTTGGCATACAAGTTAGGGTATAAGCAAGATCACTCCTCTTCTTACTATCGTCAAGCGAATGTACAGGCTGAAGCAGTGAATAAATCACTTAAGTCCATTCTCCAACGAACCATCGCGCAAAGCAAGACGAATTGGCATATTATGTTATACCCTACTTTGTGGGTATATCGAACCGTGGTTAAGACTGCCACTGGTTTTTCTCCATATCAGCTTGTGCATGGAGTGGAGTCGATATTGCCGGTTGAATGCGAGATTCCTTCGTTGAAGTTAGCCATGGAACTCTTATCAGACACTTCGCCTTTGGAGGAGCGTTTGGTTCACCTTGAGCAACTCGATTAGCATCGTAGAGATGCCTTGGTGACTCTAGAGGTTAATAAGCATCGCGTAAAGGCCCAATACGATAAGTCTGTCCATCCAAGAGTGTTTAGTGAGGGAGACTTGGTCCTTTTGTGGGATCAATCAAAAGAACCCTTGGGGGCAGGGAAGTTCAATCCTATGTGGCGTGGTCCTTACGTAGTCAAGCGTGTGCTAGAGAAGGGTGCCTACGAGTTAGTGGATTACGAAGGGACGGCCTTGGCGGAGCCTATAAATGGGCTCTATCTCAAAAAATACTATGCATGATCTTTAGCCAAGGCTTCTTGTTGTATATTATTATATAGATTTTTTGCATAGTTAGGTCTTGTTTATCGTGATCGGGTTTGTGATTAGTTTCCGTTTCTTGTGGCAGATGTCAATGAAATCTTCCACCTACATAGGATTCGCGAATGGTGCAAGCCGTCACACTCAGCACTCAGCCTCAGCTGCTTGGGTGATTTATACTCCTATGGGTCAAGTACTGTCTTCAGGAGGTGTATGTCTACGGCTATCTTCCAACAATGTTGTTGAATATAGTGTCATTATCGAGCTTCTATGGGATGCCATTTCGCATGGTGTTCTCTATCTTGGGGTACGTCTTGATTCAGAGTTAGTAGTGTCACAGCTCAATGGTTTGTACCACATTAGAGATCCGACGTTATTGAGGAGATTCTTACGTGTGAGATTGTTAGAACGACAATTTGAGAGTATAACATATATACACATTCCAAGAAATTATAATCAAGTTGCTGACTCATATGCTAACTACGTGTTAGATTGGCATTTGTTTCATTCATCATAAATTAATCATAAACACAATTTTTACACATATAAATAAATAAACCGATCACCATAAAACTTTTTTATCAAAAATGTGGTAATACATAGTGTCATAATACAAAATTGGGGCTTTGAAAGTCACCATCATATACACGGTAGTACAAAATAGATACACTTCCAGGTGTCTAGTCCTGTGGAGGTGGAAGAGGGTTGTGATCATGATACGTCACTACGGCTCTAGCTAGCTGCCGGAATAAACGAACCCATGCACATGGTACACCCACCACCTGTCGCTGCATGGCCTTAGGAAAGTCTTCGACTTGCACCATGGGAACTCTATGAGTTAGTCGCACGAAGTTGGTATGAATGTTTTGAATGTTTTGGAGCGTTCGCTCCGCATCCACACCGATGATATCGTCGCCTCTTCCCCTCCGTCTATGATGTGGGAATCCCTCTG
>LPNX010748792.1:119508-136464 GCA_001517045.1 Pseudotsuga menziesii | reverse complement strand
CATGAATGGTAGATGTCATTATGTATTGTCACCCAAAAACATGTCTTTTTGATTCCATATAATCAAGAAAACACAAAAAAATTAAATACTTCAATTTTTTTTTAAAAGAGTGAGGGTCGAGATTCGTTACCTATGTCTCCATATGCTAATCCTGGTGGCAATGGCATGTCCAGATCCCTCCAGAAATCTATCCCTGCATAGGGTTAGTCATCTATGGCAACAATCTGTCGTCACCACCATGGAAAAAAGTCAGCTGGATAAGGGTTGGCCACCCTACCACCCCCCAGTTTGTGCATCGCATCTTCCCAACGTCGTTGGGATAGATCTCGAATCCAGTGGAGAGGAACATCCACTCTAGGGCTCAATCCTGGAACATGCTCGAAGAAAAACATGCTCAAAATACTACTGAACCCGAAGTTTCGTATCCTACCTTCCTTACACTCACTGAGCTGATGTTTCATGTTTCTCAGTAGTGTAGTACTCCAGTCGTATATGGTCGGTCTCATACACTCCACTGCATAGAACATCAATGGCTGAGAGGCCTGATGGAGTGATGCTAAACCTGCTATCCTGCATAGCGTCAGTAGTATGGCCTTTAGGCTCAGCACCTGTATAGCATTGGTGAGAACTTGACTCCCCACCTTCTCAGTATCTGGGTAGCAGTACATAGCTATGTACTCATCGATAGTAAGCCCATGACCTGGCCCACCTCGGGAACGAAGGTTCACCGCCTTCCCTCGTCTAGATAGACCTGTGATAAAGTAGATATCCTCCACCTCAATGGTGAGGGACATACCGTCTATCTGGAAGGACTATGAGTATGGATCCCAATAGTCTACCAGCATCTGTAGCAGTCCTGGTTCGGTCCTCAAGCCACCAAGGCACCAAAACTTATAGAGTCCGCATGCACGTAATACTTGTTGAGCCCTTATGTCGGCCCTTACTGCTTCCTCTACTTCACCATGCTCGCACTCTTGCCACTCTAGCACCATCCTGCATGAGAAATTGACCAATTGTCCATTAGATTCTTGTAAATCCACTTGCGCAGCGTCATACGCGACTGTTTTGCAAACAACCGCGTATGTACACGGTTTCTAGCCCCTTTTCCGCGTATAGCTAGCCCTATACACGGAAAAAGCTTCGATACCCGCGTGGGCCGCAGTGCTCATGTAGAATTGGCCTTAACAACCTCATTTGACCATGAAACCTTGTAAAAATTGTATTGAAATGCAAGCTGAGAGCATGAGTAAATACCTGGAGGAAACGGTTGTGAATTCCGCTGGCTGGATCTCCTGGAATTTGCAGTTGAAAATCAGAGCTCCAATGGGTAAAAGTTTCAAATGATTTCTATTTTTTTACTATTTATAGAAAAAATTTCAAATATTTGAAAATTTTTACACCCTTTCCTATAGTTTTGACAGTTTCTAACCATTTTGGACCGTTTCTGACATAATCTGTGATGTAGAAGACCATTTGCAGTGCCATTTCAGCCTTTGGATTGACCCGTTCGTGCCCATCTCAGGTATCACGTCTACACTGGAATATAGGTTAGGTCCACCACCATTTGCATTTTGCATGACCTTATGACTAGGTCACTATATCCTTAGGTACGAACCCACTCTATTATGTCATGGAACCCTCTTGCTGCTCTAGAAGTGGCATGATATGAGTGGTACAACCTCACCTTACATGGGTACCCTAGTTAGCGCCTTATTTTCATTTGGTTCCCATGCCGATGTTTCTCCCTTTAGGGTGTGGGAGTCCATTGTATAGTATTGCCATGACATTTCACAAGAGCCTCATACTCCTATTGATCTTATGCTGGCCATGATCCCCCGGACTCCCTTGTATCAAGTTGTGGATGCATTATCATGAGCTTTCCCTATCTTATTGAGCTTTATGTCGGCTCCCCTGACATTGCGTTTCAGCCATATAGCCGAGCTTGTCTCATGTCTAGCCATGCAGAGCCTTCCTTTATATCCTTCACAGCTTGATTCCATTTTTACCGAGAGGGGATTTTCCCCCGAGTGTCGATATCCTACACATGTATCCTTGCATGGAACATAGGTATGTTCCACTGCTCGGAACTATTTTGTTTGCCCTAATGACACTCATCTCCTCCTAGTTTGTAACTATAAAGCTAGTTTATTCTTTTTTCAAGCTTTTCAAATAACTGAAAAAGTCCAAAAAAATAAAAAAACCAAAAATCCGGACAAGAAAAGATGTTATCTTTGGCAGCTGTTGAGTCGTGTCGCCTTCGAACAGAGCACTGTATATCACATCCATTGGTTGGGTTATAGTTTGACTTTAGGAGCTGTACTCATTTATCTGAGTTTATCTCCACCGACTGGTTATGCTTCCAGTCCCTATGGAGCCTCTATTGATGCCTCCTGCATCATAGAGATGTCCCAGTTTGTATATCGAGTCTATGCCGCCTTCATTCAGTCGCCATACACCATTATGCTCTTGTTCGAAGGAAGTTGAAACCTGAGTCGGCCATTCCTCAATTATCTTGACTTTGCATGTCGGCCATTCCCGGTACAGTTACTGGTTCGTGCACCTTATGATCGAGTCCTTCCACATTATACATCCTTGCTGAGTACCTCATGTTTGATGATGGGGGATGCCCTAATGCCCTCCTTCCAACGGATTTCATCCCATCGACTTCAGATTATTTATTCTGGGATTGGAGTCTAGAGTCATTTTGAGTGCCTTGAGACTTGCAGTCATCAGTGGCAGGTTCTCTTGCCATCGACAGTTTTGGGAATACATCAATGTCCCCTGATCGATGGATTCTCTCAAGTGTTTGACCTCAACACATTTATTCACACTTGTTAGTTTGCACTCTAGTACCTTGATTCCCATTTTCATTATCAGTGGGTGATCCCGCGTCCATTAACGGTATACATCAATTACCGGTAATCAGACGATGGACTACCATGTTCGACCTCGACACCTCTATTCGCATAGTAGGACATGTACTCATAGCGGTGTGTGTAGAAGACCTTCCAGATTGGTGGCATCTATTATATGCTACCTCCTTGATCGGGCCAGTGTTCATGAGATTTCAGCTCTCGTGACTTGTTCCAGTATATGTCAGACATTTCGAGCCACTATGGAGATCTTGATCTATTGTATATCTTCAGCCTTTGTGGAGATCATGGTCCTTTGTATATCCTCATCATGAAGATTCTGATTTATGTATATTGTACATGGCGATGACCACATATGTGTTATCATGTTTCATGCCTATTCATGTCCATTGTACTCTTATGTATCCGGGACTGCTATATGTATTTGCAATTATATGCAGAGTTGTATTATTGTACTATGCTGATTGGGTGGCTAGTCTTCCATTTGGGTACCTTCATCACTCCACTTCTGGGATGGACTTATAATGTATTTCGGCCATCGTATAACCCCTCTGATCTCATACATTAGGGGGCATCTGTTATAGCATATTTCACCACACTAGGTGAATCACACATTGTATGGCCTTCCCCTGTCCCGCTGCAGACTCATTAGCCCCTATGGACTACTTTTTGTCTTTTGATGTGTCCTTGATCATCCCTAAAAACATAAGAAAAGTGATATACATGGCTTTTACCCCAATAACCGCGTACATACGCGTATATGACCCCTATAGTCGCGTACATCGGGATGTGTGCATAATCCAAATTTTTTTGGAGTTTTCCTTGAATTGGATCTGACTCGTATGACTCCTGGCCTTCCATATGCCTTGAGATCGCACAGATTCGACCTTTCAATATCCCTATGAAAAGCTATATAAGGAACCCCTTGAGACATTGAAAGCATAAGAGAGAATTGAGAGTAACGAAACTACAGTCCATTGTTTCCAGAACTTATGTTTGAGTTTGCATCCCTTTGTCCCTTGGAGCACTGTTGTGTTCTTCCCAAGCTTGCCTTTTTCTAGTGAGCTTGCTATCTGAGTGATGGAGGATTGAGGTGGTGGAGGCCCAAGTGGGGGATTCAGTTTCTCCGGTTCGCAGACGTGCCGTCAGAGGTTGTCACTTGTAATCTCTAATTTATATTAATAGAAATATCTTTTCCTATCCAGTAATGTGTATTTGAATGAATATTGTATCCATTGGAATATGTCAAATGATTTTACATTATTGATTATATATGCTAGAATAGATCTAACACCATGATATATAGTATGCTTGTATTGTTTACTTATTGTTGAGGAAGTATTATATCAATTCAAGCTGAAGATTGGAAATATCAATGGGGATCTACTTCAATCATTGAGAGTAAAGTACGAGGTTCGATCCTTTAGTGTTAGACATTTTATTTCTATTGCATATTGGGGAAAGATTGATTTATGGAGTCTAGCTATCTGTTGTGGTACCCCAAGCCATAGGAATTTCTCTCCGTAACAAATATGCATAGTATTCTCCTGTAAATAGTGGAGGTATATTAGTGGCCATGCCTTCTTGTTGATCCATAGTGGTTTTCATAAAGGATCTACCTTCTAGTGGTTAAACTGTGCTGAAGGAACTTGTTTTGATACCAATTGTTGGTTTATTGGTTAATACTGAGAGGGGGGGGGTGAATCAGTATTGTTATCTTTTTACTATTTTGACCACTTTTAAATCTATCATTAGAAACACATAACAACAAGAATATACATAACACAATTTTAACATGGAATCCCAATACGGTAAACCACCAATACGCCCTATTATTGCAAAATTGTTATTTACAAATAGTTTTTCCTACTACTATAGACAAGGATGGTATTACACCTAGTTTACCAATACCAATTTCTAGGAGGATATGACCCCCTGCTTTATCAGCTACGACTGAAAGGATGCTACAACACCCTATTTACCAATGCCAATTGGAAGGAGGCTACAACCACCTGGTTTATCAGCTATGACTGAAAGGATGCTACTACACCCTATTTACCAATGCCAATTGGAAGGAGGATACAACCCCCTACTTTATCAGCTATGATTGAAATGATGCTGCAACACCTTATTTACCAATGCCAATTGGAATGAGGCTACAACCCCCTGCTTTATCAGCTGCAATTGAAAGGAGGCAACAACCTCCTATAGGTTGTTTTCCTACCCTAGCGTCACCCTACCACCCTAATATGTTTCTCATGATTTATCTCCCACTGAATTCTGTCACACCCACTGGTCTCTGATTCTAATCATGCAATTCGAACTATAGAGATACCTTCCTTATTACTCAAGACGCTTCTTAAATACTTATCAGCATTTAAGCTTCCTTCAATAGTTGCATCCAAACTGAACAAACAAACCTTTCACTGTTGCACCCTTTCAGATCTCAAGATCACACCTTCTAGAACGTCCTTTCACATTCTTCCATTGATCTTGCACTTGAGATATCATTTTCGTAGCTTGGAAACCATTCCCACACCTATGTACAACATTTGCAGGTGCTTCTGCACTGCCGAACTTCTTTCTGCATGATCAACTTCCTGATCCAATTAGATTCATTGATCTTATCTCTAATTCAATCCATACCATCGATTTCTTCCTTAAAATCACATTTCCACACCAAGATTTTGTTTCAACGATTTCCCACCGTTGATCTTCGTCGGGCATTTTCCTAACCGTCGATCTCCAGATTACAGGATGTCGGATGTCGACTTTCCACTTTTTCCTTTATGCAAACTCCTTTCCACAAGATTCTTTCTGCAATTCTTCTTCCACACCATTGATTTGTTTTAGTGGAACTAACGTCAGCCGTCTGATCTCTTCAGATTATGGGATGTAGAATCATAACATGTCGAATTTTCACAAGCTCCTTTCCGCAATTTCGTTTCTGCATTGTGGATTGCAGGATGCGGAATCACACTTTCCTATTTTGGACTTCCGCAACTTTGTTTCTAAATTTTCCTAGACCCTTGATTTCCTTGTGGATTTACCCCTGACCTTCCATCTTGATCTTTTGTGGAACTTTGGATTTTCCACCTAACTTATGTAAACTTGATCTTCACCATCAGATCTAGTGCGGGTCGCTCCCTGACCATCCATTCTAGAACTAATGTGGATCTGCATTTTGTATTTTCGGATTATACAAAAACTGATCCTCATTCATTGGATCTCATGCAGATAAATATGCCACCTCGTGATCGTGCCATGTCATCACTACCTTCATCTATGCCACCTCATCATCGTGCCATTTTGTCTTTACTTTGACTTATGTTTCATTAACTTTTCCATGGTATTTTTTGATTATCCTTTGTACTTCATAAGAAACTTTTCCATCACTACCTTAGTCTTTCATCATCATTAGGACACCATCATATTCCATGTCATCATATGTGTCATGCCACATCCTCAACTATGCCATGCAATTCCATCACTACTTTAGTCTTTCATTGAGTTTGTCGTGCCATCATATCCATTGGTTATTCCTTTGTCATTCATGAACACCTTTGACATCAATGACAACTATAAGCCAAATCTGTCAACACCTAGCGCATAGTGTGTCAGTAAATTTCCCATTAGATAATTTGGGAAAGAGAGGAGTTGTCCAAACCTCCCAGGGCACATGTCAAATTTTGATTAACAACTCCTCCCCAATGTTTTTTTCAAAACTGCATTCCTCCTGAGTTGTCGCCTTTGGCAGTGGGGAAACTGCTAATGCCGAGTTCAAGTGGTATTACACCTTTCTAATCGATGGAGGGTGAGTCAGAAACATTTATAGGCATGTGGCATGCCATTTCAACGGGAAACGATAATGGACTTATTTTCCATATTGCATGAAATTGTATTATTTAAAAAGAAAATAAGGGTGTTACCCTTGAACTTCCCTAAAGGGGAAAGCCACCTTAACCCCCATTTTTTTTAAATCAACAAAGTTGGTTTTATAGTTTGCATACAACCATTGGAGAAGCATAAAATCGAACAGGTGATAGATTATCATGGGGTGTTATAGGAATGCCAAAAATTTTAAGTATGGAGAAGGTGTAAAAGGGAAAAAGTAGTAGATTCCATAATTCAATAGCGTATGATAGGAGCATCAGATTAGAGAAATGAAATATTTTGAATAATACAACTCACATCTATTATCTAGGAAAATAGGTAATTTGTCCTATTTCCTTATATGTTTTCTTCTATAGGTTTCTACAGTTGTCCTCTAGGAGTTAAATGCATCTACATGAAAGGTGCATAAATTGGGGTCAATTTGACAATTTTGCAGGACTATAATTTTGTGCTCATAAATCATAATTGAGCATACTTATCATCATTGGAAATCTTATCTAAAGGGGTATAATTTTGTAGAGTCAAATTCTGAGTTGGTGATTCAGATGTTTCCATGACTCTTATAGTGAGTCATGTGACTCTAAGGATTATACTCAAGGATTAATATTTTCATCTCATAGGAATAAGAGGAAGATGTATTCCAAAGACAATTTACATGGAGAATTTAGGAAGTCCAAACCTCCTACATTTGATGGTGAGGTAAAATATGGTTAAGAAATAGAGACTTGGCTTCTTGGAATGAGGAAATATTTCCAATTTTAAGACTAATTAGGAAACATGAAATCAAGAGTGGCCATATTCAATCTGAATGGAAGAGAATCCATATGGCGTTATCAATATCTTAGGCAAGTGAAGATGATCAATGAAAGGGAGATAGTGTGGAAGCAATTCAAGAAATACTCTAAGCAAAAGTATCTATTTGATAGGTATTATGATGGAAAAATCAAAGAATTCCATGAGCTGAAATTCTTCCAAATGACTATGGAAGAATATGAAAATAAATTTTTGGATATGCTGAGATATGTCAAATATATTAGAGATGATAAAGTAAAAATTTGGTTTTTTCTATGTGGGTTTTCTCAGTCCTGGAAATATATAATTGAGTTTGATGAGCCTCAAAATCTATATGAGACCATAAGAAAAGCCAAGTAATATTATTATCAAGACAAAAGTAAGCCATATTTCCACAAGGAATGGAAGGACAAGAAAAATGAGAAGTTTTACCAAAGAAGGAAGGGGTTCAAGTCTCCTCATCTCATAAATCATCTAAGGCAGCCACCACAAGTTGTGACAAAGTCTACTGTAATGATGGGAGACAAACAAAGATATCCAATAGATCCACTTCAATGTTGGGGATGTTGATAGGACCATTTTCTTAGAAACCATAAACATCAGAATGGGAGTGCAAAGCAAGCTCACGGATTTCAAGAAGATAAAATTGTGGGTCAAGTGGTAAGGACTATCCCTAGAATTTATGGTGCACTAGAGGACCTCCAATAATATCATCAATAAATGGTGATTGAGGTTGAAGGTAAGATTGCTTAGAAATCTATTTCTATTTTAATATACCCTAGATCTACTCACAACTATATCAGTCCTAAAATTGTTTATATTTGTTCTTTTAATAAAACCAAGCATATTAAATCATGGTTGGTCCAACTAGCCACGGGAACCAACATAAAAGTTAGTGACACGGTAAATAAATGTATATTAGAAATGGGGTGACTGTTCAACTATGCAAATATGAATATTTCCACTTGGTTCATATGATATTCTCATTGGAATTGAATGGCTGGAAGGAAATAGAGTTAAACCTGATTCCTACAACAAAACTTTTGAGTGCATTGATGATGAAGGAAACTTGAGGGATGTAACAAGAGTTCCAAAGGAAATTTCTGTTAGGCATATTTCAGCTATGCAACTGAAGAAGTTCTATAGGAAAGGTTGTAAATTGTATGCAGATCATGTATTGCACAAAATTGAAAACGAAAAGCCCAAATTGGGGGCCTTGATATGCTGCAAGAATTCAAGGATGCATTTCCTGATGAAGTGTGAATACTTCCTCCCAAGAGGGACAATGATTTTGTTGAAATAATGTAACTGTGGAAGATATTTTATTGTACTTTATATTATATTATTGTTGTCCCTCACTTTTGGAGATGTTGTTCCTCTGATTAGGGATTTTATTGATATAATTGGTCATGTAAAGTCTTGAGGTGAAACCTTCAGTGTATGTCGAGTCAATAGTACCATCAAAAGAATTATTAAAATGTATTTTTGTGTCTCCCAAGGAAATTTGGCCCTTTTGGAGAGGTAAAGTAGGTCATATTGGGTTATTAGGCTTCATAGTTGATGCATATAAATAGATGAGGTTACCTCTTCATTTGGAGACACTCATAACTCAAGAAAGTTCGTTAGAGAGAGAAAGAGGAGTCCATTTAGAGGAGAAGAAATAATCTATGTTATAAGTATTGTGGTCTTACACTATACTTGGTTGGATTCTATATAGATGAATTTTTGTTGGGTATCCTTCCCCATGAGGGATTCCCAGGATAAATCCTTAAGTCTTATTTGTCTTATTGTGCTTTTCATTCTTTTAGAGATCTTCTTGTTATTGGGAATAAAACTTTTAAAAATCTAACATGGTATCAGAGCCAAACTGAAAGAAGACATTGTGAAGCAATTTTTTCCATACTACAAGAAGCTATGGTTTTCAATTTCAGAAAAAATTGTCGTCAAATCAGTAAAAGAAGGATATATCAAATATCCCTAGGAGGGTGCATATTTTTATGGTGGAAGAATTCAATTGCAAATATTTTCAATTTTTGACCTATCACTACTGTCAAGAGGAACTAGGGCATCACTGTTTTCAAGGTTTCATCTACAAATTCAGCAAAGGAAAGATACAATATAGCTCACCTTGGAGAGGCACGTATTTTCCTCCAATTATCCTTGCAAGTGATAGAAGCTAAAAAATTATGGTTTTCACATCAAACCCTAGGTCATATTGAAGTAGGTTCCAAAAGTAGTCATCAAACTGGTAGGTACTATCTCCTTTATTTCTCTTGAGGTTCTCATTCATTGAAGTTGAAAAACAGAACCAAGCTTGATGAAAAGATTGAAAGAGCAGAAAATTTCAAAGCATGGAAATACAAAATCATGCTCATCCTTGAAGAAAATGATCTAGAAGGCTACATCAAAGAAGAGGTCGGGGAACCACAGGGAGATGAAACAAAGGACAAGAACAAGAAAAACATGATCAAAGCCAAAAGGATCATAGTTGATTCCATCGAGGATCATTTTATTCCTCAAGTATCATCAAAGAATACTCCAAAAGAAATGTTCAATGCACTGACCAACCTATTTGAAGGAAATAACATCAACAGAAGAATGACCTTGAGAAATCAACACAAGGGAGTGAAGATCCAAAAGGAGGAAACTATGCAGTCATACTTCGAAAAAGTATCCTAGATCAAAGAACAATTGGAGGCTATTGGTGACATGGTAGAATAAGAGTAAGTTGTGATTACCACTTTGAATGGTATCCCAAGGGATTAAGAATCCTTAATTAGAGGTATATGTGCTCAAAGAAATATCACTAATTTTAGTAGAATTTGGGAAGAATGTGTACAAGAAGAAGGAGGGATAGCTAATATAGAAGAAACACTAAATGATGATGAAGATCAAGCTTTGGAATCACACGCAAAGAAATGATCAAACAAGAGAAAGGTTCATGATCAATCCCCCAAAAGAAATAAAAAGTTTCAAAGGAACTCAAGACCCAAAAGATACTTCTCATCCTTTGAATGCTTCACATGTCACAAGATGGGACACATTGCAAGAAATTGTCCACTCAAAGCAGATCAACTCAAGAAGAGGTTCCATGCTCATGTAATTGAAGAAGATGAACTAGTTGAAGAAAAGAACAATGAAGATGAAGAATCTATTGAAGAATATGTTTTGATATTAGCTCTTACTGGATCAGTCTCACATGGAAGTGGCACTTGGCTCATAGACAGTGGATCTTTCATACATATTATAGGTTATAAATAATTTTTTGATTTTTTGTTCATAAAGACTCTCCTTAGAAATTAAATCTTGGATATGACTATAAATATCCCATCAAAAGAATGGGAGAATCCTTTTACAAGTTGGACTCAGGAAAGTCTATGAAGATGGAGGAGGTCTTATATGTCCCACGATTGAAAAAGAATCTACTTTCTATCTCATCCCTAGATAAGAAAGGTTTCAAAGTTGATTTTGTAGATGGAGAAGTCTTGATGTGGCCAAAGGGAAAGAAAAGAGATGATGCAGTTGTGATTGGTAAAGAAGAAGGAGGAATTTACAAGATAAAAATACATACATACTCATCTCTAACAGAAAGCATCCTCAACCCATGTGAACTATGGCATAGGATACTTGTTCATGTAAACTACAAAGCACTACCAATTGTGAAAATGGTTGTCATAGGTTTACCAAAGATTCAAATCAATCATGAAGGAGTTTGAAAAGGATGTTCTCAAGGGAAGAACACCAAGACCCTATTTCCAAGCAGCAACAGTAAAGCAAAAGGGATCTTGTACATTGTTCATTCAAATGTATGTAGTCCAATGTCATCCATTTCACTAAGTGGGTATGTTTATTATGTCTCTTTTATAGATGACTATTCCTGCTAGACTTAGATTTACTTTTTGAAAGGAAAACATGAGGTATTTGAAATATTCAATGAATTTAAGGCTCTTGTAGATAATTTATCTGAAAATAACATCAAGACCTTGAGATCCGACAATGGAGGAGAATTCACTTCAAATGAATTGAAGGATTCCTATAAAGAAGTTGGGATTAAGAGGGATCTCACCACACCCTATAATCCTCAATAGAATGGAGTAGCAGAGAGAAAGAATACAACTATCATGGAAGATGTAAAATCCATGATTCATGACCAAGACCTACCCATGCACCTATGGGATGAAGTAGCTAAAACCATAGTGTATGTTCAAAATAGAATTTCTCACAGTGCTATTGGGAACAAGACTTCAAAAGAAATGTTTACTGGAGAGAATCCTGAAGTTAGCCACCTAAAGATATTTGACTATCCAGTATTTAGACATGTTCCCAAAGAGAAAATATAAAAATTGGACCCTTAAGGACAGAAGGGAATATTTTTTGGATACAATGATCATTTGCAAGCTTATAGAGTGTATATCCTAGGTTATCACCAGATCAAGATTGACATAGATGTTATATTTGATGAATATGTGGCTTTTAGTAAGTCCAAAAAAAACCATGCTGATGAAGATCAATAAGAAGAACATGAATCCCCTAGAGTTGAAGAAACCTATAGAATTCCAGTCCACAATGTTGAAGAAGAATAGATACTTGAACACCATTGCATGGAAGAGCCTAAAAATATGATGGAGATACCTCAAGAGATGACCTCATAGAAGAGAAGACCAACTTAGGCTCATGATATCATTCAAGGTGCAGAAAAATATGTAGCTCCAGAAGGAAGCAAGGGACCAAGGAACTATTCTGGGATGTGGCCTTAATGTGTAATCTGGTTGATGCAGAACCTACCTATTTTGAAGAAGCTAAAAATAAGAAGGAATGTATGGATGCAATGATTGAAGAATACTATTCTATCATAAATAATGATGTTTGGGATGTAGTATCAAGACCAAGAGAAAAGTTAGTTGTTTCTTCAAAGTTGATATTCAATACAAAACATTCAGCAAATGAAAGTATTGAGAAGTATAAGGAAAGGTTTGTAGCTCGAGGATTCTCACAGAAATAAGGAATTGATTATGAAAAGAATTTTGTACCAGTAGAAAGATATACCTCAATCAGAACTATCGTTTCCTTCTAAGCCAAGATGAAATGGAAGCTACACCAAATGGATGTAAAGATGACATTTTTAAAAGGTGTAATAGAAGAAGAAGTATACATTGAACAACCTCTAGGTTTTGAAACACATGACAAAAATTCACATCTATGCAAGTTGAAGAAAACACTATATGGGTTAAAGAAAGCACCCGAAGCATGGTATGGAAGAATTGATGGATTCCTAATAAGTTTGGGCTTTACCAAAAGTAAAGTAGATTCCAACCTTTACTATAAGGTTCTCAATGAATTTCTTATGATTCTATTGCTATATGCCGATAATATATTCCTAACATATGAAGAGAATCTTATTGATGAATGTAAGTAGAGATTTCTTGTTGAATTCAAAATGAAAGATCTTGGTATGATGCACTATTTTATCGTTATTGAAGTATGGTAGTTCTTGAATTATATTTTTCTAAATCAAGGAAAATATCTTGTTGAAATCCTACAGATATTTGGGATGATGGATTGCAAGGAAATGGACACTCCGATGGTGACCAACTTGAATTTGTTGAATGATGATTCCTCAAATATAATGGATGTTACATTGTACTGACATATTATTGGATCATGAATGTATCTCACGATCACTAGAACATATATATGTTTTTATATTAACTCACTGAGTCAGCATATGGTGGATCCTCAACATGTTCACCAAGTTCCAGCAAAACATGTGATGAGGTACCTTAAGGGTACATTGGATTGTGTCCTTAGATATGCATCCAATGGTGACATTAGACTACATGGTTATACAGATTCAGATTAGGAAGGGAGCATCGATGACAGGAAGAGTACCTTGGGATATTGTTTCATTTTGGGATCATGTGTGATCTCATGGCTTAGTAGGAAGTAGACTTGTGTTTATCTCAGTACAGGAGAGGATGAATACATTGTTGCGTGTTCAACCTGCTGTGAATTAGTTGGGATCCACAATTTGTTGAATGTATTGTTTGATACATAGATGGATGTGACTGATATCTACTGTGATAATCAGAGTAGCATTAAGATAATAGAGAACCCAATGTTTCATGATAAGTTAAAACACATAGAGATAAAGTTCCATTATATTCAAGACATGGTGTATAAGGGAGATGTACAACTCCAATATGTTCCTACCGAGGAACAAGTAGCTTATGTATTGACTAAGCCTCTCTCTCATGCGAATTTTGAATACGTTCAAGACAAGATTGGTGTAGTCTGTAAGGACCTCCCTTGAAAGAGGGATTGATGATGAGGATGTGGTTGTGATTCTCATTGCAGCCATGTGGAAACACAGTCTAGGATTGGTATGTGATCCTGATAAGGCCTGGATGATCCCATTGGGATTGGTATATCAGTGCCGAAAAAAACTATTTGATCCTACAAGGATTAGTATGTCTGGATAGGCTTGTTTGGCCCGAAAGGGTTAGTAAGATAGACAAGGATTGTTTGGTCCCCAGGTAGATCAATATGTCTAGATAGGATTGTTTGGTCCAAAAGGATTAGTAGGAAAGACAAGGCCAATTGGGTCTATCATAATTCCCACCGTGAGCTTCAGATGATTCCAGCACTTTGTGTTGATGATGTCATTGTGGTCCAACTCTCTATGTTGACAATGTGGTTGTGGTTCCAACACTCTGTGTTGATGATGTGGTTGTGGCCCTGTCACTCTATGTTGATGTAGATGATGATGTGGTTGTGGCCCTGTCACTCTATGTTTATGTAGATGATGATGTGGTTGTGGTACCATCACTCTTTGTTGATGATGTTGATGTGGTTTTGGGCCTAGCACTCTATGTTGATGATGTTGATGTGGTTGTGGTCCCAACACTTTGTGTTGATGATGTTGTTGTTTTTGTTTCTCCAACATTTCTATGTTAATGAGATGATGATGTTGCTACAACATTGATAGGTTGTTGATGATGATGTTGTCTTATCATTTTATGCTAATGAAGTTGACGTTGTTCCAACATCTTTATGTTGATGATGCAGATAATGATCTAGAATTTATTTGTTGATGATGTTGTTTTTAGCACTAAAATGATAATGATGTTGTTGTTGTTCCAATATTCACATACTGATATTGCAGATGATGATGATGTCCTAGAATTCACATACCGATGTTGCAAATGATGATGATGTCCCGGTATTCACATACTGATTGTTGGGCCCATAAATCACCCCCTTTTTACCACATTTACTTACCCCTTTTTTCCTTATCTTACTCCAACATATGCACCAAAATAGATGTTTTCCTTCACTTGATCCCTCAATCCATATAGGTATGGTTAATTATTGTTTTATCTTATTAATACTTATGATTTTTGTAATCAGGACTCTATATCTTGGATTATGCTAACATATGGTGATTTTATAAAGATAGTTCGAGATGTAAAGGATACAGGTGTAGCAGGATGAATGAGTCAAGAAATAGATGGACATTCATTGTTAATTTGATCGCCACTGATTCCATCTCTGTATAAGGAACGTAGTCAAAGGTTATTATTCCATGCAAGCTGTACAAAGGTGGCTGCAACAGACTTGGCTACAACAAACTCAGATGCAACAACGTGCCACTACTTGAGGGTTGATGCAACCGACGAAGCATATTCTAGATTGATCCTGCTATCTCATTGCTGGCTTGATTAACAAACTTCCTATATTTTCTGCTTCTATCTTTCCCATAGCTGTAATAGCGTATCATAAATGGGCCATCCTAAAGATCAGATATCTTCATGGCTGCTCGATATTAGTGGGTAGAAGTTATGATTGTGAATGTATAAATATTGGAAACTATTCCGAGCTAGGGGTTGTAAAAATATTAATCTTATTGTATAAGCTGTGACGACAACTGTTTCATCCTGCCGTTTAATATAAGGAGTGTGGTTCTTTAGATCTCATCGTTTAACTTGTGTTGGCTTCCGACGTCTCTGTTCGAAGGCTGGGCCCACCTTCCTACATAGATTTCCAAGTTAATTAGGAATTTAATTTATTTTGTTGTGTGGTGTGAATTTTGTGGTAATTACATTCCTTTACAGTAGCTGCAATAGTAATGAAATTATTGTGTGCTTCCTTGAATGATCTATATTTACATTTCCTATAAGCTATAGTGGTGTGGTGTGACAATGGGTTGTGTAGGTTAATGCCCATTTATGCAATTGCGTGGTAGCTGTAACAGCTAGGATCATCCCCAGTTTCTTTCTATTTACTTATCTTCCTTGTATTGTGTTAACTTAGTCAGATTGAAGTCATACTTGTTGGTTCAATTCCTGTATTCTCGTATCTGAAATTAAAGATTGAAGTAACTAGTTTTGATAGATCTTTATGTAGTCTGGTAAATTAGGATTTAAATTTCTACAAAAGTAAGCCTAGATGGTTATTTCCTGTTATGTTCATCCCTGGATTGGAGTTGTAGGAAGGTCATTATAATTCTGAATTCTTAGGTAGATGATTTCAGTTAGATTAATGATGGGAAGAGTTGACTAAGTAGATAGTAGGGCAATTTATTCAGAGTATCAGCTACTTAGTGTTTAAGCATATACAGTGGAAATTATCTTTGAAATAAAATACTTCCCTAGGTTGAAAATTTATATTGAGCCTTTTGCATGTTATGTTTTAATTAACTAGCATATAGTGGTCCCAACATTTTGGCGCCATTGCCGGGGAGGATAATTATTAGACACCATAGTAGTTGCATCTAGTACTTGCATCCATTCATTTTTCTTCAGTTTTTTTTAAGTTTGCACATTTTGGGTGACATGAATATGAGAAGGGTACATCGTGACATTCCTATAAACCCTAGAACCCCACAGAATACTAACATTGCAGGTGGTTGAGGTCGTGGATGAAATCCAACATTGGGAAGAAGGACATTCATTAATGATCTGGTTGATAGGACCAATTCTTCTACTGAAGCTTGCCATCAAGAATCATCTATCAGAAGGAGCCCGATTACACCTATAGTGGCAGCATCAGTTTCCATAATGGAGAACATAGGAGAAGCTGCAACACCCATAGGTGTCCCTACAGAGGAAGACAGAGTTAGTACTGCGGGATCAACTGACCGAGACTTGGTATATCACATTAACAAGAAGGTGGTGACAAAAGAAGATTGGACACATTTCCATCAAGAATTAAACAATCTGTGGAAGCACAGAGAGGATAGAGCAGAAGAATACATGAATAACATATGTGATCCAAAAGATCATGAAGAGGTGATGGGAGAAAATCATCATAATGAGGGTGATCCCTTGCCTGAGGGGACTGTTTCCACACTATAGTTCCCCATTCAACAGCTAGAGGGAATATCCCCCATGAAAAATAT
>LPNX010748792.1:88881-114728 GCA_001517045.1 Pseudotsuga menziesii | reverse complement strand
GGATGCTTCCTCATGCATTTGATTTGCTCATGTATTCTATATATTCAGCAGCCTATGTTATTACAGGGTTGGCTATTGTACACTCAGTTAATATAATTTTGCATAATCAATTGTTAATTGTTGTGGGTGAAATTAATCTACTGCAGGCCTGAATTTCTACATATATCACCATCAGTTTTACCTTGTTTTCGTCGAAAATCCACAGAGGATCCAAACAAATTTCTTTTTGAATTTGATATCCTCTGTCGCAGCTATGATAGCCTAGGTGGTGGAACTGTCACCACCTAGGACTGAATGAATTAGGTGTTCCTAGAAAAATATTAGGAGTACTACAATACCAAGGATAAAAGAGAAGAACTGTTCAAGATGGTACAAAGGGATGAGGAAAGCTTGGAAGACTTTATTGAGAGGCTGCTGTATTATGCGCAAAGAGTTGGATAGACTAATATGGGGTTAGATGTGCTCAAGATAATCCTACTTCGTGGGATTAGGGAAGACTGCCAAGACATGTTGAACCTATTAGGAAAGGGGGACATCTCAAAGGAATCCTTTGAAAATATTATTGAATTATGTAAGAGGTATTCCATAGGATCTTCCAGGAACAATAAACGGGACACACGAGATAAACTAGAACAAGATGTATTCGAAAAAACACAGAAGTCATCTAATGGAGGAGCCACTCGGGAAGAAATAGGCAATCTCCTTAAGAATTTCAAGATAGAAATGATGAGCTCCATATCCTCAGAAATAGATGTCTTGAGGGAAAAGCAGAAACAAGCAGTGGAAGATCTAACACTCGGTGTATTATGCCCTAAATGTAGGAAGAAACATTCCCTAAAGGAGTTCCCACTCGATAAAGTAGAAGTGTGTCAGGTTTGTGAGCAATACCATGATACAAAATAATTCCCTTCACTACCTCAAGTGAAGGAAATATATAGGCATCAACTCCAGATGTGGAGCCAACCTACTTCATTTCCCAGAAAAATCCTTAGCAGCCTTGAAATCAAGGTATGACTCCAAACTCATTTTTGTTTTCAAATAACATGAATAATTGGAATAATATGCATCACATGAATACACAATTCCCTTCATCTTATTCCAACCTTCAATGGTATCCTTCTCAACCTCCGATACAAAATTTTAACTCCTGGAACTCTTGGACATAGTCACCAAACCAACAGAATTCTTGGTCTCCTGGGCGGAGGAACTTCCATCTAGGAAACCAGTTTCCCCATAATCAACCTCCTCAACAGTTTCCACATCAACAATACCCTCCTGAAAATTATCCTCAATCATACCAATAGTACCAGCAGCCACAACTGCAACTTCAGAACAATGTTGCACCTCACATGCCTATACGTCCTCAACTACCTACTCAACCTAACCCCAACCCAAACAATAAATAATTCCACTAGTTTGAGACTGCTAACATGCCCACTTATTCCATTACTCCCATCTCCTGTAATGATATACGCCTACAATAAGGGAGAGAAGTGGAACCTCTAGTCATCGAGGATGTTCCATATTCTGTGTCTGAAGAAAGGATGAATCAGCAGTACTCATCCAATGCAGCAATTCCCATTATTGAGGATGTTGAAAGTCCTAATGAGGTACCGGATGAAACAAAAAAGGAATTAGAAATTGAAACATAGCCTACACAGTCCTTTAGAGAACCGCCATACCCTGGAAGACTAACATTACAGAAAGCAGTGGGACAACCACAATTTAATGTCTTAGGAGAGTTAAAAAACCTCTATGTCAAAATTCCATTACTGCAAGCCCTTCATGATGTGCCCATATACACCAAAACTATCTAGGATCTATGTGTAAGAAAACCAGATAGAAAATCTAAGGATCCTCCCACTGTCCATGTCATAGGGAAACTATCTGAACTAATAATGGGAAAAACCCTTCTGGCCAAATATGATGATCCTGGGAATCCCACTATCACTGTTTAAATTGGGAACACGCAGATACCGAATGTGATGGTATATTTAGGTGTAGCCATTAATGTCATGACCATAGAAACTGTACAAAAACTTGGGCTCACTAATACCAAGCCAACCCATACCATTCTAGAACTGGATGATAGGTCCACCATCAAACCCGAGGGAATCTTGGATGACCTCATAGTCTCAATTGACTCATGGGAATACCTTGCTGAATTCTTGGTTTTACAGCCTAAGTCGCAGCTGGGGGGACACCCACTTATCATGGGAAGACCCTGGCTAGCCACAGCGGATGCCTGCATCAGCTGTCGGTAAGGGTCTATGACCATTTCAGATGGAAGCAAAATGAAAAACCTCACCTTGTATCCTCCAGCGTGGCCGAGCCTAGAAGCTGAAACTCCATTATGGATGGAGCTAGAGGAAGAGGAGGGCGTTCAACCATTGTTAAAAATAGGGAATGCCTTGACTTTTAAAGATGAAATAGAACACAATACCATCAATAATTTCATCATTTTACCCACTTATATCAATAAACAAATTTATCATATCCTGAATAGTACTTTAGGTGAAGAAGAACAAGAAAAAATCATAGAGGAGACATTAGTCAGTGACACTCAAATAGTTCCAGTGTTGAAAAATTTGAAAAGTGTTGCAATCGAGACAGAGCCTAGAAAAACATTGAATATCAATCCCAATCTTGTTCCTGATGAACAGGAATGTCTAATCACTCTCTTAAAAAACATAAGGGGGCATTCGCTTGGGAGTACACAGATATGAAGGGTATCCCTTCTAATCTATTCACTCACCATATTTACATTAAAAGCGACTCCTAGCCTGCGTGCCAGCCAAAATGAAGAATGAATCCCAACCTTAGGGACATAGTGAAAGAGGAAATTCGAAAACTCTTGGAAGCAGGATTTATATACCCGATCTTAGAAAGCGAGTGGGTTTCTCCACTCATGATAGTACCCAAGAAGAATGGGAATTGGAGAGTTTGCATAGATTATATAGAATTAAACAAGGAAACTCAAAAAGTCCACTTCCCATTTCCTTTCATTGATCAGGTACTGGACACCCTATTTGGGAAGAAATTATTCTCCTTTTTGGATGGTTTTAGTGGGTACAATCAAATTCAAATTGCTCCAGAAGACCAATACAAAACCACTTTCACCTATCCCTTGGATACTTTTGCATGCAGAGTACTCCACTTTGGTTCGTGTAATGCACCTATCACTTTTCATAGACCTGTGATTGGCATGTTTTCAGAGATGGTTAATGCTAGTATGGAGATTTTCATGGATGATTTTACTCCTTATGGCAACGACTTTGAGGAGGCATTAAAAAATTTAGAAAATGTATTAACACATTGTGAGCAAACCCAACTATCCTTGAGCACTAAAAAGTGCCACATGATGATGAGAAAGGGTGTAGTTCTGGGGCACTTTATCTCTGCTAATGGAATCCAGGTAGATCCCTCCAAAATCAGGGTAATTGAAAATATACCCATTCCTGGAACATAGAAAGAGGTACGTAGCTTCTTAGGGCATGCTAGTTATTATAGAATATTTATAGAAAAATTTTCCAAACTTGCTTCTCCTTTGTTTTCTTTGTTAATGAAGGATGTGCAATTTATTTGGAATGATGCATGCCAGACAACATTTACTAAACTTAAGGATAAGCTGTCTACAACTCCCATCTTAAGGGGGCCCAATTGGGACCTTCCTTTTCACATTTCTTTAGATGCCTCTGACACTGCCATTGGAGTAGTATTAGGACAACAGGATGGTTAAGCACCTTATGTAGTCTATTAAATTAGCAAAAACTTGGTCCATGCTGAACTTAATTATTTTGTTATAGAAAAGGATATTTTATCAATTGTCCACTCCATTAACAAATTTAGACACTGCATCACTGGATATCCCACCTGTTGGCACCAGGATTTGAGCCCCCAAGGTCGAGCGAGGGGAGGTCGCTCCCAGGAAACAACATAACCACTTTAGACCACGCCTCCGACCCTGTGCAGTCAGAGAGGGATCTCTCATTTGTCACTGGAGTTTGATCCACATAAGATGTTCAATATCGTGTGTCACCAGAGTCTACTCCGAATAGGATTTTCAATCAGCATAATCAGGGGGCTAGGATCCTGAATGGGGAAAAGTATGTTGAGGAAAGGAGTATAGTGGGATTATCAGGGGTAAGGGACCATGGGAAAATGGAGTTGAAATATGCGTAAGAAATGATTACAACGGGAAAGAATGACATGGGATTGCAAATGGACGTAAGATAGCCATTGATCTCCTAATCAAGAGATATTTAGAGGGAGATTAGAGGACAAAAAGGGACATTCCATTGCATGGAGCGCCAGCAAGATGAATTCCATACAACTTTAGAAGAACCATTGATAAATGCCTGGAACAACAGCAAGAGCATAGCGAGTATGAATTCCTAACTGTTGTACACTAATTTGCATACATGAAACCAATCAACAAACTGGAATGGAAATAGGAAACACATTTACACGTAAAGGAAAATACATATTGGGAAAAGCAACGACACATGAATCTCGCCGTTCTTTCACTTCAATTTATTCATACACAAGTATCAATTTTTACAAATGGGGATCCTTAGCCTGGGAATGTTTCCCAATCCAATTCACTAACTCCCTTTCTCCCTCTATCGGGAGCATTTTTATACAATCCTATTGTTGATACTACTGGATTAAAAGCTGTTACAAGTCGCCATCAGGCGTTAACAGTGCAAGGAGTGGACTATTGCCACATTTTACAAATATAAATAGACATTATGGAGATGTGGCGCGTGATAATGCAGGATTCCAGTGCAGATCCCCCTACCATCTTTCGCAATGAGAAACTTTGATATTCGTCTGTGCTAGTTCGCATTGTGAAATGAACCAGATCCGTAGATTTATCTCCTTCTTCATCGCAGTTGTTGATCTTCGCGACCTCTACTGCCCTTTCATGATTTGAGATTGTAGTTTTACCCGTACAAGTATGGCTCATGAAATTAATTTAAGCCGTAGATCTTCCCTAGACTTCATCTCAGTCGTCAAAAGCTTCCTATCTTTAACATGTTTCACAATCTGGGAAGGAAGCTTTAATCGTGCATGTTTTCTCACGTGAAGCGGTTTGGAGCCATTGATCCAGCTTCGATCAATCGTAGACTTTGCTTATGACCCATACCCAATGCTAATAGCGTGCCTACCCCTTTCCTTGTTGAACGACGCCCATACCAGATTCGAGGGACTAGGACCCCAAATGAACCTCTGTCAAGTCCTTAGATCAACTGTTAAAAATGGAGTGTTAACAATTGGCTCCACGAGGGATGTTATCCTCTCAGTGAGGTAGCAAATAACCCCCTTAGACCAAGTTCCAAAACCATTGGGCCACCTTCAATCTTTCTTTGACATCCCCATTCCGCTCCATGTTACTGCTTCAGTGAATTCGTTCCGCTCTTTGCAAATCATGCTGGTGACTGTAAACCTGTGCTAGTAACTGAAAATGAAAACAAATGGAAAATAGTAATGAAGGAAATGCTTGATACAGCTGAGCTTATTTTCTCCTACCTACTCTACCTAACTTTGTACACAAGTCCGATTAAGTGAAATCAGACGTCCAATGAAGCCAATCAAGCAACTTGCCTAATATTCTTGTTCTTGTATGGTGCTTGATGGACAGAAATGAAACAAATAATGGGAGAAGGAAATGATAAACAAACGGATCTTTAAGGCAGAGATGCGACCAATCATTTCCTTCACCCATACCCTCCATGTATTCGGCCACGAGGTCATATAAATCACAACAACCTCTAGCACATTCTGTCACCTACTCATCGGAATGTTGTCTGGAGCTCCATGCTTCTAGGTAGTCGTCAGGCTGACACGTGGAAGATTGCAGACGAGGGCCCACAGAATCTCTCTCTAATGGAACATTCCTCTCTCCACTCGAAATTTCTGTAACAAGGGCTTGATGTGCTTCGAGATGGAGGTCTTCAACTTCTCCAATGGAACTGAATAGGCATACTCCTCCTATGTGAGGTGGCTTTCCTAAAGGCGGAGTATCAGAAAAAGTGTTCATCTGTGAGCTACTACATCCATCTTCATTTCTGTATAAGTTTCTGGCTTGCACCACCTCTGTTTCTTTATGCTTTTTCTTGGAGGCCTTAACCATGTGCCATATTAACTCAAAAGAGGCATAACACAAGGGTAGGATATCACCTCCAATGCCCTCATCATCTTTCCCTGCTTCGACCTCCTGATTTTGCATTACACTTTGATTTCTTTCATCAAAAGGCATTGTTTCAACAGCTCGCTCATCATGTACATTCTGTAGGTACTCTTCTTCATATTCATCATACACAGGTGCACCAAAATCCTTCTTGAAATCATCCCTAGTTGGCCAAGGATGGTGCAGGTCACCATCTTCAGAGAATAATCCTGCAGGGCTGCCTGCTCCTGCCTTGGGCCGGTCATCTTTCAGTACATCAGGAGAGAGCTTTGACAGGCAAGAGACTTTCCCACTCTACTTGTAGGGCCCAACCAATTAGAATGTATCTTTTATTTCACCACCACCATCCTGATCTGATAATTTCTTGGACATATTAAGTTTTCCTCAACCTCCAAACAATTATCGAACATATGATGGAAGGTGGTTGATTTTCTCTCTGAAAGAAGAAAGGACAGGTCAGACGAAAAGGTGGCTGTGTAATAGATCTTAGCAGCATTCTCAAGAGGTTGAACTTCCTTAGGCATGTTATAATAAAAGCTTGCGAATATTCTGTTAAAACTAGATATGGCCTCACCCTCATGCCTCCTCAACGAATAAAACTCTGAAAGTATTTTCTCCAGTGGCCTTCTCCTACCCCAAAACCTCATGAATGTGCAAGAAAGATCTTCCCAAGTGTTGATGGACTTAGGATACAAGTGTTTAAACCATACTTTGGCATCTCCTTGCAAGGATAGAGAAAACGCCCGCATGCAGACATCGTCATGTTCTATCTCGAAAATGTTAGAGAAATGCTCAAAGGCTTGTACATGTTTCTCAACAGTCAAGTTTTTAGATTCTCCATTGAACTTAGGGAGGTACTTGTAATATTTCGTGGGAAAATCATGGAGGATAGGAGGCAATTGTAGCGATTTATATCAACTTGGAGAAATGGGGGAGCCAAGGTTAGGTACAATAGCTAAGCTATCGTCTGGGGTTTCATGAATTTCACAGGGGTGTCCTTTGACATCGGGTGCCCCTGGATAGAATTCTAGGCCATAATCAGACGTACAAGATGATGCAACGCTTTTGGTTCATAAAGAAGGATAAATAGGAGTATATTCATGGCTCTGCTCGAAATGAGCTGGGCCATAGAAGGTTGTTTTTATAAATCTAGGAAAAGATAAGAGCAAACTTACAAGATAGGATAAGGCATCCTAGAAGAAACGTGGACTCGAGTGCTTGGACCTTCTGCCATGCATTTCTAGGATTTATGAGGGGTCCATTTTCTAGGCGGAGTCTTCCAACTCTCTTCAGTCATTTGATTTTTGGGTCACGCCACTAGTGGAGTCACTGAAGTCTAAATCCTTCAAGAGTGGAGTCACCAGGTGAAAAAGTGCTCAACCTTCTTGATGTCTGCTCATTTTTCACCATCAATAACCAGATCTAAAACCATGTCATTTTTCCTAGGGAGGATCTTCAATTTCATCCCCAACAATGGTGCTAGTTTGTTGGCACCAGGATTTGAGTCCCCAAGGTCAAGCGAGGGGAGGCCGCTCCCAGGCAACAACAAAACCGCTTCAGACCACACCTCCAACCCTGCACAGTTAGAGAGGGATCTCTCATTTGTCACTGGAGTCTGCTCCGCATAAGATGTTCAATCTCGTGTGTCACCAGAGTCTACTCCACATAGGATTTTCAATTAGCATAATCAGGGGGATAGTATCCTGAATGGGGCAAAGTATGTTGAGGAAAGAAGTATGGTGGGATTATTAGGGATAAGGGATCATGGGTAAATGGAGTCGAAGCCTATGTAAGAAATGATTACAAAGGGAAAGAATGACATCGGTTTGGAAACAGAGGCAAGATAGCCACTGATATCCCAATCAGGAGATATTTAGTGGGCGATTAGAGGACAAGAATGGATAGTCCATCACATGGAGCACCAACAAGATGAATTCCATGCAACTTTAGAAGAACCATTGATAAATGTCTGGAACAACAGCAGGAGCATAGCGAGTATGAATTCCTAATTGTTATACACTAAGTTGCAGACATGAAAGCAATCAACAAACTAGAATGGAAATAGGAAACACATTTACACGTAAAGGAAAATACATATTGGGAAAGGAAATGACACATGAATCTCTACTGTGAGAAACAATTCTTTCACTATAATTTATTCATACACAGGTATCAATTTTTACAAATGGGGAGCCTCATCCCAGGAATGTTTCCCAATCCAATTCACTAACTCGCTTTCTCCCTTTATCAGGAGCGTTTTGATACAATCCTATTGCTGAGACTACCAAATTAAAAGTTGTTACAAGTCGCCATCAAGTGTTAATAGTGCAAGGAGTGGACTATTGCCACATTTTACAAATATAAATAGACATTATGGATATGTGGCATGTGATAACGCAGGCTGCCAGCGTAGAGCCCCCCACCATATTTTGGAATGAGAAACTTTTATATTCTTCCGTGCTAGTTCGCATTGCAAAATGAACTGGAGACGTAGATTTATTTCCTTCTTCATCACATTCGTTGATCTTCGCGACCTCTACCACCCTTTCATGATTTGAGATTTTAGTTTTACCCATGCAAGTATAGCTCACAAAATTAATCTAGGTCGTAGATCTACCCCAGACCTCATCCCAGCCATCGAAAGCTTCCTATCTTTAACACATTTCGCAATACAGGAAGGAAGCTTTGATCATGCATGTTTTCTCACGTGAAGCGGTTTGGAGGCATTGATCCACCTCCAGTCAATCACAACCTTTGCTTATGACCCCTGCCCAATGCTAACAGCGCGCCTACCGCTTTCCTCGTTGAAGGGCACCCATATGAGATTCGAGGGACTAGGACCCCTACTGAACCTTCGTCAAGCCCTTAGATCAACTGTTAAAAACAGAGTGTTAACACCACCTTTGTACACACTGACCACTTAGCCATCAAGTATATAATGAATAAACCTGTTACAAATGGTAGGATAACTAGATGGCTATTATTATTACAGGAATTTGATATTACTATTATAGACAGACCTAGAAAACAAAATGTTATTGCTAATTTCTTATCTTGTTTTACTAACAGTGATGATAATCTTCCTGTTGAGGAGTTTTTTCTAGATGAACACTTATTTGCAGTTTCAGCTCATTCCCCTTGGTATGCAGATGTCACTAACTACTTGACTCTAGGGAAGCTTCTGGCACATTTGTAAAAAAAAGAGAAGAGGAAAATTATTCAACAAAGTACCAAGTATTGTTGGATAGCTAGTCATATCTTCTACACAGGCCCTGATCTTGAGATCAGAACATGTGTAAGAGGAGATGAAATCTTCCATATTCTGAAGGCCTGCCATGACGAGCCATGTGGGGGACATTTTACAGATAGGAGGACAGGTCATAACGTGCTAAGAATGGGATATTATTGGACAACAATTTTCAGGGATGCAGAAAAGTATGTCTAGTCTTATGACAGCTACCAGAGGATGGGCCAACCTAACAGATTGGATCAAATGCCTCTTCAACCACAATTGGTGTTTGAACCTTTTGACACATGGGCCTTATATTTTGTTGGCCCTATCAACCCTCATTCCAGGAAGAAATCCTACATCTTAGTTTGTACCGACTACATGACAAAATGGGTAGAAGCTGTGGCTTTGGTAAAAGCCAATGACCAGGCTGTAATAGATTTCCTATATGGAGAAATATTTTCTCATTTTGGAGTACCCAAGGAAGTTGTTATAGATGGAGGACCTTATTTTGTGTCACATAAATTTGAAGCTTTGCTACATAAGTACCATATCCAGAATCGGATAGCTTCGCCATACGATCCCCAGTCCAATGGCTATGTGGAAAGAACTAACAAAGTTATTGAAACCATCCTTACCAAAAAATTCAGGAGCCATTGTAGAGACTGGGCTAACAAAATTTTGGAAGCATTGTGGGCATATCGTACTACTTGGCGCAATACTACAAGTTTCTCTCCTTATGACTTGGTGTATGGAAAAAGCGTTGTCTTCCCCATCGAATTCGAAATCAAGACCTTGAATACAGCTATGGAGGTAAACTCAGATGTGACTGAAGCCTAGAGGAATAGATTGAATTAAATGAATGAACTAGATGATAAACATTTAGATGCGGTGGATCAGGCAGTATTAATTCAGCAACAGAGATCCAACTGGCACAATTGATTCATCAAAAAGAAAGTCTTCCACGAAGGAGACTGCGCATTATTATACGATTCAAGATTCAAAAGGGACTACAAAGGTAAGTTATGTACAAGATGGTTGGGCCCATATCTGATAGATAGAGTATTTGACAACGGTAGAGTCTGCCTGGTCACCATTGATGAGAATCATGCACCATTAGTTTTGCTAATGGTCATAGGCTACGATTGTACCACAAGCCCATTTTGAAGGATGTGTTCACTTCACAAATTGCAGATGATCTGAAATACCGGTTACAACAAGGGAAGAAATATTTCTCTACCCTTGTCAATATTTAGACAACCACTGTGATTCCCACACAATTTTTTGTACATAAATAAATGGATGTTTTTGTTTTTCCTTTGCGCTTGATCCATTTTTTTAAGATTATGTGTAGGGATGTACCTGAGGAGAAATGGTCATGATCAGGCCTAACGACTACGGGCGGCCTTTTTCAACTTCCTGCTTTAGAAAGAAACTCCTTGGAGAAAAATAAACAATGAACAGTCAATCACAGCTGTGATTCCTATAAAAAAATTGCCTATTTTTCTGTTTATTTGCAGCTGCAACACCGTTAAAAAATTTCCTTTTTTCTGTCCCGTGCAGCTGCAACACCGTAAAACCTTTCCTATTATTCGGTTTATTATGTAGCTGCAACACCGTAAAAAAATTTCCCTTTTTCCATCACGCACAGTTGCAACACCGTAAAACCTTGCCTATTTTTTTGTTTATCTGCAACTGCAACACCGTAAAATAACACCCTTTTCCCATTCCGTACAGCTGCAACACCATAAAAGCTTGCCTATTTTTCCATTTATCTACAGCTGCAACGTAAAATATTGCCTATTTTTCCGTTTATCTGCAGCTACAACACCGTAAAATTACGCCCTTTTTGCATTCCATGTAGTTGCAACACCGTAAAACCTTGCCTATTTTTATATTTATCTGCGGATGCAACACTATAAAATAACGCCTTTTCCCATTCCACGTAGCTGCAACTCCGTAAAATATCAGCCATTTTTATGACCCACGCAGCTGCGACTTCGTTTGAATTTTGTCCATTTTTACCTTTTCCGGCAGCTGCGACTCCGCCAAACTGGCTGATTTTTCTATGGCTCACAGTTGCGACTCTGCCAAACTGGCTGATTTGTCTATGGCTCCTGGCTGCAACTCCCCCAATATTGGCAGAACTTTTTACAATTTTTTGGTTATGACTCCTCCAGATCTGGCCAGAATTCCTGCAGCCGATACTTCTAACTTACTTCATAGATTTCATTATGTTTTCGTTAGAGTTGACAAGATGGTTTTGGTCCATCGAGATAAAATATCATGATAGCATGCCTGCAATAATGTTTAAATTTAAATGGATGCATTTCACACACTTTATTATCCTCAAAGGTCATAATTCATAGCATATTTTCAAAGGTATGGTTCTGATTATCTACTTGATTAAGCGTTAACTAGATTTGCCAGAATTAATCATGCCTACCTTTTTATGCCCATCATTACACCCGCATACCATTAACTATACACTCGTTTGAACTAATGGCTATTCAAATCTTATCTTATAACCGCCACCCTTTCCTAATTTGGGATAAATTTTACCAAGAATTCCATGCTCACGACTGCCTTAATTTTCTGAATTTACCCAACTACACTCCCAACTGTTCATGCATACTCTGTTCTTTAACCTCCATTGTCTAGACCTGTAATTTGTTGGGCTGATAAAGAATTCAAAAGGAAAATGAACATGGGTATCCTAGCTCGGCACAAACCTCCAAATACACGATAATTGAGAAGAAATGCTGAAGTTTTCACTATTTTTGAAGTTGCAGGCTGGACTGAATTTTTCCAATGCCTGGATGGGTTCCATAGAGAGATCACAACTCTACAATTCGCTTTAAATCTTACAGAAAGCCACTCAGAGGTTAGGGGGTTACATATAGAATTCTCTGAAGTGATAGTGGTTGAACTCACCAACCTTCCTCAGGTAGGAAGAGCCTGGTTTGGTCGAAGAACTCCCAATGTTGCCGCAGTACAGGATTTTTTAATAGAGGGGGAACAAATTCATTAGTCAAAGTGAGGGATAGTGTTACAAGCACTACCTCAGTCGTGGGATCAAGTAGCAGTCTTCCTCAATAAGTATATCACCTACGAATGTAGGTATCAAATTGTCTATTATTTTGAACTTCCTCTACTATCTTAGTTATGCCATAGGGCCTTACTTAATATTCCATTTTATCTATTTAAAGACCTACACCATATGGTGGGGTTTGTCAGAACGGCCAAGCATCCAAAATCCTCCCTTACCCATCACGGCCTAATCAAATTAATAATCTTAAGGGCCTTAGCTCAGATGAACCAAACCTGGGAACAATTCACAGGTCAAACTCAAATAATCCAGGAACTCGTCCTTTTGGCTAGTGCTCCACTAGAAGAAAAAGTGGAAGTACCTGTACTCTTGGGGGATGTTCAAATCCGAGAGGAGCATGCAAATGTACAATTCAAATACTGGAAGGAGGCATGCAAGAAGCAGGTAGAAAGGAAGTGGCACACACTAGTTGAAGCTGCAAACCAATTAGAAGGATCACCTCCTACTGAGGATGGTGAGGAGAAAGAGAGATTGGTATGCCCTATGTGCGGGGAAATATTTAACCAGTCAGGATACAAAGTCATAGTTTGTGCCTTTGTGCCACAAAAACCTGTACCAGCAGTTGTGGAAGAATAAGGAAAAGAAGCACCTAAGGTGGAAGTGAGGGATGAAGAATAAATGGAAATAGAAATGATCCCTAGTACATAAAATGGGGGAAATGAACAATTACAGTCACAACTAGTGGAAGAAACATAAGTGCTCCTGGGAAAATCTGATTGGAAGGATAGTGAAGCTCTTCAAGAGCAACCTCAGCAAATGGAAGCAGTAGACAGACAGGGTGCTGATACAAAAGAACCAGCATCCTTGAACATTCTTGTTGAAGTTGCCACCCAAATTAGGGTAGATGAGCCAGAGACTGAAAATATTCTTGATTTTAACGAAGAAGTCTATGCTATGACTCCTGAACTGTCTTAGGGCACAAAATTAATAGAGATAGAACCTCAGTAGAAGGATAATGATGAATTTGACCAAGATGTTGTCACACAAGAACCAACATCCCTAGAAATTTTTGCTAAGACTCTCATGCAACAAGAATAAATCAATCCCGAGGTGGACATAACTCCTAATATGGATCTAGGAGAGGATGAACAAATGCAATCACATTCCTCGGGGGACATTGAAATCCTCAAAGAATAGCTTCATATTGCAGAGGACATGGAAGTAACTCAAGAACAACCCCAGCAGCATGAAGAAATAGAAGGGAAGGGCTCTGATACACAAAAACTAGTAGCCTTGTATCTCCCTGTGAAAGTTGCAGCTAAAAATTAGGCAGATGTGGAGATTGAAATTCAGGAAGAGGTTGTCACACAAGAACCAACACCTTCACAATTGGATGTTGAGGTTGATGGAGGAGAACTTCAAGAAGAGGGTGTTGTTACACAAGAACCAGCACCCCCAGAAGTTATTTCAGAGGCACCTATACAAGTTGAGGTTGCTGTAGGAGAATTTCAAAGAGGGGATGTTGTTACACAAGAACCAAAATCCCCAGAAGTTATTGCAGGAGTACCCATACATGCAGTGCATAATGTTCAGGCTAAAGCATCAGGTGGCAAGGTATGGACTCAACTTTCACAAAATTTTGTCAATCTGGATTCTGATAATGAAGAGTCATGTTGAAGATTAAGGGATACAGAGGCTGACCCAAGAGCTTTCACTCATAAGAATAAAAGTGAGGAAGTGGAAGATTCAAGTGGATAGGTATCAAGAAGGAATGGTTCCCCTTGCTGAACATAGGAATACCATCAGGGAATTGAGGGAAAGATGGGCAGAAGAACTAATGTTCCATAAATTTCGCTGGGAAGAGATACAAAAAGAACTAAAGGAGCTGAAAAAGTTCAAATCCATGTAGGTGGAGAAAGACCAGTTGTACACTCTCTCCTAGGAACTGTTAGGTACCAGAGCACCATCCTCCTCTTACCCTGTATTCTTATTTGAACATTTCATTTGGTTTAAACTGAATCTTATAAAGGAAGAGAGGCCTTACGAAATAGCAACCTCAGCTAAATTTCTGGAAACATTTCTGGAAAGTGATTTTGTTGAGCAGAACTTGCTTTGTGTGATTTATTTACATGAGTTGGCTTGTCCCTGAGACTGCCATTCAAATCCTACCCATTTCTTAGGTGATGTTCAACTGAGGGATTTTTCCTCCTTTGTTAGCAATCATGTTCAGTGGGAAAGATCCTTCCAAAATTTTTCTCATAATGAGTCCCACTCTAACCTTTGGGTTGGAAGTGAACCTCAAACCCCTCATCTTCTCCTTGCTCATCAGCAACGTAGGATCACATGTCCCATAAAAACTCAGCAAATTATGGAACTTCAAGAAAAGGTTATCTCTACCTATGTCAGCTATATTTCCAAGCATCAACAATTGGCTTTGGAAAGCAGCCATCATAGATGGCAGGCTGCCTCTTCAACCTTGAATATTAGAGACCCCTACTGTTACAGGAATTTTAAACATGCATTTTCCAGGGTTGAGGGATATGTGGGTTGTATAAAGGAATGTGGAGTTAACTGCCTGGGACTCAAATTCAAATTTCCTCTCATCTTGAGGCCAAAAAAACCATACAGGGAAGACTTCTCATTGACAAAGGTAGAAGAGAAGAAGTGTTGGAGATATTGGGTTGTCTATAATGGATTTTTGGAAAAACAGGGATCACCTGAACTCCTATATAACTTTTCCTCTCTCCATGAACAAAGCATAATGCCAGATTTAGATTCATACTAATGGAGGTTGTTGCATAGGAACATGCAACAGGATAGTTGGGGGGAGATGTTGGGCCCATAAATGACCCCTTTTTTACCACATTTACTTACCCCTTTTTTCCTTATCTTACTCCAACATATGCACCAAGAGATATGTTTTCCTTCACTTGATCCCTCAATCCATATAGGTATTTTTGATGTAATTATAACTTCGGAATGTATTCACTTGTATTTCTTATGTATTGTAACTCAATGTTTATTCTGGGATGTATTTGTAATGTACTTGAGCCATGTCATACCCTAAGGTTCCTATAGGGAGTTTCTATAATGTAAACAAGTCATGTCAAGTCAAGGTGGGTAACCCTCCTATTGTCTAAGGGTTAAAGTCCCCGCAATTCCAGGGCACTAGGGTTATTAGACTCACCTAGTGAAGTCGGACCTAGTTGGGTTTAGTAAAGTCGGGAATTAGTATAAATAGAGATCTAGCCTATCTATTTATCACACACTCACTCACACTCACTTGTAGCACATAGCTGAGGAAGAGAAAGACACTGGGGAAAGGAAGAAAGAGGTTACTGCTATCGGGGGATGATCTTACTGCTTTTGGGTTTCACTTTTGGTGTTGATTCTATCTCTGAGGAATTTGCGGGGTTTTCTCCATTTATGGTTTTCCCAAAGAAAAACATTGTGTTCATTGTCTCTTTTGTTTGATTGTTGTGCTTTTTGTTCTCTTAGTTAAAGATCCTAATGTTATGCTAGATTAATGTTAAAAATCTAACAAGGAATCAGATCTAACCTGAGAAGAAGACACTATGCAGTTGCGGGAACTAGGGATTCCTACTTTGTGGATCTCTTTCCATATATTTTCAGCAAAAGAAAGGTGGAATAAGTCTCCTCCCTTGGGTGCATATTTTTGTCGAAGAAAAATCCAATTCTGAGGTTTTTCAGTTTTGGACCCGACGCTACTGCTAGAAATTAGGGCTTTTCATAGAAGTGGAATTTTTCAGTGAGCCCAGGCCTGGATTGATCTCCTCCCAAAAATCAAAGTTAGGGATCAAAATAAAAGCATTTTGTTTGACAGAACTCCAGAAAATCAAAACCCTAATCTACTCTTGAACTAGCACTGTAGGATTTCAGCTCCAAATCCAGATCCGACATCTTGACCTGGTAAGATCTAAATATTTTGTATCTCCATTTGAGGTTCTCAGTTAAGATGTATCATCATACAAGGCTTGATGAAAATCTTGAGGGAGATGATAACTTTTGAGCCTAGAAGTATAGGATCTCCTTGGTCCTAGAAGAAAATGAGTTGGACTCCTATATCAGTGAAGAGGTTCCAATTCCAGAGGGAGATGAGGCCAATGCCTTACATAAGAAGAAGTTGGTTATTGAAAAGAGGATCATTGTTGATTCTATCAAGGATCACTTCATACCACAAGTGTCCTCCCTCAAGACACCTAAATCCATGTTTGATGCCCTAACCAAACTGTTTGAAGGGAAGAACATCAATCGAAAGATGACCCTAAGGAACTAGTTGTAGAATGTAAAGATCCAGAATGAGGAGACCATATAGCCATACTTCACAAGGGTCTCCCAGATTAAAGAACAACTGGAAGCAGTAGATGAAGAAGTGGAGAATGAAGAAATTGTGATGACAACCTTGAATGGCCTCCCTAGATCATGGGATTCTTTCATCCAAGGAATCTGTGCTAGGAAGAAGTTAGTCAAGTTCAGTAAACTATGGGAATAATGTTCACAAGAAGAATCTCGAATAATAGCTCGAGAAGAAAAGGTGGGAAGTGAATATCAAGCTGTCACAGTACTCTCTAGGAAAGAAAGAAGAGAAAATCATCATCACCAAGGTAAGCAATCTCATCAAAAAAATAATTTTGTAAGAAGGGATCCATCCAAACTCAGATGTTATACATGTGATGAAATAAGACACTTTGCTAGAAATTGTCCCATGAATAAGAATGGATCCAAGAAGAAGAAGAAATCCAAAAGAAGACATCATGCTCACACTATTGAGCATGATGATCCGCCCAGAAAGAAAGTAAAACAAGAAAGTGAAGACAAATATGTTGTAATCTCCTATCTCACAGGAACTGTCACTCATGGAAGCAAAGATTGGCTTATTGACAGTGGGGCTTCCCAACACATGATAGGTTTCAAGGAATCTTTTGAGAAACTATCCAAACATATTTCACCCCATAAGGTGAAACTTGGGGATGACTACCAATATCCCATAAAAGGTAGTGGTGAATCCTCCTACAAGCTAGACTCTGGAAAGTCTATGAAGATGAAGGATGTCTTGTTTGTACCAGGACTAAATAATAATCTTCTATCCATATTGGTACTGGATGAAAAAGGTATGAGGGTTGCATTTGTAGATGGCCAAGTCCTCATGTGGTCAAGAGGAAAGACTATTGATGATGCAATAGTAATTGGAGAACAAGAACGAGGATTATACAAATTGAAGGGCCATCCAGAACAAGCTTTGGTCCATGACACAGTAGAGCCAAGTGAACTTTGGCACAGAAGGCTTGCACATGTGCATTATAGAGCACTACCACTTGCAAGCAAAGTTGTTGAAGGTCTTCCAAAATATAAAGAAAAACATGAAGGGGTCTGCAAAGGATGTGCGAAAGGAAAGAATACAAAGAAGACATTTCCAAGTAACGAGAGCAAGGCAAAAGGAATCTTGGAAATCATCCACTTCAATGTATGCGGACCAATGTCATCAAGTTCACTAAGTGGATATGTATACTTTGTTTCTTTCATTGATGAATTTTCTAGGAAGACATGGATTTACTTCATGAAGAACAAAGATGAATTTTTCAGCAAGTTCAAGGAATTCAAAGCCTTGATAGAGAACCACACAGAAAACAAGATCAATACCTTTCGATCAGACAATGGTGGAGAATTCACATCAAATGAATTCAAAGACTTATGCAAAGAACCATGGATTAAGAGGGAGTTATCCACTCCATATAATCCACAATAGAATGGGGTTGTAGAAAGGAAAAATAGAACTATCATGGAAGCTGCAAGAGCAATGATTCATGATTAGGATCTTCCCATGCATCTATGGGCATAAGCTACCAGAACAAGAGTGTATGTACAGAACCGTACTCCACATAGAGTACTCGAGAATAAGACACCTGAAGAAGTCTTTTCCAGCAAGAAACTAGAATTCAACCATCTCAGAATATTCAATTATCCAGTGTACATACACATTCCAAAAGAGAAGAGAACAAAATTAGATCCTTCAGGAAAGAAAAGTATACTTGTGGGATACTCCGAAAGCTCGAAGGCTTACAGAATATACTTCCTAGGATACAAGAAGATCGTCATTAGCAGGGATGTGACATTTGATGAAGGTACATCTTACAAAAAATTTAGAAAGAGACCTGCTGAAGATCCTAAAGAAGTATATCAAGAATTTGAAGAACCACAAACACCTATAGATCCACCTCAAGAGAAGAATCCTCACAAGAGGAAACCTGCTTGGGTACGAGAAGTTATCCAAGGTGAAGAAAGATATGGAGCTCTAGAAGAAAATCACAGAGAAATAAAGAGAACCAGATCCTACTCCGGATATGTAGCTTTACTATGTGACTTTATCAATGAAACACCTTCCAATTATGAAGAAGCAGCAGAACGGAAAGAATGGAAGAATGCTATGATCGAAGAGTATCAATCAATCATGAAGAATGATGTTTGGGAAGTTGTCCCAAGACCAGAAGGGAAGTCGGTTGTAACTTCCAAATGGATCTACAAGATCAAACATGCTGCAGATGGTAGCATAGAGAAATATAAAGCAAGATTCATGGCTCGCGGCTTCTCACAGAAAGAAGGAATAGATTATGAAGAAACCTTTGCACCTGTAGCCAGATACACTTCCATCAAATTAGTACTTGCTCTGGATGCAGTGATGAAATGGAATATACAACAAATGGATGTCAAGACTACTTTCTTGAATGGTGTAGTGGAAGAGGAAGTGTATGTAGAACAGCCACTTGGTTTTGAGACACATGACAGGGAGTCTCATGTGTGTAGATTGAAGAAATCCCTGTACGGTTCGAAACAGGCACCAAGGACATGGTACGGTAGAATTGACATCTTTCTATCTAGTTTGGGCTTTACCAAGTGTAAAGCAGATTCCAACCTTTACTACAAGGTAGAAGATGGAAACCCAGTGATGCTCCTACTGTATGTAGATGATCTGTTTGTAACAGGTATGGATGGGTTGATTACTGATACGAAGAGAAAGCTTGCTACCGAGTTTGAAATGAAGGACTTGGGTATGATGCATTATTTTCTAGGCATGGAGGTGTGGCAAAATGTGGATGGAATCTCCCTCGGACAAGGGAAGTATGCAATAGAGATCCTGAAGAGGTTTGGGATGATGGACTGCAAGGCCATGACCACACCTATGGCATCGAACCTGAAACTATTGAGTGATGCTTCATTAGAGATGGTTGATGCTACAATGTATCGTCAGATGATTGGGTCCTTGATGTATCTGACGAACACGAGACCAGACATTTGCTTTGCTGTGAACACCTTGAGCCAGTTCTTGATAGATCTGGGACATGTTCACTTGATTACTGCAAAGCATATTCTGAGGTACCTGAGGGGTACAATTGATTATGGGCTCAAGTATGAGGTGAATCAGAATATTAATCTGGAGGGTTATGTTGATTCAGATTAGGCAGGCAGTTCCATCGATAGGAAGAGAACTTTAGGGTGTTGCTTTAGTATGGGATCGGGTGTGATCTCTTGGTTTAGAAGGAAGCAATCATGTGTGGCACTGAGTACAGTTGAAGCAGATTATGTTGCAGCTTGTTTAGATATTTGTGAGGCAGTATGGCTACAGAAGCTACTGTCTGATTTATTTGATCTCTAGATGGATGCTACTTGTATACATTGTGACAACTAGAGTTGCGCGTGAAGTTTTCAGAGAATTCGGTGTTCCATGACAAGTTGAAGCATATCGAGATCAATTATCCCTATATCAAGGATATGGTGCAGAGGGGAGTAGTGAAGCTCGAGTATGTTACGACAGAGGAACATATAGCTGATGTGTTCACAAACCCATTGGCTAGGGTGAAGTTTGAGTACTTCAGGGAGAAGCTTGGTGTTCTCCAGATCGAGGTTTCCTCCAAGGGGAAATGACGAGAGCCAGGGCCATTCTGACATGGTGAGAGGATTGGTTCCTTCCATGGTTAGATGTAAGGGCTGAGCCATTCTATCATGGTGAGAGGATTGGTTCTTTCCATGTCAGATGTGAGTGTTGAGCCAGTTTGATGTGACTATAGGATTGGTTCCTACATGATCAGAAGTAAGCGTTGAATGCCATTCTTGGAATGGAGGCACCCGGTCAGTTACTAGGAAAGCTCAGTCTGGGACTGAGGGCCATTCTGATGTGACTATAGGATTGGTTCCTACATGATAAAATGTGAGTGCAGAGTCCTTTTGACATTGGTTGTCAGATGTAAGTGCAAATCCCTTTCAGCATGAAGTATTGGTTCCTTGCATGGTCGAATATAAGTGCTAAGCATTTCTGACATTGGTTGTCAGATGTAAGTGCAGAGCCTTTTGGCATGGAGGATTGGTTCCTCGCATGGCCGAGTGTAAGTGCTGATCCTTTCCGAAATTGGTTAACGGATGTGAGTGCTGGGCCTTTTTGACAGGGTTATGGGAGGTGTTCCCACATGGTCAGATGTGAGTGCTGGGTGTGCCTTTCTGATATGATTATAGGATTGGTTCCTACATGATCAGATATAAGTGTTGGGCAGGCCATTCTGACTTAGGGTCAAATGTAAGTGCTGAAAGAGGACCTACATGGAGGCTAGGCCTACAACCAGCATGAAAAAGGGCTGGCTCTGTAGAACTTCCTGTGACGAGAAGAATCATGAGATAGAACCCGTGAAGCTCTAGTCATGATGATCTAGCAGAGATGATCCAAATCGAGGGATGATCCAGATCCAGTGATAATGCTCCAGAGATGATCCAGATCCAGTGATGATGATCTAGATCAAGTGATGATCCAGATCCAGATGAAGATGACTTGAAGATGAATATGAATTGAAGAAAGAGATGACTTGAAGATGAATATGACAAGGACTCGATAATGATCCAGATGATACAGAGAAGAAGACTTGTGCTGATAAATTTTGTCGAGAGAATACCTTCCTAGTTAAGAGGGAGTGTTGATTTAATTGTAACTTTGGAATGTATTCACTTCTATTTCTTATGTATTGTAACCCAATGTTTATTTCGGGATGTATTTTTAATGTACTTGAATCATGTCATGCCCCAAGGTTCCTATCGGGAGTTTGTATAATGTAAACAAGTCTTGTCAAGTCAAGTTGGGTAACCCTCCTATTGTCTAAGGGTTAAAGTCCCCGCAGTTCTGGGGAACTAGGGTTATTAGACTCACCTAGTGAAGTTGGCCCTAGTTGGGTTTAGTCAAGTCAGGAATTAGTATAAATAAAGAGCTAGCCTCTCTATTTATCACACACTCACTCACACCCAGTTGTAGCGCATAGCTGTTATACACCTGAATGGCACGTCTCCGTCCGAGTGCTGATATCCCTCATGTCAGCACACAAAAGGACACTTATGGATTGAGGTTAGCCTATTTACACTATACCTTGGCTCATGATGAAATGAATTCCCTATATACCCAGCTGATTACTTTGCCATTTAGCCATGTTGGGATGTATTCGCGACTCTCATGCTTGACAACTCGCGAGTCATTCGCGGGTCTCCTTTATAGCAAGTCGCGAATCCTTGTATTCGTGGGTTGCGCTTATACAGAGTCGCGAATCATTCGCGGTTTTCTCTACTACATACCAGCGAATCTTCTCCTTAACATGAAAACACAAAATCACGCGCTAATGGGAGTTTAGTTAAGTTATTTTACTTAATCTCCCTAACTGCTACAACTTCCCCAACCTTCGAGAACTGCCTTATTTCACCCAAATAAATACAAGCCTTGGAAAGGGTTGTAGATACTTACACTTTGGAGAAAAGTTATGCTGGTGGATTGTTTACAGAAGTCTTTGGAGAAGTGAAACTCAGAATCCTTTAGTGACAGAGGAGTCCTTGTCTCAGACGTTTGGTTGTACTCTAAACTTTCTCATTATTGATAATAAAGAGATTACTTCTTCCACATATGTCTTATATATCTTGGTTTGATAATTGTTTATGTTCCAGTATTTCATATTTAAATTATCTAACCTGCTAACATATCTATATGAATCATACTATATCTGGAAGATTGTCTCTGAACAGGTGAAAGAGGAGTGAACCTTGAAGACTTTGGAAGTGGACCAGATCGGAAGAGGGCTAGCCCTCATCATCATCTGAATTATATGAATTATTCGAAGACTGGAACCTCATCATCATCTGCAACAATAGTATGATAAGGTTCCAGTCTTCAAATAATTATGTTGCAGATGATGATAATGTTCCATGATGATGATGTTCTATGATGATAATGATCAACGATGATGATGTTTCGTGATGATGATGTTCCACGATGATGGTGTTCCATAATGAAGATGATGCTTATGGTGATGGTGTTACAAAACTTCCTATAACATTTAGATCCACCAGACAGTTGTACAATTGTTGTTGATGTAGAATACCTTCCTTGTTAATAGGGAGTGTTGAAATAATGTAACTGTGGAAGATAATCTATTGTACTTTATATTATATTATTGTCTCCCCTCCCTTCCAAAGATGTTGTTCCTCCAATTAGGGATGTCATTGATGTAATATGTCATGTAAAGTATTGAGGTAAAACCTATGTTGTAAGTCAGGTCAATAGTACCCACAAAATAATTATTAAAATGTATTATTGTGTCTCACAAGGAAATTTCGCCTTATTGGAGAGGTGAATTTGGCCCTGTTGGGTTATTAGGATTCATAGTTGATGTGTATAAATATATGAGACACCCTCCTCATTTGGACCAATGCATAACTCAAGCATGTTCACTAGAGAGAGAAAGAGGATTCCATCTGTAGGACAAGGATCATTCTATCTTAGTCTTGTGGTATTACATTGTACTTGGTTGGATTATATATCAAGGAAGTTTTGTTGGGTTTTCTTCCCCATGAGGGTTTCTAAGGATAAATCTTTGTGTCTTCTTTGTCTTGGCGTGCTTTTATTTATTTCAAACATCTTCTTGTTATTGGGCATAAATCGTTTAAAAATATAACAGATTTAACCATTGATATTGTGCGAGGAGTTGCACTAGTGCCCAAGAAAACTTACAGTATCAATACACCAGAATTAATAGAGATGAAAATGCAATTGCAAGAATTATAAGAAAAGAAGTGCATAAAGCCAAGTGTGTCTCCATGGAGACCACCTTTACTATTTGTGAAAAAGAAAGATGGAAAACTTAGGTTCTCTATTGATTAAAAGAATTTGAATAAAGTGACAGTGAAAAAAAGTACCCATTTCCTCATATTGATGACCATTTTTATCAATTAAGGGACACAAGTATTTTCGAAGATTGACTTGAGCTCTGGATACCATCGGGTAAGGATAAAGGAAGAATAAATTCACAAAATCACCTTTAGAACAAGATATGTGTTAGAAAAACGCTATCATAGAGAAATAACTATAAACAAGATGCAAAAATAAAACACATTAACAAATTACAAGAGATGCGCCAAATATAATGTGGTTCACCCAAGATGGGATACATCCACACAAAAATTGCCAAACCTTTATTATTATACCTTCCAACAAAATGAAGCGATACAACCTGTAGCACACATGTTTCACTTGCTCTTGACTCTCTCACACAATCACAAAGATCATTTTTCATAATGCTACAATACAATACACGGCTGTATTACAATGCTTTCGTTTTATAGGGTAATTACCATGGGAAAATGCCACGGGTCACCCAATACCATGGGCCCGTAAAGTATTGGTCATGAAACATCCTAAAAATATTCTTTCAGGTGCTTCATCCATAACCCCCCATCTAGGGGGGACAGTCCCCCTCGGACCCCCATGGGTGGACGATGTCCCCTCGCACCCTTCTATTGGGATGAGTGTACATCAAAACTGGGTTATAAACCTGGCTGGAAAATAACATCTCTGATTTAGGAAGATCATATTCAACAACCGACAATCTCCCACTTGGATATTGATCATAGAAACTCCACCACTGCTACACTTGCTAGACTATGTTTTGAACCTTAGACCTGGAAAAATTCTTATCTTCACCTTCGTGATTGAAGGCCAACAGAAACTGAGTAGGAACTCAATTTCTATATAGTTACTACTTTTAGTAGAGATCATTGCAAGGACATGTCTACAACATTCTCTATCCTTTACTATACGGGGGTGAGTCCTAATCGACATAATATACATGAAATAATTTGAAAGTTTCTTGAGATTCCTGAAATAAAATCAAAGAGTAGAGAGGGGAGGAAGAAAGGAGATTACCTCTTGAATTGTGTCATTTGTGGAAGATCCCTTTTATTGAGCATCCATGGCCTCTAGGACTCCATTTGGAACTCACCTTCTAGTTCCTTACCTCTAGCTTTTGAAAACCTTGAAAAAACTTTAAAACTATCTACCAAATGTTGACTAAAATAGATGAAAATACATAGATTCAATCACAACATTCGGGGGGAGCTAGAATTGCATCATATTTAAAATAGGAAGAAAGTGATTACAACCCAATGATATAGGTGAATTCCTTTCTCCTTTTCTCTAAACCATATTTCTCCATCTATGCTAATGATCACCAAAAATTTGATGTGAAAAGGAACCTATCTAGCGTTCAAATTCTCCAACGTGCCTTTGTTTTTCTCTTTGTCCTCCTTCATTCACCTCATATGCCTTCCTTATATAGCATTGGGGTTTGTGCACCCAATCACTTAACCATGAATGTGGAGTTAATATCTTTGAAGCTTTTTTATTACTTCCTTCAAAACCCCATTTTACCTATATTTTTAGGCATTAAACTTGATTTTCAGTATTTCCAAGACAATTCATACCCATGTTAGGAATTTTTTCACTGTATGATTTATAGGAACCATTTTTTGTCCCTTAACTGGTTATGGACTTGGCCTCTTTAGAGCCACCTTTGTCCTCAAACATTTCTTCTTGTGTGGAATCAGTGGTCAAATAAGAGATTGAAGTTCTCAATTGTTCCAAAATTATGATCTTCATGTTGTGGGTGAAATATAAATATGTTTTCAGACCAACACTCTCAAGGGTGTAAATTGTATTGTTAACAGATGCCCCCTAATGTGTGAGGTCTGAATCTATGTTGAGGACCAAAATACATTGATTTCTCTTTCATTCTGATACTCTTTGTAGTGATACTCTTTAGTGATCAAGGCATGATGGAAAATGATGGTTTATGAACGCAGGATTTGGAGAAACACCTACAAGTCAAAAAAGGAAATTTCTCAAATATACAATATCTTCCTGAGGTGGGTATACCCGTGCTCAGTAGTAAATAGTCATGGCCATGGACAATACATAGTAGATCCATGTCAAAAGAAAATTATTCAAAAACATATATGTGCACATCTGATGAGTCCAACATATCCGAGTCTTCACAGTACTT